>OX465442.1:14420219-15020219 GCA_950005045.1 Agrotis exclamationis
AACATTTTATAGAAAACACAACTCGACTAGCAGATGGTCGTTTTTGTGTCAGGATACCGCTCAAAAAATCACCCCATGTTCTGGGTGACTCACTGGCTAGAGCCAAACATTGTCTCTTTTCTATTGAACATAGATTTAAAAATCAGCCAGATTTAAAGACTCTTTACTGCGATTTCATGAAAGAATATCTTTCATTAGGACACATGACTGAAGTTTCGGCCAACTCGAAACAGCTGGCGTATTTTATTCCTCACCATGGTGTTCTCCGGGAGCAAAGTGTTACCACAAAACTAAGAGTAGTCTTCAATGCCAGCAGTTTAACAACGTCGGGCATCTCACTAAACAATATCGAAATGGTAGGCCCCGTTGTTCAGGATGACTTAATGTCCATCCTCTTGAGATTCAGAAAGCATCGATACATTATTTCTGCTGATGTTGAAAAAATGTATCGGCAAGTAGCTGTGCACCCTGATGACAGATATTTACAAAGAATAGTGTGGCGTGAGGATCCTTCAGAGTCTATTAGAATCTTTGAATTAAATACAGTGACATATGGAACAGCAAGTGCACCCTTTTTAGCCACTCGTTGTTTAAAGCAAGTTGGCCTGAATTGCAAGGATGAGAAGATTGGTAACATTATAGTCCATGACTTTTACGTGGATGACCTACTCACAGGTGGGGATACCATATCTGACGTAACATATATCCGACAAAGCGTCAGTGCTGAGTTGGCTTCCGCTGGCTTACCACTGAGAAAATGGAAGTCCAACACTCCCATCGTTATTTCACAACAAGTCACAAGTTCTTCAGTAGATTTAAACATAGGCTCAAATGAGCCGAATAAAACATTAGGCATTAATTGGCTAACAGACTCTGATGACCTCTGCTATTCAATAGGTAATTCATTAACATCAAATAATATAACAAAGCGTGAAGCTTTATCGGTAACATCTCAGATATTCGACCCCTTAGGTCTTTTAGCTCCTTGCATTCTACCGATGAAAGTGACAATGCAACAGCTTTGGTTGCATAAATTGTCATGGGATGACAGCTTACCCCCAGATGTTGCTAAAACATGGAAAGATATTGTTAAGCGATTATCCATTTTAAATAGTTTACGCATCCCCCGTTTGGTATTTTGTCATGATTGGAAGGTGATAGATTTGCACATATTTTGTGATGCATCACAAACCGCTTATGGTGCATGCATTTATGTACGGAGTGTTAATAGTAATAATGAAGTATTTGTGCGTTTACTCACAGCTAAGAGTAGAGTAGCTCCTATCAAGCCAACCACGATACCTCGGCTTGAACTTTGCGCCGCTTTGGTTGGAGTACGTCTACATGAAAAAGTGATTGATTCGCTTGGTGCGCCAATTCACAGTAGTACGTTTTGGAGTGATTCTACAATAGTGCTTGGGTGGTTAAAAGTTGTACCAAGTAAGTTACAACAATTTGTACGCAATCGTGTAGCGGAAATAGTTGATAAAACCAACGCTAATAATTGTATTTGGAGACATGTTCCAACCAATCTTAATCCCGCCGATCTTGTATCGCGAGGAACTGATGTAAGTCAAATTCAAAACCTTCAGTTATGGTGGTCTGGACCTAATTTTCTTTATCAAGATGCCAGCGACTGGCCTTCATTTCCAACTGCTGTAGAGCCGCTACCTGAGATCAAAACTGAAATTTCGTTATTAAGTACTTCTGAAACTCCGAACACCTTCATTAATTTTAACCGGTTTTCAAACCTTTCTCGGCTTAAACGTGCTGTAGCATACATGTTACGATTCATTAATATTTGCAAAAAGAAACCAATTGCCACGTTACATCTTAGTGAGAAAGAATTACAAAATGCGTTGAACTTAATTGTGAAATTGGCTCAAATGGAATCATTTCCTGAATATGATATGTTAATAAAAAATCAGTGCTTGCCAAATGGAAGCCCACTGAATAAACTCAACGTATTTTTGGATAAAAATAAATTAATTCGTGTAGGTGGTCGATTGGAAAATTCTACATTTAATTATGAGAAAAAACATCCATTGGTAATACAGTCCACACATCGATTTTCTAAATTATTATTTGAATCTATGCACAAGACTCTAATGCACGCAGGACCGCAACTCCTATTGGCTAATATTAGGGAGACTTACTGGCCGATAGGTGGTCGCAACTTAGCTAAGTTATGCTATCATCGTTGTATCACTTGCAGTCGTATGACAGCTAAACCAATTAACCCTGTTATGGGAAACTTACCTGCACGACGCTTAGCATCCGGCGGTCATCCTTTTGAGTGTGTTGGGGTTGATTACGCAGGACCCATACTGTCAGCATCTCGACAAGGTCGTGGTTGCAGACTTGTCAAAGTATACATTTTACTTTTCGTTTGTTTTACAACGAAGGCAATTCATGTTGAATTGGTGGGTGATTTAACGAGTCATAGTTATTTGTCAGCACTTCGTCGCTTCATGGCTCGTAGAGGGAAACCCACGCACATATATTCCGACAACGGAACTTCGTTTGTAGGCGCTTATAATGAATTAGGCAAATTTCTGAAAGATAACAGCAGTTCGTTATCTGGTGACCTTGCCGCTGAAGGAGTTAACTTCATTTTTATTCCTCCGTATGCTCCAAATTTCGGGGGTCTTTGGGAAGCAGGTATCAAATCAGTAAAGTATCATTTGAAAAGAGTAATGGGAAATTGTCACTTAACCTATGAAGAATTATATACAGCACTGGTTCAAATCGAAGCCCTCCTCAATTCGCGCCCACTTACGCCATTATCATCGGACCCTAATGACCTTTTGCCGCTGACTCCTGGACATTTTCTGATAGGACGTACATTAACATCATTGCCTGTTCCGTCCTACGAAGCTCCATCGATTAGTCACTTGAAGCGATATGAAAGGATAGAGGCGTTACGCCAACACTTCTGGGCGAGGTGGAGCAAGGAATACATCTCGGAATTGCAGCAGCGCACAAAATGGAGGTATTCAAAAGGCACTCTAAAACCGGATAGCCTTGTAGTAATAAAAGAAGACAACCTGCCACCACTGAAGTGGAGATTAGGCCGAGTCTCCACAGTTTTTCCAGGACGAGATGGAGTTAGTCGCGTTGCCGACATAAGAACTGCGAGTGGAACAGTCCGACGCGCATGCAGCAAGATTTGCCCACTGCCATTAGATGAAGGTTCTGGTTGAAAGTATGCCTTTCAACGCCCGGGGGCATGTTCAGAATCATACTCAAAACTCCAGCACCAAAGGCCAGGAAGTCGTTCCAGATCTGACGCCATTTTTGTCTATGCTTTTTCTCTTTATGTCAAACTTTTTCATGGAATACAAGATTTTTCAATCAGTACGACTTTAATTTAATTTCCTGAGTTAAACACTACCAAACAGTTTGTTCAATTAAACGCTCTGATCTCAGGAACTACTGGCTCGAATTGAAAAATTCTTTTTGTGTTGGATAGTTCATTTATCGAGGAAGACTATAGGCTATAAAACTAACGCTATGACGTATAACGTTTTGATGGTGTTACGACACTTTCTTTACATTTTTTCTTATCGTTTTGAAATATTGGAATACATTGGTACACGGGGGTCAACAAATTTTATTCCAGACTTATCTGGCGGAAACTATATTAAGAAATATTTATAATTATTTCTATGATTTGCGACCCTGAACGGCTTTATAAAGGATCTTAACACCTTGTAATATGCAAATTACAATATAATTATGCGATTTCAATGAATAACAATGCCTAGACGAATGTCAGAACATGTGACAAGTTTGTAACGATCGATTGTAATCATGTAATTAAAACAGTTTCATTACACTAATCAGAATTGTAAAACAATCAAGCTATTTTATGACTAAGTGGGGCTATGAAATAAGCGTGTAAAGTAATCATTCGGTCGCGAGTCTCACGACAACAACTGGACTGTGCTTGCTTCAGGGGGTCTAATCTCTAAGCACGAAAACCGTGGTTTTAGCCTTAGTTACGGTTGTTTTGACAACGAGCCTAAATTAAGAATTAATTATATGTATTACAAGCGCAGCGTAGGACGTCCACCAACAAGGTGGACAGATGACCTTATAAAGGACGCCGGAAGACGCTGGATGCAGGTCGCTTCCAACCGGTATATGTGGAGATCTAAAGGGGAGGCCTATGTTCAGCAGTGGACGTCCTATGGCTGAGATGATGATGATGATTACAATTTCACGGATAACACCTTAGACTCCGCGCCACGCCATATACTCATGACCAGCGGAAAATTCGTGGTACTACATTTTTAAATTCAATTTGATGTAATGACAAAGACACTACCGCCGCTTCAAAGGACTTCATGGAGCGGAGTATACAGTCTGTTGATGAAATCGCTACCCCCTATAAAATCGCTGTTTTAAAAGCCTCCACATAAAGTGAGATATATTTTTATTGACAATGGTCATCTATTGCAGTTTTTTTGTTCAAATACAATTATAATCAGCATGTGTCAAGATAGGTATTGCTGTAACGATTTATTAATTGCTTCAGGATGTAAAGTGGATGTTTCAGAGGCTGAGCTGTGGACTTAAAATTATCGTTAATAGGTGCGTCCACACAGAGCGCGCAGCCTCGCGAGGCATTTGCTGCGCGAGGAAACTGACAAGCGAGGCTGCTCACTCCGTGTGGACGCGTTTATTGTTTTTCGACCGAAGCACGAAACAATATACGCGAGCAAAACAAAAGCCGACACTGGATGGCTCGGGCGCTCGGTCGCTCGACCGCGGCAGCGCTGTCACATGCCTCGCCCGAGACACGTCCACACCAACCGAGCTGCTTCGCGCGGGTAATGCCTCGCGAGGCTGCGCGCTCTGTGGGACGCACCTAATTAAAAAAATTAAGAATGACTGAACTATTAAGAGGCTACTTGGCTATTTAAAATTACTCAATAAACTTTACATTGCGGTCATTAAAGTGCGTTCAAGTTAAAAAAGAAAACACGGAAATATGGATAATTCTTAGTAAAATATATCATCATAATGCCTAGCCATTTTTACCGAGTTCAAAAAAAAGGAGGTTATCAATTCGACCCGTATGTATGTAATATTTCCAGAACTGCCAGTTTTTCATATAAATGTTAGTCTATATCAGCGTCTGAACAAATGTGCCAAATTTCAAAAGTGTTTTTATGTATGGTTTTATGTTTGTGTTCGCATATCTCCGGAACTACAAGTCCGATTTAAGTAATTCTTTTTTTGTTGGACTAGGTATGGTCCAACTTAGGGGACACTACAATTTACATCAAAATCGGTTCAGCAGTTCTAGAGATAGGGAGTTTTTTGCCTACTTGGGTTGTAGATTTTCAAAGTCGATTGTATGTTTGGTCGCTATTATCTCGCGTTAGGCTGAACAGATTTTGATGCGGTTTTCACAAAAGTATTTTTACAACTATATTGGCGGCTTCCAGTCTAACTGGATGCAGCTGAATATCAGTATTTTACATGGAGCGACTGACTATCGGACCTCCACAACACAGTAACTAGGTAATACGATACCCCATGGTAAGACTTGTTGTCAGACTTTAGAGCTTCTGACTAACAGTAACTACTGTCAAAGATTTAAAAAAGGCCTCACCCTTACTCGAAAAAACTAAAAAAAAACAACAGAAAAAAAATGAAAAACAACACAATAATATATTCAGAGGCACCACAACCTTTCTCAAGTACTTTTTTTTTGATTAAGTACATTTAATTTTTATGAAAATCAAGCAGGGCGGGACGGGAGGGACTGTCAGACTTGTACTGACTAAAATACCCGGTGATTCTTCAATAGCCCTTTACGTTCCAGGGTCACAGATACCTGATGAGACAATTCCGCGACCCCGGCAGGCTTTGCCCCTCTAAGGGGGGCCCGTCAGATTGCTGACAGCTCTTTGAGTCGCGCGTGGAACACAACGCGCCGTCGACCCGGTCATGGTCCATGATCGGACGGCGAGTCACCCATTACTCGCCATCTGCATGCCTGAGATGTCCCTAAATATGGTTACTAAGAGGCGCTGTTATCGTGCTTACAGCGTATACCAACATAATATAAGCTGTTTTTCCTGTTAAGGACGGATCACGTCATTATACGTATATAGGAGCCCTTTTTAGTCATCCAGACTATAGGCTCGTTAGCTCAGTGGTCAGAGCGCCTGTTTCAATGCTAAGAGATATAAGGTGGTCGGGGGTTCAAATCCCTCACGAGCTAGAGTAATTTTTATTGCAGTTTTTTTTTTTACTTTTTTATTTGTTGACTTTTTTCACGGGGCTTTTTTAAAGGTAACCGTGTACCCAGAACGTTAAGGGCTATTGAAAGAACAGAGTGGATTTTTAGTCAGTAAGTGTCTAAACACACTATGCCGAAGTTACGCGACCGAAGTTCAGCACAATTACGCCTGCAATGCTATTTGAATTACTGACGACACACTATGCCAAAATTACGTCGCGTGATAGCGTACAGCCTAACTTCGGTCGGGCGTAAGTTCAGCGGCAACTAATTCTGTGACCACACATTATACGCGACCGAAGTTCGGTTCGATTACCGACGAAGATCCGGGGGGGGGGGGCAGCAGGGAGCCGCCCACGCCGAATTTCTGCCGTGTAAGTTCGGTACTTAGGTGTTTCATATCAGCCAAATACGTCGGAACGTGAAATCAGCCGCCGACTTTTGACTTGACTTTTTGAAGATTTTTATTAAAAAACATTTTTGCCCCACACTAGGAATTTCTCTTGTATCGTGGGTGCGTTTACAAACATAAATAAACTCACACAAACACTCAGACCTGAAACAACTACTTGTAGATCATACAAATATTTGTACCGTGCGGTGACAGAACTTGCGACTCGCAGCGCGGCATTTTTTGCAGTTTTGAAAGTTTCAGTGCATTTATCTTTTGGTAGACTGAGGGCACAATTCAATAGAGCTACTCAAAATCTAACTCTATTTACTACACGAAAAGATATACATTTGCAGTATCGTCAGAGAGGAGCGGTGGTGGCCTAGTGGTATCGGCCTCGACTTCGAACCCCGTCAGCGGCGCATTACTTTGTGTTATTTATTTCAACACCACTGCTCTCAAAACGGTGAAGGAAAACATCGTGAGGAAACCGGCATGTCCTAGAACCAAAAATTCGAAGACATGTGACATTTACCAATCCGCACTGGGCCCGCGTGGTAGATTACGGCCCACTCCCTCTCACAGAAAGGAGACCTGTGTCCCAGCAGTGGGACACAGTTACAGGCTTATTAAATGATGATGATCGTTGCGTCAAGTCGCGGTGCGTTGCGTTTCGGTATGAGCTGACCAGGAGCTGACCCTTAAAAAGACATTGTAAAATGTGCTCTTCACATGTTTTTTTTAACCTTAAAATCAACATTAACAGCCTTACTACAAAAACTTAAACATCTGTTGAACACTTGTCTAAAAAAAGTGTGATTGCAAAACGGCCCTTATTTCAACGTCATAATCTGACATTTTTTAAGACAAGTGTTCAACAGAAGTTTAAAAGTTTTTGTGGTACGACGGTCTTTGTTTAAATATTTGTTTCAAAGCAATTATCTACTAGATATTTTACAAAAGAATTTGTCAATTAACACTTAAACATTTTAAATGTTATTTGCAAGATCATAAATATTTTTAAATTATCTCAACATCACCATATTAGGTACGAAACACTTAAAACCAAAAAAAAATAATCAGCCAAGTGTGAGTCAGACTCTAGCACAAAGGGTTCCGTACCATGACTTATAAAAACGGCAGAAAAATCATGTTTGTTGTTTGGGAGAACCCTTAAATAACCATTTTATTCTGTTTTTTAGTATTTGTTGTTATAACGGCAACAGAAATACATCAACTGTGAAAATTTCAACTGTCTAACTAACACGACGGTTCCTGAGATACAGCATAGTGACAGACGGACAGACAGTCAGACGGACGGACTACGGGTCCCGTTTTACCCTTTGATTGCGGAACCCTAAAAATATCAGCTTAGTCATCAATAAATCATTACATTTATGAGAAATCTATAAAATATAATAGATTATTTATATTGTTGTGTGATATACGATCAAAAAATATTGAGGTTTCCAATTATTGATATATCGCAATATTTATAAATAAGATTAGTTTTAAGTCTGACATAAAATAATAAACTGACTGGCTGATTGAATGATCGATCAACGCACACTTGAAACCGCTTTTTTTATTAAAAAAAAAACATCACATGAGTCCTACCCAGGGCGGGACGGAAAGAACTGTCAGACTTGTACTGACTAAAATCCACGGTGATCCTTCAATAGCAATTTACGTTCCGGGGTCACGGTTACCTAATGAGACAGTCCCGCGACCCCAGCAGGCTTTGACCCTCTAAAATGGGCCCCGTCAGATTGGGTCTAGAAGAATAAAAGGGATTTGAAGTTTTTTGTAAATGAGGGTGGCTTGAAAAGTTGCCCGCCTGTTTGTTTCTTTTTTTCAGGACGAAAGTTACCTATTTAGATAGAGTACACAACAATTCTTCTTTAAAGCTTCAAGGCACCATAAAATTTGAAAATTTCAACTTGATAACTTCACGGGTTTATTAGAAAAAAAGGGTCTTGACAAAAGCACAACGAAATTATCCCATAAGGGTTCCGTTTACTTTTGAGGTATGGAAGCCAAAAGATGTAGCAAATAAGTACAATTTTTTCTTGGGTTTTCTAACCAAAATAATCAAATAATTAATTCGGTGAATTCATTCGTAATACCCACGATTTCGAAGGTGTGAAATAATATGATCGCCAAACATTTAATCACTATTGTAAGTACACTTTTGTGGCGTTTCTTATAACGTTAAAGTGTGTTTTTTTAATTATACTTGACTTTTGATTGTTAAGGTTGACACACACGTATACGCACTGCGATTAAATTGGTTATCCATGTTTATGGACAGAATATTTTATGAAGATTTATTCATTATACTGTTGATAAAATTAACCAAGTTTCGACTGTATTGCTGTTAAAATAAGAATTTTGTTAAATGCCATTAACGGGATTTATATTATTAAATTTATTTTATTTCTGTATTTTTTTTTACAGCGTGCTTGAAGTATTTACTGTATTCGTTTTATGAAAAAAAATGATAAAACGCCTCTAGTTAACAAACGAGGAACTAATTTTTTTGTTCCAGTTTACTTTACGTCACACATAAACGTGAAAAGTCATGCTAGGACGCCTAGGACCTCAGTTGCTTTATCAGTAGATAAGCTAAATATTACTTTTAAATGCTATAGATTATTTAGCCCCTCGTTAAAAAATCGACCCTTAGTGTGTGTGGCATAGCTGGGGTGATGGCTTGCCCCAAACTAGTCACCTGGTTGTATGCCTATAGAATGCTGTTAATCAGATAATCCTAAGCTAAAGCAAACCAGTGTTAAGGACTGTTTTATAAGGTAACCTTGACCCTGAAACGTACAGTACAGTACGAGTCTAACAGTCCTTCCTGTCCTGCCTGGGTGGGACCATCCAGTGGACTCATTTGATGATTTTAAACGATAAAAAAAGGTTCCATAGAAAATAAAAAAAAGTCCCGAACGGCTCGATTCGAGGGGTAAGTGATATATGATATAACTACAAAATCTCTAATATTTACAAGCGATAACAACTGAATGTATAATTTTATTTGATATAACGATCTCTTAATATAATAAACGATTGACATAATTTTATAATAACTAATTTCTATAATCATAAAAATCAATGAATCGTTTTGTATACCACTCAAAAGACATAAAACTTATTTGGTCTAATTTTCTTTTCTTCCTGGTATGTAATCTAACTCTGATGTACCTAGTAATAGTACCACCTACCATGAATGCTCGACGGAGCCCCTCTTCGCGGGGCTCCTATTTCTGCGTGCAAGGTTTAAAGTAACCTAACACGAAGGGGATGGCGGGGCCTTTCAGACCCCGCCATACCCTTCGAACCTAACCTGTCCGTGTCGGGATGTCCCAAGTCCCGAGCTCGCTTCGCTCGCTCTTGGATACTTAACGTTCAATTATATGTTTCAAACGTTATGATTATGATTTTCGCTTAAATAAACGTTATATCAAATAATATTATATGAAATGAGTTTTAGAGTAACACGAACATTATGCGTAAAGAAATTATATCAATCGTTGGTATTTCTCACGTTGATTATATCATGTGAACGTTATTGAAATGAAAATATATCAAATAACTTTATATTAAATGAGACGCACCCCGATTCGAGGCGTGCTAATGCACCATGCTTATACGTATGTGCTAACCTTAAAATGCGTTTTTACTTGACTTTTGGTATTAAAAAGACACGAAGTTTTTTGTGCTATTACCGAATATGTAAACAGTAGGCTTTGAAGTAGTCTCGTGATGAATTCCATAGAAATATTAAATAATAATTGTTGAGTATTTATTGGAAATAATATAATTATGGGAATACTATTTTTGAAGATGTGCTTCCTCGAATGAACATGAGAATCTTCAAAAATAGTATTCCTGTTTAATACGCTTACGCTTTGTAGGCGATGACAGCGCCTCCTAGAGACCAGATTATTGGAGGGCAATCATCATCATCATCATCAGCCTATAATGTTCCCATTGCTGGGACACAGGCCTCCTCTATGTGAGAGGGAGTGGGTCATAATCCACCACGCGGGCCCATTGCGGGTTGGTAGATGTCACAAATGTCTTCGAATTTTGGTTCTAGGACATGCCGGTTTCCTCACGATATTTTCTTTCACGAGAGAGAGCAGTGGTGATGAAATACCTACACAAAGTAATGCGCCTGCCGGGGTTCGAACCCATAACCTACAACTCGTAAGTCGGACCGATACCACCACTGCTCTCCTTGGGACAATAATATCTGCCAATTCTCGCCAACTAGATATTTTCAACCTGATTTTTACTAAAAATAAATCATTAAGAATTATTAATTATCATGAATTTTCCGCAAGACTTCTGTCGTGGTGTCTTTTGGTGCGCAAATTCATATCTTAATTTGTGTTTTTTTGCTGTTATGATATACCTAAATGATAATATCAATGCAGATGTGTAGCATAAAAGCCTGAAATATGCAACAAAGTCGCCAAAATATGCAATTAAAATTGTAATTATGAAGTATTACAATAATCGATAGCCGCCCGGGCAGACAGTCCGCTAGTGTGGGCGCTCGTGAACCGGACACGTTCCGTTTTATGTATTAAGTACTAACATAGGTTAAGCAGTTTTGTTACTAACACTAATAGATCATTGTAGTCTGTGCAAATAAAGATAAATAAATAAATAAATAATACTTTACTTTTCGTTTACTAAAATTTCGACAAGTTCTAAGTATTCGGAGCACTGAAACTGAGAACATTCCTTTTCCAAGTATTATAACTGTCACATTTTTGCATATACTAGTTAGACTTTGTTAACATTTAAAAATCATTAATCAAATATTACCAAATCAGCCTATTTTAATATTCAATAATTTTTAAAATAGCCATAATATGCAATTGCATAAAGTTATGCATTACATTGCATTATAATAAATATGCATTTACATTATTTATTATATTATGTTGCATATTGCGTGCATAAGCGTGACAGTATTTTTAAATTTCATTTATTATGTCATCTATGTCAGTGTGTTGCCAGCCTCAAAAAGTCAGACCTAATACATACAAATATTAGTTCGACACAGAATTCTATCGTATTTGATTAATAATAAGCCGAGAAGCAAAATGTCTAAGTTATTACACAAAACCACCAGTTTTGTTTACTTTAATTGTCAATATTTAAAACCACACTATAATTAGTAAGATGTGGATGATTTTTCCTCGAATACTGTCACATCCCACATATGTTTTTAGTATGACAAAGATCTGACTCATTTTCAACTCTGCTAGTTTAAAAAAAAACCGGCCAAGTGCGAGTCGAACTCGCATAAAGGGTTCCGAAGCAGCAAGTAACATAATATAAAAGTTCTTGTAGTTGGTCGTAACTTTGAAAGGTAAATTGCGGTTCACGATTTATGACTATGATTATTAAGAAAAAACTAATTAAGTACTTGATCTCGTTCAAACCAATTTTCGCTGGAACTCTGCATGGTAATGTGTACATCATAATTTTTTTAGCTTTATCATTCTCTTATTTTTAAGTTACAGGGGGGGGACATTCTGCCACTTTGGAAGCGTCTCTTGTGCAAACTGTTCAGTTTAGAAAAAAATGATATTAATAATCTCAATATCATTTTTAAAGACTTTTCCATAGATGCCCCACACGTATGGGTTTGGTGAAAAAAAAATTGAGTTTCAATTCTAAGTATGGGGAGCCCCAAAATTTTTTTTTTATTACTTTTGTGTGAAAACCCTAATACGGTTCACATAATAGGTACATCTACTTACAAAGTTTCAACAGGATAGCTCTTATACTTTCGACAAAAAGTGGCTGTGACATACGGACGGATAGACAGACAGACATGACGAATCTATAAGGGTTCCGTTTTTTGCCATTTGGCTACGGAACCCTACAAACGGGTACCTGCCACCGCCACCGTTTGCCCAAAAGCGGTAACTCAAAAAAAAGGAAAATCTGCTCATTTAGAGATTCATTAATGACTGCTCTGGAGTGTAAATGAGGTCATCGAATGAGTCCGCCTACCCATTACTGTCTAAAATTGGACTTGTACTGACTAAAATTCACGGTGTCCTTCAATAGCTCTTTACGTTCTGGGGCCACGGTTACTCGTTAGTTCCGCTACCCCGGCAGGCTTTGGCCCTCTAAGGGGACCCCGAAGTGTAAATGTGGTGCTACTAAACAAAAAATTAGACAATATCGTGTCCTGTGTGCCCTGCCGACTGTTCGTTACAGGGAGTTGATGTACGTTTCTGGGGACATTAAACTCGTGGCCCAATTCTGAGCCGACTTAATTTAGATTGTCATCGACACGCCAATTAATAGATGAAGAAGTGTATGTTTCGAGAATTCAGCAAAGAATAGAAAAGAATAAAAAATAGTCTTGTCGGAAAATGAATTTAATACAATTTGAATGAATTAAGTGAAAACCAACAGTTTTATTACAATCGGATGACAGTTCAATTGAAAATTTCTTTATAGATCTCCCGATTACAATAAAAATGTTGTATTTTTCACTAAACTTAGTCGATTTTATGTAAGTTTAATAACTATTTATACAGAAATTGTTTTCGACGTTCAAAAGTTATGGTGGAAAAAAAACGTTTTTTTTTTTATTTAATTAAAGAAGTGATATATAATAATTATGGACATTTAAAAAAAAAACACAAGAAATTCGATTCTCTGAGATATTACAATTTGGTTTACGACGACATAATAAATCTCTGCAGTATATAAAACAATTAAAAATGTTAATTGTTTAAACAAAGACATTTAATGTCGATGACCTCATATTACAGTAAATGCGTCCGTTTTCTGATTTCAGGGTCAGTTTAATAATGGAGATTTCTCATAGATTACTTGAGTCATCTTTTTTTTTCCACAAAATGTGATTTCACAAAGAAATCAATCACAGCGCCTCCTAGTAACCACATTATTTGGGGACATAACATCTGCAAATTCTTATAAAAACATTTCTCCTATAAACAGTTTCGGCTTGTTTTTCATTTATAGTTAAAATAAAACCTAAAAACGTAGGTACTCAAAAAGGTTCGCGGGTGCCCCCCCCTCCCCCCCGTAATTAGCATCGCGCTGCAATTGATTTGATAGGCCTTACCGCCGACTTCGCACATAGTGTATGTTATAGCACATCAGATCTTTGGTTGAAAACAACCCTAAGCCCGCGTTCAAGGACACGCGGCGCGTCGCGTCGTGTGCCGCGTCGTGCGTAGGCTAGCGTCTGTGGGAGCGTGCTGCGCGGCGTCAATGATTTTCTCTATTTATGGCATTCACGGCGGCTTCATAGGTATCATTCAGTTTTGTTGGAATAGTATTCAATAGTTTTCTCAGTTTGTTGTGATCGTGGCATCAACTGTGTCAAACGGGCGTCCATTGCGGTATCCAACGTGGCGTCCTACACCAGAATTCAAACAAACGCTTGCAATTTTTTTTTATTTGGGATAACCTACCACACTATTCCCAAACCACTGCAACTCCTGAAGGCCAGAATCAACAGTGGCAACCACCAGAAAAGCGCCGAGACAATGAAGCTCGACGTGTCCCGGAGAATGAATTTACCTGTCTTGGATCTTGCAACGGAATTAATCAGAAAAGATGACAACAAGATAAGAAGAAGCAGGAGGCAACATGATAACAGAACAGGGGTCAAACGCTTGTAAATCCGCTCCTTCTTGAACGCCGCACAAACATACCACGATATACAGAAGTATATCGTGTGTTTCGGGCGGCCCGCTCCGCTCGACGCTCCGCTTAACGCGCCGCGTGACCTTGAACGAGGCCTTCTATCTCGAAGACTTCTATCAATATTTAAGAGAGTTTACTTAGACAGTTGTGAAATATGGGGCGAAAAGTGGGCGTATCTGCCTTCCTCTGTGTTGAAAGTAGGCGTGACATTATGTTATTATCACCACGACAGCTTAAAAACTAAGTCACATGTAAAGGTGTTGTTAGATTTGAGCATTCACCTGTAACAGAACATCGAGCATTCGACACTTTTAATATTGCCGAACTGAACAACGAACAGAGTCAAACATCGTTACGAACATTTTCACGATCATTCGAAATGGTCGTCAAAAATTTTTTCAACTTTCAAAAACATGTCAAAACTTGACAGTCGGCGCGCTAGATCGCTCATTAATGTGCTCGCTAAAACGCTCTCGTTTGTTTTTCTGTAATGTAACACAATACTAATAATACACCATACTGCCTATCGTCCAATCGGCATGACGCTGCCGATTGGATCAGTTAGAATTGACCGTGTGTGGGCGTGGAATCCATCAAATTGGCATGACACGCCAATCGGCATGATAACCTATCAAATTGGCATGATCACCTGTCAAATCGATGTGATCAAATCTATTTTGTATGAACGTCGCTGCCGATTTGACGTTTGATCAAACCGTCGTCATGCCAATTGGACGAAAGACAGTATGGTGTATGGTGTATATGGACGAACTGCTAATTTGATCAAATTGGCAGTGTCATTCCGATTGGACGATAGGCAGTATGGTGTATGGCTACTATAACATTCGCCAGAATGCTCATTATAAGTGAATGGTCAAATTTATCAGCACCTTATATCGACCACGTTTTTGACATTTTGACTAATCGCTTATACATACAGGATGTGGGCAAAAAGTCAGACGGAATAATTTTCGTATTCTTTTAATGGCATATACCTACCTAAATGTCGAGTAAAAATTATTGGATCGTTTAGTAAAATAGTTTCTAAATTGACTATAAAAATACTATTTATACTATACCTAGAGTTTAAATAGTTTAAATAAATAATCTAGGTATATTTATTTGGGGTGCCAAGATAGGAAACATCCACGTGCGCCCGTGGACTGGAGTTCCCTCTCGGATACGTCCGGGGGAAGACCAGTATTTCGGGCCGGTGCACCCTGGGATGCGGGCAAAAACTCTTCCTTAGGCGCAGTGTGCCTAAGGGGTCTCTTTGCCCGTATGCGAATAGCCTATCAGGTGGACGCTCCAACACGTGTCCCTCTGAATAGCAGAGGGCACAACGGCGGAGCGGGCTTGCGGACGGTGAGTAATGGGTAAGCTCGCCGTCCGACCAAGGACCAAGCCCAGGTCGGTGGCGCGTCGTGTTTCACGCGTCACCGACGGGGCCCCTTATGGGGCCAAATGCCTGCTGGGGTCGCGGAATTTTCTTAATCCAGGATACCGTGGCCCCGGAACGTAAAGGGCATCCGAAGGAACACGGGTGGATTTTAGTCAGTAAGAGTCTGACAGTCCCTTCCGCCCCACCCAGGGCGGGAGGACTCATTTGATGATTTTGCCACCCAAAAAAAAAAGGTATATTTATTTAGACGGGATTTGCAGGTGGCAAGTAATGGGTAGCTCACCGTCCGATCAAGAACCAGGAGGTCTACTATAGGTTCTACGGGGCGTCGTGTTCCACTTCCGCCTCAATGAGCTGTCAAACTGGCCCATAGAGGGCCAAGCACCAGCCAGGATCGCAAGACTTTCTATGAAGGATACAGTGGGCCTGGAATGGATTGGTATTTTGTAGATTTTACACATTGTAGGGGAACAGTGTATAAGACGGGGACGCGAGGTATGATGGGAAATCATCACACACTTAAGGCAAACTTAACATAATACTAACGTAGCACAAGCGCCAACAGGACGCCATTTCTTAATGGCCGCTTGCAAATGACGTTCTGATGGCGCTTGAGCTACGTTAGTGTTGTGTTAAGTATGCCTAAAGAGTATATGTCCCATTATACCACGCGATTATTAGCGTCCCCGTCTTGTACACTGTTCCCCTATGTAGGTACACCGGATACTCTGAGGTTTCTGGTCCAGTTTGTGTTATTCTTATTTTGTTGAATGCAGCACACTGCTATTTAGTCCCATAAAAATTCTGCAGTTTTCATTTTTCGCTTATTTACTTGGATTAAAAAACAAAGCCACCGACTTCGGAAAGAAAAGTTATTTTACACTTTTTTGTGGTGATTTTTGAAGCCACTTAAATTAGTTTTGAAAACGTTTTTTATTTGTAACACCCTGTACTTTAACTAAATTAGATATCTTCATAGAAGAATTGTGTTAAACCGCTCATTTTTTATTGAACTGTATTAGGAAAGAATTATAATATAATATCGAAACTCCTCTTTGTCTATACATATAATAAAACTGTAGAAAAGAAATTTTTGTACATTAAGAAAAAATAAAAAAAATATAGCCAGGATGTTAAAGGACAACCAATAGAACCCATTTCCAGCATTTTTAGAATTTTTGTCTGTTTGTCTGTTTGTCTGTTTATCTGTTTGTCTGTTTGTATGTTTGGTTATTCGGGCATCACGTAAAATGTACGAAATCAATGTAGATCATTTTTATACACAACGATTTAGCGTAACTTGAAGTAAAATTTAGTTTTTGTTTCATTGCAATCGGTTCAGTCTATCAAAAGATATTTGAATTTAAAGTGATCCAGAAGTAAAATATTACGGTCAGTTCACACCGCGACGCGCAGTTCAGTAGCGCGATCTAGCTTCGAATAGAAAAACTACATATTTAAATAATTCATCTAAACCAACGATAACACGGTAGATGGCGTTAAAAAAAACCTGGAATAGAGGTGTTGAATTGAAGTAACATTATGTTTTTTATTTCATCGTAATCAGTTTACACCTTACAAACAAAAAATGTTAATTAATTAAAGCGATTTAAAGGAATCGTAGAATAGAATAGGATAGGATGGGATAGGATGGGACAGGATGGGATAGGATGGGATAGGATGGGATAGGATGGGATAGGATGGGATAGGATGGGATAGGATGGGATAGGATGAGATAGGATGGGATAGCATGGGATAGGATGGGATACGATGGGATAATATGGGATAGGATGGGATAGGATAGGATAGGATGGGATAGCATGGGATACGATGGGATACGATGAGATACGATGGGATACAATGGGATAGGATGGGATACGATGGGATAGGATGGGATACGATGGGATACGATGGGATACGATGGGATACGATGGGATATGATTGGATACGATGGGATACGATGGCATACGATGGGATATGATTGGATAGGATGGGATAGGATGAGATACGATGGGGTAGGATGAGATACGATGTGATACGATGGGATATAATGGGATATGATGAGATACGATGGGTCACGCATAGGTACGACCTGTTTCTGGGGCTGCCAGCGCCGGTAAAGGCAGGAACGGGCAGGCTCCGGAGTACGCCCATACTACTCAGGATCCAGAGGCATTTAAACGTAGATTTTTCACTTGCACGAGCATGCGGGCGGCGAGTATGCCTGGGTCGACGGCGCGTTGTGTTCAACACGCGCCTCAATGTGTCATCACAATGACGGTCCCCCCCTTAGAAGGCCAAAGCCTGCCGGGGTCGCGGAACTATCGAATTACCTTGACCCCGGAACGTAAAGGCCTATTATAAGATTTATAGGACATCGAGGATTTTAATCAGTACAAGTCTGACAATCCCTCTTTCCCTGCCCTGGGTGGGGACTCATTTGATGATTTACGTACGCATATTTATGTATGCTCCAGAATGATGGTTTACAGCTAATGTTGTTAATAAAGAAGCACTAAAAAATTACATTGTTAAGTTCCGACATCCACGCGAACGAAGTCGCGGGCACAGCTAGTTATCTAATAATATCACGAAAGAATGTTGCAGTCGCAGGTAAACATTAAATATATGCATTTTGCAAAATTTCTAGATAACGATAGTAATTTATTTGCGTTGTGCTGACTCAATTGAATAATAATATTGAAATAAAAGTTGAAAACTGCTGATGATTTTGAACGTAAAATATTCTTGTTAGTCAACATGAAATTCGATGTATGTAAAAAGGATCTTGGGCAATTTTTGAAAATTACTTTTGAGGGGAAATATTTTTTTCGTTTATTTTTTTTTTAACTTTACCCAACGCTAGAAATTTCTCCTGTGTGTGGGTGCATTTACTGCTTGAGTCAAGGACGTTTCTATGCCAACATCATCCAAGATATAGTGGCAATGACAACAAATTCGTTCTCACATTTCAGATAAACAAACAGTCATCAAAAAACTAGACGTTTCTGAAAAGGGCCGACTCTAAACTCTATCCACAACAAATTATGGACATCCGAATAAGGAAAAACTATCTATAACAATGAATCATTCTCAATGGGAATTACCAAACTATGTGGACTAAAAGATAAATGTTTGAGATGCCAACCTATTTATTCTAAATGGGTTTCTAGGTTACGGTGTCAGTGTGAGCGATTAGCGGAAGCGATGAGGTCATAATGCCAATGATTTGGCGAGCAACGAGCAGAAAGGTATAGAAAAATATTGTGTAAGAACGGGTAACTCTTGCTATAAATATGAGGATGATTATTTATAGTGACATATCTGGGCCCGCGAAGTGGATTTTGTTTTCTTCTTCTGCCTTGCCTTTTCCCAACTATATTGTGGTCTGCTTCCAGTCGAACCAGATGCAGTTGAATATCAGTATTTTACATGGAGCGACTGCCTATCGGACCTCCACGACCCAATAACTAGGTAATACGATACCCCATTATAAGACTGGTTGTCAGACTTTTAGAGCTTCTGACTAATAGTAACGACTGCCAAAGACCTATAAATGACAGCCGGGACCAACGGCTTTACGTGCTTTCGGAGGCACGGAGGAAACTCGTTATGATAGATGTCACCCATCCACAGACCAACCTCGGCAAGCGCGGCTGTGTGAAGCAGGATGGCCACTAAATATCCTAATCATATCTAACCCACTATGTTCTTTTGCTACGATCTCGGTACGTCTGACGTGACCCATTTCTCGTAAGGAAAGCAAGAAGAATACTTGTTGTGCCGACCCCAAATAATTAGGACAGGGAGAGTTAATGTCATGGGTTTCGCACGTACCTACCTGCTGGGGTCGCGGGACGGTCTAGGTAGGATATCGAGGCCTTGACACGCAAAGGACATCCGTTTTTTTTCCTACTCCTCCACTATTCTTTTCTGATTAATTTCGTTGCAGGATCCAAGACAGGTAAATCCATTCTCTGGGACACGTCGAGCTTCATTGTCTCGACGCTTTTCTGGTGGTTGCCACTGTTGATTCTGGCTTTCAGAAGTTGCAGTGGTTTGGAAATAGTGTGGTGGGTTTGTCCAAATAAAAATAAAAAAGGGCATCTAACGAAACAATGTGGTTTTCATTCAGTAAGAGTCAGACAGTCGCTTTCAGGGCGGGAGATCTCGTTTGAAGACTTTACTACCTTAAAAAAAGGGGGGCCCCAAAATAACACCCGATTTTACACTAGCGAGTAAAAGTGTGGAATCACTTGGAATTGATACGGGATAGCTTCTTAAATAATGTAAACAATAGAGTGATTTGAATGAGTTTGGTATAAATTTTAAGTTCACAGTTAAACCTTTAAAATGGTACTATTTTTATTGTCCTTAACCAGTTAATAAGTACTCAAGATCGCGCGGAATCGGAGTAAGTGATTCCATACTTTTGTTCGCGAATGTAGCTTATCTTAAGCCGCTAAACGCTAGCATTGGTACCTATACCTTACCTCTATAGATGTAAACCACAGGAGTTAAAATGGGCATGCAGTATCCGGGATGGTGATTCGACACGGTTGGTAGGCGCCATTTTTTATGTCAGTAGATGATATTGTTAGTTTAGAGAATGTTTGAATAAGTCGACGACCTATGTATTTGAACATTGACGTTGACTTTATTATAGGGTGTTACGGACATCGACGCACAAACGGATACCATGGGTCCAGGACATGATTCTGGACCTCCTCGTGTTAGAATTTTTCGTCGGTTTTTCCTATTTTATTTTTATAAGTTTGTTTTTTTTTTTTAATAGTGAGCCGCGCTTAAAGTACTACAGGTACTGTGGTACTGGACACAGTATTTAGGTATACGATGACCTTTCATTATAAACATCTAAGAAGACACTATTTCTAATTTTATTTACATTGCTACTTTTAGTGAAAGTAGTGAATTAATTACTTTTTTATTAAAAATCTCATTGGGTTAGGTAAGAATAACGTTTATGAACAGGCTAAAGTAAAAAAAAAACTACAATTTCTTTTTTAATTTTGAAATTTTTAATTTTGTCCAGAATTATGTCCTGGACCCATGGTACCCGTTTGTGCGTCGATGTCCCTAACACCCTGTATAATGTCGGTAATCCCCAAAGCGTTTGGTACCTCTACCTAACTCTTCTGTAAGTATCTGAGCACGGTTGGCGCAGTGGGTAAGTGACCGACTGCTACGCAACGAGTCGCGGGTTCGATCCCCGCATGAAACAAATATTTGAATGACCTACACAAAAAAAAGATTGCAATCACATTGAAAAATCGAAATCTTTTTTAACACGCTTAAATTAGCTTCACTTGTAACAATATAAGAAAATCTTGGAATCTTAATTTGACCCACTTCCCGGTCTTCGATTAGGATGAAATTTTGCACACGCTCTGATTTCTGGAGACAATACATGACTAGCTAAGAAACGTCATTACAAATCCAATATGTCGGCCTCCCCAAGATGGCGGACTGGCTATTTGAAATCCACCCCCATGATATGGGTATCAAATGAAAGGGTTTGCTGTCATGAATACGAAAAAAATTGTCACGTGACTTAAATCCAATATGGCGGTCGTCCAAGATGGCGGACTGGCGGTTTGAAATGTACCCCCATGTTATGGGTATTAAATGAAAGGGTTTGCTGAATGGGATACGAAAAAAATTATCACGTGAGCTAAATCCAACATGGCGGCCGTCCCAAGGCGGCGGATTGACTATTTGAAATGTAGCCCTATGATTTAGGTATAAAATTTGGGTTTGCTGAAAATAATGCGAAATGACATTTTCTTACTAAATTCTTCCATGTCATGGGTATCAATCAATAAGGTTCGACGAGAGGAATACGAAGATTGTAATTTTTGATGCGTGCTAAAAGCGTGTTTACTAGTTTTTTAAACTAATAGCAATTATTGTTACGATAGATTATATTCTTCTTCTTCTTTTTTGAATGTGGCAAGCGGCCTTTGCCATTATTGCCAGAGTCGAGTGTTGCAATTTTCGAAGATTAAACGTGGGAGGAGGGAGTTTGGCGTATTATGACGGGATATATTTTTTTTTTTTTTTTTAGGATGGGCAATAAATAAATATATGTAATAAAATTATAACGATTTTTACTATAAGGAAATGTTGTGAAAAGAAATAAATTTACTAAGAGATGCAACATATAACTTATTAGACAAAGAAAGGATGGAAGACAGATTACAAGGAAGGGGAGCTTTATACATAATAAGGAAGTCATATAACGGAAAGGAATTATATTTTGAGCAATTAAAAAGAATATGGACTAAATCGCCATTTTCTCCGACACCACAGTCACAGAGGGGGGAATCAAACACCCCTATTCTGTTAAGATGCACAGCTGAAGAGCAATGACCAAATCTTAATCGAGCAAAAATAGAAGTTATTTTCTTATTTACTTTTATCTTACTGAACCACGGTTTTAAATTAATGATGGGTTGAAGTGATTTATAGGATTGACCCTTTGTTTTTTCACTATCCCAAGCCTGAGACCAACTATTAACCAGAGCCGTTAATGGAATCGATTGCAACAGATCCCAACAGTACACATCCGGGATCCACTGACCCTGCTTCGCAGCCAATTTTGCCAGCTGATCCACAGTCACATTGCCTTCTATTCCAGAATGACCTGGAATCCAAGCCAATGCGACAGTTAAGCCTAATTCGTAGCATTTCTTTAATAATGATTTGATCAAAATGATAATAGGGGACAAATTGCCCCTGTCAAATGGATTAGAGAGAAGACATTGTAGACTACTCAGGCAGTCACTAAAAATAATTGAATTTTGAATTTTTTCATTAATTATGTAATCAATACAATGTTTTATGGCTAAACACTCGCCGGAAAAGGTGGAGAGAAATGAAGAGAATTTATACAATTTAAAGTATCCTGTATGATGCCGAATAAATGCAGCACCTACAGTTGACGCTGACTCATGTCCCTCATATTTTGAAGCATCAGTATAAAAGACCTCTGCTCCTTGTGCATTATTTAAAAGAAACGAGGCAAGTTTACCATTTGGATCTGAACAGTTTTTCCCTATACCAGTGGTCAGAAATATACTAGGTATAAATATAAGGTCATCATATTGAACAGAATAAATCGGATGAACAGGATATGTTTTAATATTGTGTTCTACATGTTTAATCTTTTTATAGCCTTCTATGATGTTCGGTATGGGACGCGAAACCCAAAAGTGATTCCCATCTGCTATTAGTTTGTGAAGATCTCTAATTTTAGGAATTAGAGGATGTGTACTAGATTGAAACACCTTAATTAAGTAACGGTCACACAGATATTGACGTCTAAGATATAGGGGAGGGTCAGCACATTCAACCTGCAACGCCACAACTGGTGTGCTCTTCATTGCACCTACAATAATGCGGAGACATTTAGACTGTAATCGATCTAATTTAAGCAGCTCCGTTTTACTGACTAAAGGTAGCGAACACGTTCCAAAATCTAAATTACTTTTAACCAAAGCATTATATACTAATCGTAAGGTAGAAGGATGAGCCCCCCACCATACGCCTGCAAGAGCTCTGATCAAGTTTATGCTTTTCTCACATTTACTAATAATATGTTTAATGTGCGAGGCACCGTTGAATTTAGAGTTGAGTTTACAGCCGAGAAATGTTACTTCATTGGAATTTGGAAGAGTAAAACCATTAACTTTAATAAAAACCGGAGGAATATTACGGATGCAAGTAAAAGGTACAACGACGCTTTTCTTCACCGACAATTGTAGACGATGATCATCGAGCCACTCTACCAGACTAGTCAAAGATTTTTCGACATTATTAGTCGCTGTATCAATTGATAACTGGGAGGAGTAGACTACAATATCATCAGCGTATTGTAGGATTAAGCATGGATATATAACTGCTTCTAAATCTTTTGTATAAATATCATACAATAATGGGCTTAAAACCGAACCCTGGGGAATACCATTCCACAAAACTCTCGAAGGACACGGACAACCAGCAACTCTAACTGTTACAGTCCGATCCGAATAAAGATTAAAAATAAAATTGGAAAAATTTAAAGGAACTTGTAATGCTTCCAGTTTTGATTTTAAAATGACCAAATCCACGTTATCATAAGCCGCCGCTATATCCAAAAAAGCCGCTACCATCGATTTATTATGACTAAAAGATAACAAAACATCTGTAGTGAAAATATTTAAATTGTCTGCTACTCCCTTTCCTCTTCTAAAACCAAACTGAGACTGGGGTAAAATATTATTGTGTTCAAAGTACCATTCAAGCCTCATTTTAATTAGGTGTTCCGCAAGCTTTGCAAACACGCTAGATAAAGATATCGGTCTGTATGATGAAGGATTTGAAGGATCCTTATTAGGCTTTAAAATTGGGATAAGAATATGTTTTTTCCAAGAACTGGGAATAATCCCAGAGTCTATAATAGTGTTAATAATATCTAAAATAAAAGCTAAAGTATCATCTTTACAGTTCCTAATAAAGGAATATGGAATGCCATCCTCTCCAGGAGCAGAATCCGACACGCGTTTTAAAACTAGTTTAAATTCTTTTATTGAAAAGGGACTATTCCCAGAAACTGAAGATTGACTGTATGTGAAGGGAATTTGATTTAAATTAGGAACAGAAGTAGGGGCAATTTTAGAAATAAATGGTGTAACCCACTCGAGAGAGAAGGAAGATTGTGAACTGATCGCTTTGGAACATTTGAAACGTTTCACATTGTTCCAAACTAATGAAAGCGGGGAGTCGGGAGAAAGAGAGGAACAGAAGCTTTGCCATCCCTCTAATTTCTTTTTCCGCAAAAGCCTTTTTGTCGCTGCTGTTGTATTTTTAAACTGCAAAAAAGAATTCATGTCAAGCTGATCTTTACATAATTTCTCTGCCTTTTTTCTCTTTTTTACAGCTTCAGTACAATCCTTATCCCACCAAGGCGGCGAAGGGATTTTACCCTTGGAAAGACATTTAGTGGGAAAAAATTCATCTGCTAGTGACAACATTGTTGATGTCAACAAATGATAACAATGTTCGACATTTTCTCGAGAAACCTGCGGAAACACTTTAACTCTATCATCTAACCCGGAACTGTACGATTCCCAGTCACAATTATTATTAAGTTTGTATTTTAACAAAGGAGGCAGTGGTAGAATTCGGCAATTCGACGTGGCTTTTGAGAGGAGAATTGGGTAGTGGTCGCTGCCATGTGAAGTATTCAAACGTTTCCACGTAAAGCTGGGGAACAAAGATGAAGAACATAATGAAATATCGACATAACTCGGAGACTGCCCCGGAACAAAAGATCGTGTAGGAGACCCATCATTAAGCACACATAAATCCAAATCATCAATAAGTTCAGCTATGCGAACTCCAACAACATCGTCATTAGGAGCACCCCAAAGACTATGATGAGCATTGAAATCTCCTAATACTATTACCGGAGGAGGAACTAATTGAATAATGCGCTTCAAAACCGATATAACAGATGGATCCTTGCGAGCTATGTAGGTAGACACATAAGATATGCCACCCATACGGATGGCAACTGCATTCAATATATCGTTGGAAAATGATGGCAGTTGGATGGATGAGAAAATACAATTTTTCCTAACTAGAAAAGCAGAGCCACCCCAACCATCAGCTCTGTCATCTCTAATTATGTTAAAACCTGAAATATGAAACCTAGAGCTTGGTTTCAACCAGGTTTCAGAAATAGCTATCAGAGAAATGTTAAATTTGTTTGTTAGATAAATAATTTCAGATGATTTAGATGGTAAACTTCTACAATTCCATTGAAGAACTTGATCCATGTTTTAAGTGTTTGTAAATAGAAAGAGTAATATCATTAATTAATTTTACTGCAACGTGGTCCGGTAAACAAGAATTTGAAATAATACTCATTAATGTGGCTAATAAATTATTGATGTCTTCATTATCTGTATTTTTAACATAATCAGCACTATTTAGAAGAGCACCACCATTAATTGAAGATGGAACATTGTATTCCTTAATTAAATTATTATGAGCAAGTTTATCATAACCTTTTGGTAAAGGTTTGTTTGGTTTTATTTTCCTTGTTATTGTTTTTGTATGTGAAAAAGACTTTAGAGGACTGTCACCGGGAGGTTTAGTTTCTGAAATGGCTTCATTGGAAACCACCTCTGAGAATAATCTTTTGCTTGATTGAAATAATTTAGAAGCTTCTAAATATGACACATTGTTAAGAGACATGTGTCTCTTAATCTTTGTTTGTCTCTCGTATTCTGGACAGATTTTATTTGTGCACATATGAGCACCTGAACAATTTAAACAGTTGAAGTCTTCAGTAGTGCAGTTAGTGCCATCATGGTTATCACCACATTTGAAACAACGTGGTTGGCTGCGACACTTAACACGAGTGTGTCCAAATCTACAGCAATGAAAACATTGAATAGTAGGAAAAAAATATTGTTCTACTGGTATGGAGGTAAAAAAAGAATAAACATGTGATGGAAGTTTCTGACCGTCAAATGTAAGAACAACTGTCTGAGTTGGGACCCAAACAGAACCCTCAGAAGATGCAACTTTACGACTCATTCTTCGTGATTTAATAATAGCTCCAAAATCTGAGGGAACCTGAATATTTCCCACGATTTCTTCATGAGTCCATTCTACTGGAATACCCCTAACAATACCCAGTTTGTTTATATTAAAAGTAGGTATATAAGCTCTGTAATTATGTCGAGTTAGGAGCTCATTTGACAGGAACAAATTTGCCGCCTCTGCTACTTGGAAATAAATAGCCAATCGATTGCGACCCACCCTCTTAATACCATCTTTCAAAACATTTTTAAAATTATTATTAAACAAAAAATGGCCGAACTTAATAGGGTGTAGGTTAGCGCTACTGCGGGGATCTGCCGCAACATACTCCACATGAACTAAATAGGGACCAGTGTCCTTTTCAGTGTAAAAATTACGACGGTTAAGGTCTGTTAGGTCTTGCTCTAAATCTATATTGGTATTATTATTACTGGAAACTATGGGTTGATCAGAGTGAACTGTATTCTGCATTAGCATCGACTTTTGTTTTGAAATATTTGGTAGATGTTTGGAAGTATGTTTGAAAATTGGTGTCCCTAGAATTTTTTTCGCTTTTGGTCCTTTACTACTATTTGAAGATGATGAAGAATTGATTTTCTTCAAGGACTCGTGAGAAACAGAAGAATTAATAAACTTATCCGCTTCTATCAAAGTTATTAAAGGATTTTTGTCGGGAGGTTCCGGCTCGACGTCCATATTTACAATTTATACTTAAAAAGATAAAGAAAAACAGAAAAAACTTACCGCTATATACACCTACAATACCATTAAACAATAATCTAAGAAATAAAACAACTTACTACACTAAATAACTAAAAAAAATAAATTAAAATGCTATAAACAAATTATTTTAGACCGCCCTTTTCAAAAGCCCGCCAAAAAGTCCATAGATTATATTCATTATTTAAAAACATAGATTTAGAATTATGAAACATTAATACAGTTCAATCGTTTATCCACAAAAATTAAAAAAAAAAAAACAGCTTATGCTAGTGACAAAGTATATTTATGTTCCGGGTCTGGGTTTGTAAATCCATCCAGGAGAGATTCCTAATGTGGGGCAACTTTTTTTCAATAATTCACCCACTAAGCCCCTTCTTACACCTTGCGACTTTGGTATCCAGGCGACTATCGTAATACAAATCCATAGAGGTTCGTACACAGGGACGCGTCAATGGATATCAAAGTCGTTAGGTATCGGAGACTTGCGTCGCGTTGTATGCGAAGGGACTCATGGGCGTAAATTTCTCAACTGCTAAAACACAGGCCGTTTTAAGAGAAAAGCACCAGTCGGCTTAGCAGTCGGCTATCAGTTAGTTTTGAGTTTCTGCCAAATTTACTAGTTTTTGCAAAGGCATTCCCTCAATCAATTCCTCTCCTTTCCAGTTTTATGCAAAAAAAAACGTATCCTACAACCGTCGCCAAAGTCCCATCTATCTCTATACTTAAGCTCATCAAAAGCAGTTTAGTAATCTGGCACGTCTATCGCGGCTTGAAGACCCGAGGAGTGGTTGAAGACTGCACGGCGTCCTCATCATCGGCCTTTAAATGTTCCCACTGCTGGGACACAGGCCTCCTTTCTGTGAGAGGGAGTGGGCCGTACTCTACCACGCGGGCCCAGTGCGGATTGGTAGATGTCACATGTCTTCGAATTTTTGGTTCTACTACATGCCGGTTTCCTCATAATGTTTTCCTTCACCGTTTTGAGAGCAGTGGTGTTGAAATAAATAACACAGTAATGCGCCTGACTGGGTTCGAACCCACGACCTACAACTCGTAAGTCGAGGCTGATACCACTGGGCCACCACTGTTCACACGGAGTCCTCACCTTCACCCAAAAAAAATAAAAATGCTACTACTGAGAAATGTCGATGGAAAAAACACTTCACCCAACCTAGAAGTCGAACCCAAGAATTCGCCTAAATCAGTAGCACTTACAACCACTAAAACTATAGAAACTAAATATAATTTATACCCAACCCATAATGATCTGTTAGCGCGGTCATAACTTCTAAAATATTGCCGTTTTACTGACAAAGAAATAAATGATTAATATTTATAACAACCTTGGCTCGGTCCATTTTAAATGTCAGCTTTGTTACATACTTTCGATATGTTTTAAGTGCTTATTCTGAATCTAAATACCTCCGTCTGGGGACGGTCCAGCGTCGACATCATCATCATCATATCAGCCGTAAGACGTCCACTGCTGAACATAGGCCTCCCCTTTAGACTTCCAATAGGACCGGTTGTAAGCGGCCTGCATCCAGCGTGATCCTGTGGCCTTCATAAGATCGTCTGTCCACCTAGTGGGTGGACGTCCTACGCTGCGCTTGCCGGTGCGTGGTCTCCATTCAAGAACCTTACGGCCCCATCGGCCATCAGTTCGTGCTATACAACCTGCTCACTGCCACACTGCAATGCGTGTCGTAATGAAATCCGCCACACTTAGCGTTAGCGACAGGCATGCCTTACTTTATTTTTATCTAAGTAAAATAATCAAATGAGTCCTCTCACCCAGGGTGGGATGAGAGGAACTATCAGACTGTCAGGGCACGCGGACGGCGAGTAATCGGTGACTCGCAGTCTAATCATGAACCATGCCCGGGTCGACGGCACGTCGTGTTCAAAGAGCTGTCGGCAATTCCCTTAGAGGGCCGTCAGAGCCTGCCGAGCTGCTGTAAAGGGCTATTGAAGGATTACCGTGGATTTTAGTCAGTACAAGTCTGACAGTCCCTCCCGTCCCGCCCTGGGTGGGAGGACTCATTTGATGATTTTACAACTATAGATAAAAAAAAACTAAATTATTTCGTATATCATGGCTTGATACTGGCCACACAACAACCAAAAATCGCCACGAGGATAATTTAGACATTATTTTGCAACAATTTGATTAATATTTAGAAGAACGATTTAATTTTAATTTAGTGATTTTATCTCAATGATTGATTGGTGAATCAAGACATGGTTCTTGATCGATGGACAGTCATTAGTTCTGACATAATCAGCTACCATATTTAATGGAATAATATAAGTAATTTATTAAGGATTTTTACTCCTAACTAATTGATACAAATAAATAAAATTGGAAAGTCTTTGTAATATTAAAATAACTGCTTTTTACTACATGCATATGCATGGTTATACAAATGTATACGGTACAGATACCAAAATGTATTTTTCTGTCTGTTTCGGTATATCTCTGAAACGGCTGGGCCGATTTTGACGGGACTTTCACTGGCAGGTAGCTGATGTAATAATGAGTGTATTAGGCTACTGTTTTTTTTTTAAATTCCATGCGGACGAAGTCGCGGGCACAGCTAGTAGTATAATAAATGCGAAAGTAAGTTTGTGTGTTTGTTACCTTTTCACATCTAAACCACTGAAACGATCATCCTGAAATGTTTTGCATTACGTTGTCAGTAAACGTAGGGTACCCTTCAGCCCGAAAAAGTACTGTTTCCAAGAATACTACAATAACCTTTAATATGGTAATAGATTGCGCCACATGGAACGTCCGAATAATATTTTTTTTTCTCTGCTTCAAAGGATTTGTAGACCTGATTATTTGATATTAATTTCAGCTTGATAACTCCACGTGTTCTTTATAAAAAGGGTCTGGACAGACAGACAACAAAATGATCCTCTTAGGGTTCCGTTTTTCTTTTGTGGTACGGAACCCTTAAGATATACAGGGTGTTAGGGACATCGACGCACAAACGGATACCATGGGTCCAGGACATGATTCCGGCCCCCCCCCCCCCTCCCGTCTTGGAATTTTTCGTTGGATTTTTCCCAATTTTCAAAATAAAAAAAAAATGGATTTTTTTTACTTTAGCCTGTTCATAATCGTTATTCTTACCTAATCCAATGAGATTTTTAGTAAAAAAGTAATTAATTCACTACTTTCACTAACAGTAGCAATGTAAATAAAACTAGAAATAAAAAATATAGGAAAAAACCGACGAAAAATTCCAACACGGGGCAGTCCAGAATCTTGTCCTGGACCCATGGTATGCGTTTGTGCGTCGATGTCTCTTACACCCTGTATATTTTTATCTAAACGGATATTGCGCGTAGCATCAGCATGCTGAAGTGGAAGTGGGCCGGCCACGTCTGTAGACGGACAGACGGCAGATGGAGCAAACATGTGCTAGAGTGGAGACCGCGAATGGGCAAACGTAGTGTAGGACGCCCTGCTGCAAGATGGGTCGATGATTTGAAGAATGTGGCTGGCAGCAGATGGATGCGGGCTGCCCAGGACCGGGAGGGTTGGTGGATCGCAATAGGCTGATTATATACTCGTGTACAGGGTGTAAGAGACATCGACGCACAAACGGATACCATGGGTCCAGGACATGATTCTGGACCCCCCTGTGTTGGAATTTTTCGTCGGTATTTTCCGAATTTTCAAAATTTAAAAAAAAAATTGGAGTATTTTTTACTTTAGACTGTTCATAATCTTTATTCTTACGTAACCCAATGAGATTTTTAATAAAAAGTAATTAATTCACTACTTTCACTAAAAGTAGCAATGTAAATAAAATAAAACTAGAAATGGTGTCTTCTTAGATGTTTATAATGAAAGGTCATCGTATACCTAAACTAAATACTGTGTCCCGTACCACAGTACCTGTAGTACTTTAAGACGCGGACTGACTACGATTTTAATCGCTTATGACCGCGTAAACTATTGTCACCACTATGGAGCATCAATAAGATTGAAAATTGAAAAAATTACATTTGTGTTGAAATGTGACGTAAGCTGCGAATGGGCATTTATTTTACTGCTTTTCTTTACATTATTTAAAATATAGACATAAAATTAAATAATGGTTCGGTTAAAGTTTAAAAAAAATGGAAAACCTACTAAATTCTTAAAAAAAAAAACTGTTGTTATCGCTGGAAATACAGAGATCTTCGACGTCAAAGTTTATTTTTGTGCTACAACTTCCCAATTTTTATTGGGAATATCAAACTCTTATTTATTATTCTGTTCGGTTTAAATTCTTCTTTATACCCTTCTCTGTTCACTGTATTTTTCGCGTTGCTTATTTTTATTACATTACGTCATACTCGACGTTCTAAGAAACCAATTTTTGGGAATATGAGATAAGACCGCGCCTTAAGCGCGGCTCACTATTAAAAAAAAAAAACAAAAATAAATAAAAAATAGGAAAAAGCCGACGAAAACTTCCAACACGGGGCAGTCCAGAATCATGTCCTGGACCCATGGTATCCCTTTGTGCGTCGATGTCTCTTACACCCTGTATATAAACGGATTTAGTATAAACATTAGTAGTGTCTCTTCAATACTTTAACAGGTGTGGTTCGAACTATAACCTCCGCTTGATATGGTAAGCGTTTGAGCCGGATTTGGTCACCCATTCATCTTGACACAATGATCAAATATCTTTGAACACTATTAATTCTGCTTCACTGGCATTTTCTTAGTCATTCTAATTTCTAAGGGCTTGTTTATTGCTTTTGTTTTTTGAATAAATTAATTACAACTATCTTTTTTTAGGGTTCCGTTCGTCCGAATACAAAAACGGAACCCTTATAGGATCACTCGTATGTCCGTCTGTCTGTCGCTTACAGTCAATTATCTCCGAATCTACTAGACCGATTGGGTTGAAATTTGGTACACATATCAATTCCTGTGACCCAAGTACAGAGGTGTGACGTGAATAGATAAAATCTGTATGTGGGAGGTAATGTTTGGGGGGGGGGGAAAGGGTAAATTAAAAAAAAATTAAAACTGCATTGTGTGACATATCAAATGAAAGGTCTTGTTGAGAAGATCTTAAATGTATTTTTTTTGTAATTTTAAAATAAATAGTTTCTAAGTTATTCAAGAAAATAGACGAAATTTGACCATTTCCCCCATTATCTCCGAAACTACTGAAACTAACATACAGAAATTAGTTTTCTACTTATAGATTATAGGGAAACCTATAAAAAGTCCATGATATTAAAATAACATGGTAAATCACTCAATATTGTGCGTACCAATTTGGGTCAGATTTAAAAAAACGTGATAGGTAACAGTACGGAATCCTCTTCACGCGAGTCCAACTCGCACTTGGCCGGTTTTTTATCATGCTTAAACCACTATATGAATCCTCCCATCCAGTACGAGACGGGAGGGACTGTCAGACTTGTTCTGACTAAAATCCACGGTGTCCTTCAATAGCCCTTTATGTTCCAAGGTCTGTTCTTTTTAGCATCTATTAAACTTGATAATACGAGTATTTCCTAACCTTCTTACCTTGGTATTTTGAGCACAAAACCGCAGGAATGACAGTACCATCTCTGTTTAATATCTCGTGGTATTGATGGTAAATATTTCAAAGGTCCACTTGGGGTGCTAAGACAGGAAACCTCCACGTGCGCCCGTGGACTGGAGTTCCCTCTCGGATACGTCCGGGGGGAAGACCAGTTTTTCGGGCCGGTGCGCCCTGGGATGCGGGCAAAAACTCTCCTTAGGCACTGTGTGCCTAAGGGGTTTCTTTGCCCGTATGCAAATAGCCTGTCGGGTGGACGCTCCAACGCGTGTCCCTCTGAACAGCAGAGGGCACAGCGGCGGAGCGGGCTTGCGGACGGTGAGTAATGGGTATGCTCGCCGTCCGACCAAGGACCAAGCCCGGGTCGGTGGCGCGTCGTGTTTCACGCGTCACCGACGGGGCCCCTTATGGGGCCAAATGCCTGCCGGGGTCGCGGATTTTTCTTAATCCAGGATACCGTGGCCCCGGAACGTAAAGGGCATCCGACGGAACACGGGTGGATTTTAGTCAGTAAGAGTCTGACAGTCCCTCCCGCCCCACCCAGGGCGGGAGGACTCATTTGATGATTTTGCCACCCTAAAAAAAAAAAAAAAAAAAAAGGTCCACTTGAGTAATTGGTCAAAACTGCCCGGGGACATCTGTAATAGCCTTCTAACAAATTAAATAATGTTTATTACGTCTTCTACTGTCTGTGGGACTTTTTCTGACTGGAACCACACAATATTCCTCCTTCATCATCACCATATAAGCCCGGGATCACCCCCTGCGGGGTGCGTGCGTCTCTTATCAATCTATTCCCCGCGATCTTGACGAAATCGTCAACCCAACGGGGTTTTGGGCGGCCATATTACTCCTTATAGTTTTTTTAAGCAAATTTTGAAGCTTACAGGAACAAGTTTTTTTTTACAATTCAAAATGTAAATGGTCTGATGACGTGCACGGCTGACGGCTGCACGATCATGGCTATTGCCCTTAGCATGCTATAAATCATAAGTGTACAAACTAACCTTACAGGAAGACCGTTACTCAAGGTTCAGTAGCTCTCCAGCTATTATTAAGTCATCATCATCAGCCTATAAATGTTCCCACTGCTGGGACACAGGCCTCCTCTCTGTGAGAGGGAGGGGGCCGTTATCTACCACGCGGGCCCAGTGCGCATTGGTAGATGTCACATGTCTTCGAATTTTTGGTTCTAGGACATGCCGGTTTCCTCACGATGTTTTCCTTCACCGTTTTAAGAGCAGTGGTGTTGAAATAAATTACAGAAAGTAATGCGCCTGACGGGGTTCGAACCCACGACCTACAAACTCGTAAGTCGAGGCCGATACCACTGGGCCACCACCGCTCACACGCTCACGCTCGTTTTTTGGCGTGACCACAAAAAAAAACGATTCCATAAAATCATAAATTTCGAAAAGCTTCATCGCGTTAACTTTTGAGTCTACAGAAACAATATTCTAGTCTCATATTGTAGAAAATATGGTTTTTTTCAAAAACGTTCTGTGAAGGTACTAAACAACTAATTCTTAAGGGCTATAATCGCCAAAATCTTAAAATAACTAGCTTTTGCAAGTGGCTTCACCCGCTACAACTCGAAAACTATCACACAGGAACATAAAATTGGAATAAAAACTATCCTATACAGGGTGGAATTTTGTACTGCCACCTGGAGGGAAAGTACTCTTAATACTGCAGATAGAAAATTTTACTCAAAGGAAACATTCCTTCATTTTTGAATAGAAAGCAAACTGCATTCAAAGATTTTCGAAAATTCTCTTCTCCCACACCCGGGAATCGAACCGGCTAAAATCTGAAAAAACCGGCCAAGTGCGAGTTGGACTCGCCCATGAAGGGTTCCGTAGCAGCAAGCATAGATTAGAGATATAATTATATTGAGATTAGTAAGTAATATACACAAACAATAAAAATAACTTTGTTTTTCATAGTATTTGTATGAATGGCAAAGTTATATTTGCGGTTTTTGAAAATGTACTATATCTCAAAAACTGCTAACTGTATCTCATCCAAACCAATTTTCGTTGGTAGTTTTGGTTGAGGTCTACATTATATATTTTTTTTAGTTTTATCATTCTCTTATTTTAGAAGTTACGTTAAGTTCACATAATACATCTTTCTACCAAGTTTCAACAGGATAGCTCTTATACTTTCGACAAAAAGTGGCTGTGACATACACGGACAGACAGACAGACAGACATGACGAATCTATAAGGGTTCCGTTTTTGCCATTTGGCTACGGAACCCTAAAAATTATACCCTGTATTGCATCGATCGTTAAGGTCAATTATAAGGATGAAATCTCTCTAACAAACATGATAAATTAAATGAAAGGAAAACCAGGAAATCTTAAATTAATTTAATTATTTACAAAAAATGGTACCTACCTAAACTAACTAATTAGTTGCTCGAAATGGGCTCCATTTTCTTGGAATCTTTGAATGCAGTTTGCTTTCTATTCAAAAATAAAGGAATGTTTCCTTTGAGTAAAATTTTCTATCTGCAGTATTAAGAGTACTTTCCCTCCAGGTGGCATTACAAAATTCCACCCTGTATATGAACAAACCCTTACTAAATACACTCTGAACATAATGTCATGCACAAATCGGTGTGTAATTTATGTAACGTGTTTAGATCATCTGAATTACTGAATAAGATTAGATCAGTACTCTATAGGTCGATGCTCTAAGCCTGCTTTGTGCGTAAGGTCGGATTGTATTGTGATTTTATAAGTCCTTTTACGCACACTGAGTTATGAATAATTTTAAACTGACTTCGGAAAAAGAACGAAGTTCTCATTTCATAGGAATCATTTTTTATGCATGTTCCTCGATTTCACGATGACGCCTGGACCGATTTAGAAAATTCTTTTTTTTTTTTTTAAATGGTTATACTTCACAAATAGTTCCATCAGGATCTGATAACGGGATCTTGAAGAAACATAACTCCGACGAACGTTTCTCCGCTGAACGATTCGCCGACACAACGATTCATTCATAGGTAGGTAGATAGGTTAATGCAATGAATTGTATTTATTAAACAATGTAATACTCCTTAAATGAAAGTAAAAAAATATGAGTCACCATACATTTTATTAACACAAAATTACATAAAGAAAAAAACTGCTGATCCTTAAAACAAAAATAGGAAACATGAAATTTTTGAACTTTATTACGATTTTATTGAATTTCAATACTTCGTATTGCCTCCTCGTGCTTCCATTACTGCGTTTACGCGGTTTGGCATGCTGTACACCAAGTTCCTTATACGATTTTGGGGAATATTCTCCCATTAGAGCAATTTTGAGCTCACGAAGCATGATTGGGGGAGGGTTTCGTTGTTTTACGCATCTGCCTAGCTCGTCCCAAGCATGCTCGATCGGGTTGATATCCGGGCTGCGCGCTGGCCACTCCTTACGAGTAATGTTCATCTCTTGAAGGTAGTCATTCACAATCCTACCTGTATGAGGTCGGGCATTGTCATGCATAAATATAGCATCCTCACCTAAATTGAACATAAATGGACCAACGTGATCATTGAGGATTTCTTCCACATATCTTACGCTAGTTAAAGAGCCGTTTTCTATGATCGCCAGCTCTGTGCGACTTTCAGAAGAAATTCCGGCCCACACAAGTACAGACCCACCACCGTAGGCTACTTTTTCTTCGATGCATGCTTGCTTGAATCTTTCCCCTGGTCTTCGATACACTCTGTGTCTTCCATCGTGCTTGTAGAGCATAAATTTTGATTCGTCGGAGAACATAACTTTTGACCAATCTTCAATACTCCAATTTACGTGGCTCTGGGCATATCTTAATCTTGAAATACGATGTCCACGCTCCAGTTTAGGGCCGTTTGCAGGTCTAAGGGGTTTTAAGTTAGATTCAGCAAGCCGACGTCTTACTGTCCATTCACTTGGGTTACTTCCTCCGAGGCGTCGAAACTGATTGGTGAGTTCAGTTCCTGTGAGAAAGCGATTTCGAAGCATGGTGTTCACCAAGTATCGGTCTTCTCGTGCTGTGGTACACCTGGTTCTGCCCGTTCCTGGTCTGCGTAGGTTAGAACCAGTTTCTTCGTAACGTCGGAGAACTCTTTGTACTGTTGACAGCGACACACCGACAGTCCTGGCTGTATCGCGCTGACTCCGGCCGGTTTCCAGCATTGTAAGTATTCTGGTGCATTCTTCAGGCGTAAGCGACATAATTTCAGCTTGAATAATGAATATAGAGCACTATCATCATGGTTTATGTACCCACATAAATGACAGATTACATTACAACAAAAGCAAAACCAAATGCTGTAATTTCGTAGTTCCATCTTCGAAAGTGGCCCTTTTTCAAATTTGATTTTTTTATGAAATAACTTTACAATAATTAAGAAGTTTTAATACCTTCATTTAAGGAGTATTACATTGTCTATTAAATACAATTTATTGCATTAACCTAGCATTTTTAGTTTCCGAGATTTTTAGGATTCTTTAAGTGACCCGGATTCATTGCTCTCGAGTGTAATTCTAGTAACTAAATCCGACATCAGGGGCACCCCGAGGTTCGGTTAGGTAGGTTCCTTTAAACCCTAAACACAGAAATAGAAGCCCCGCTCGTATAAATGGCTTCATTTATACAATACTTCATGAAACACAATACTCATGACTTAATCGTTCTGTCGGCGAAACGTTCGTCGTGGAAAGGTTCTGTCGTCAATCCGTCCAGGAATGAATCGTTGTGTCGGCGAATCGTGCGGCGGAGAAACGTTTGTCGGAGTTATGTTTCAGAATCCATCAGCGATTGTTGCTATCGCGAATTTATGTGTTGTTTACGCAATCACACAACATAAATTATAACGCAAAAAAAAATTGAAATCGACTTCTAAAGAAAACTCAAAAAAGTGTAAAATGCTTTTTTTTATGAAAAGTTGGAAGTCTTTTTTTCATGTGACGAAAATACTCATGGACTTCGTCCTCTGGGGAAGGCGGAGGGATGCCCACTAGCAAGTCAAAGAATGACATACATACACACATAAACTCACGCATTCTCGCAATGAGGGTAGGCAGAAACTACAGAGCATCACCTGCTACGATCATTACATACTCCTTTCACCTCATCCACATTCATACATCTGGTCATACACACACGTCGATTGCTAGTACTACACACCCGACCTTTCTGAAGTACTTCACCAATAACGTCAATGTAGGTCTTCATAGGACGTCTAAGAATTATATAATAAAAATTACTGACCTTTAAGTATTTATTTGAAGGTACGTTTATATTACTAAAATCAATTTCAAGGACAAACATAATTCCAAAATCATTGTCCGTATGAACTAAATGCATTTTTAGTTATCGGTGGTTAAAGGTTAAAACTAGAGGTGTGCTTACTAGTCGGGGAAAAGTGCCGACTAGTAGGCTAAGATGATACATGTACTATCAGCCGATTGCCGTCCACTGCTGAACGTAAGCCTCCCCCAAAGAGAGCCAACCCTCCCGGTCCTGGGCAGCCCGCATCCATCCGCTGCCAGCCACATTCTTCAAATCATCGATCCATCTTGCAGCAGGGCGTCCTACACTACGTTTGCCCATTCGCGGTCTCCACTCTAGCACATGTTTGCTCCATCTGCCGTCTGTCCGTCTACAGACGTGGCCGGCCCACTTCCACTTCAACGTGCTTTTTCTACGCGCAATGTTGATTACTTTGGTTCTCTGGCGAATGACTTCGTTCGGAATTCTATCCATGAGAGAAACTCCATGATATTATAATCTTTTTCCTTATGCTAATAAAATTATCTTAATCCTAATTGATATTAATTGGAAAGACAGTACTTTTTGTAATTTATTTCATCACCACTGCTCTCAAAACGGTGAAGGAAAACATCGTGAGGAAACCGGCATGTCCTAGAACCAAAAATTCGAAGACATGTGACATCTACCAACTCGCACTGGGCCCGCGTGGTGGATTATGGCCCGCTCCCTCTCTCAGAGAGGAGGCCTGTGTCCCAGCAGTGGCAAGATTTATAGGCTGATGATGATGATGATGGAAAGACAGTAGGTAGGTATGTTAGTTTGTAACCTTTCCACAATCAAACTAAAAATACCATAATTATACGTTTTCAGATATACCGTTTTCAGGTACAAAACAATGACTATAGCCGACTGGCAGTCGGCTATAGTCTCAATTGTCCCACCTCTAGTTAAAACTTTATTAACAGTATGTATGATATTAAAGGTTCATTTTATAGACGATCTGACCTTTCAATTTTAAAGATTTTGATACCATTTCGTAACGAAGTAAGTATGTAGGTAATAAGATTTTAGTATATTTAAGATTATCTCGTCGGCATTGCTTAGTATAAAAAAGTGACTAGTTTTGCTAACAGCTGAATTCAATATTTTACAGGGAACGACTATCTATCTATTTTTTAACGTGGTAAAATCATCAAATGAGTCCTCCCACCCAGGGCAGGAAGGGACTGTCAGATTCGTACTGACTAAAATCCACGGTGATCCTTCAATAGCCCTTTACGTTCCAGGGTCACGCGTTACCTGATAAGACAGTTCCGCGACCCCAGCTTTGGCCCTCTAAGGGGGCCCATGGAACACGACGCGCCGTCGACCCGGGCATGGTCCTTGATCGGACGGCGAGTAACGCTCGAAAACCGCATGTCCGCGCAGAAATTACTCATGTATCGTTGATGCGTTTACAAAAATTTAAACTCACATACGCAAACACCCAAATCCGATTTTTTTTTTACTAGCCTGTACTGTCCCACTGCTGGGCAAAGGTCTCCCTCCATTCCTTTCAACGGTCTCGATTGTGCGCCATTTACTTCCAATTCTCAAGAAAGGCATCCAGTTCGTCCCGCCATCGCGCCATCTCCTTCGCGGTCTGCCTCGACCCCGCCTCGTCGTTTCAGGGCACCAGTCCTGAGCTTTGCGGGTAATTTGTAGGTAATACAAAATATTTGTTCCGTGCAGGAATCGAACCCGCGACACAGCACAGCAGCCAATGGTCAAGCGTGCCGTCATTAAATTGTTCGTGACTGTACGTACGGTCATACAATCTCAAAACTAGTCTGAACTTTACTCATCAAGTTACTTTCAATTTATTACGTAAATGTAAAGCATATCGTAAGCTTTAATTATAAGTTGAGTTTAACACTTACTTACTTACTTGACAGGCCTGTTGGTCTAGTGGTTAGTGACCCTGACTGCTATGCCGGAGGTCGTGGGTTCGATTCCCACCCAGGACAAATGTTTGTGTGATGAGCACGATCATTTGTTCTGTGTCTGGGTGTAATTTATCTATAATATGTATGTATTTAGAAATATATAAGTATGTTTATCAGTTGTCTAGTACCCATAACACAAGCTCTGCTTAGCTTGGGACTAGATGGCGTTGTGTGATAGTTGTGGAATATTATTATTATTATATTATTATATTATATCGTAAGCTTTAATTATAAGTTGAGTTTACATATCTTACTTAGTTAATTTATTAAGGAGCAGTGGTGGCCCAGTGGTATCGGCCTCGACTTACGAGTTGTAGGTCGTGGGTTCGAACCCCGTCAGGCGCATTACTTTGTGTAATTTATTTCAACACCACTGCTCTCAAAACGGTGAAGGAAAACATCGTGAGGAAACCGGCATGTCCTAGAACCAAAAATTCGAAGACATGTGACATCTACCAATCCGCACTGGGCCCGCGTGGTAGATTACGGCCCACTCTCTCTCACAGAGAGAAGGCCTGTGTCCCAGCAGTGGGAACATTTATAGGCTGATGATGATGACTTAGTTAATTTAAGGTCAACTTCTGTCTTCTGATGATGATGATGATGGTCTGATGAGAACCGGGTCACATACAGTATTATCACTCTAAAATGTTTCCACTGCTGGCACACAAGGCTCCTCTCTGCGAGAGAAAAATGATATGAAATGAAATGATGATGAAATGATGATGAAAAGATAAGATGATGAAATAAAATGATGAAACACTTTTACACGTCGTCGTTTTACAAATTAGATTAGTTCGGTGTTTCCTACCTGACTACTCTGAGAAGAAACAGCCGATACAAACTCAGAGGTCACAGTCTCTTTTAAATTCTAGACATTGTATTGGTTAAGTCATGCTGGACCATGCAAGTGTCAATGGTCTTTTGAAGAGAGAACCACTTAGGATGTTTTTTATGGGACCAAAATATGGCAGATATACAACATTGCTACAATGAAGACGTTGGATGCAGGTCGCTTCCAACCGGTATATGTGGAGATCTAAAGGGGAGGCCTATGTTCAGCAGTGGACGTCCTATGGCTGAGATGATGATACAACATTATTTTTTGTTTATGCGAAACCCGATACACCTGTCTAGTATTTTTGTGTAAAGAATCTATGTATAAAATTTTAAAACCGTATCATAAAAAATCACAAAGTTATGAGCTTGTATATTACCTGGTTGTCCGTTCAAAAACATGCTCATTTAACAGTACGCCTAAACCGCGTCTCCTGTGTTATACACTCGTGACAATAGTTTTGCAATAGGTACTTAACCGTACGGTGAATATATTGTAATTAACTGGTAATAAAATTTAATTAAAATATTTTTGAAAAAAATAATAAAACATGGTGGAAAAATTATCGGAATCGAATCAGCTACTGATTCTGAACAAACTATATTCAGGTTTCGCATATACTAAAAATAATGTTGTATACCTACTGCATAGAACAAAAAAAGAATCATCAAAATCGGTACACCAAGTTGAAAGCTATGAGGTGAAAAACAAAAAAAAAATACAGTCGAATTGAGAACCTCCTTTTTTGAAGTCGGGTAAAAAGAGTTTTTTATCGCATGTTATAAGGCCCATTTTGGGTTACCTATCATTAGATCGAAAAATGTTTGACCGAATTTCATTTGACCTAAAACTTTTCAACTATTATCGTTTGGTTTTTTTTACTTCATCGAAGTCACGTTTGCCACTGTTTCGGTTGACCTATTATCTGTTAGTTTTTTTTCGATACTCCAACACTTCATTTGGCCGAAAAACTTTTTACCGATGTTACACTTACTCGAAATGACGGTTGTTCGAAGTATTATATTTCCAAACATTCATTATACCATTGTTTTAATTGCCATATTTTCATTTCACCAACCACCTAGTTTATGCACACTAATTATTGCTGTTACATTTTTAGCCATTGAAATGTAGGTAGACAATACAAAACAATTACACAAAACTCATATACGATAATATAACTCTAACGGGTATTGTATTATCATTAATGACATTTGCTGTTAATTACATAGTTGGACTATAACGGTGAAACCGCACTAGGCGGAACTGCACTGCAGCGGAACTGCGCGACACGACGCTTTTCTTTGCCACGCAGCTCGGTTGCAGTGTAGTTCCGTTGCCGCTTAGTGCGTGATGTCTCGTACAATTTCGTATAAAGAATATTTTGACGCGTCATGTCGCGCAATTCCGCTGCAGTGCAGGTCCGCCTAGTGCGGTTTCACCTTTAGGGGTGTTCTGGCTAGCACGTGTGTCCGAATCCTTTTGCGGATTTTGTGATTCTTGATACTTTTGTTATTGTGTTGTGCTTGTGTTTGTAAAAAGGCTTGTATTGTGATACACTTGCATACGGCATAAAAACAGATATGTAACATGTAAACAAGCACCACAAAAACATGCAGCATGAAAGCAAGCATGCAAGCAAGCATGCAAGCAGGCATGCAGTATTCAAGCAAGCATGCAGCATACAAGCAAGCATGCAGCATGCAAGCAAGCACGCAGCATGCAAGCAAGCACGCAGCATGCAAGCAAGCATGCAGCATGCAAGCAAGCATGCAGCATGCAAGCAAGCATGCAACATGCAGCAAGCACGCAGCATGCAACATTCAGCAAACACGCAACATTCAAGCAAGCATGCAACAAGCAACAAGCATTGTTTCTGTCATGGCTCCGGCGCTGCGGGGTTTTGGGTGGCCCCACGCGAGCTTATCGTCGCAGATGATTTGAACGCTCACCACCGCAGCTTCGGTTTACTGGCCGGCTTCGCCGGCCAGCCTCAGCCGCGGCGGCGGCCGTTCCAACCACCTGCTCCTCAGCTCGCGGGCCACCCCACCCCTCCGCGCCTACGCGTTTTTAAATTACACCCTAGGGGTAGGGCAGACAAGACTACGTAAAGTCGGCTTTGCAGCATTTCGTTTCCGCCACAAAGTTTTGTAGCACAATATATTGAATTTTTATGACAGTAATTTAATTTTTCGGTAAAATGTTATTTCGGTATGGTGAAAATATGGCAAATAAATCATTTGGCAATTGAAAAAAGTTTAAAAGAGGCTTCGGTCAATAGTAAAAAGTTATTTTGTTAATCGGCGGAACATACTTCGTTAAAATAATACTTATGGCTAATGATACTTCGATGAACTGAAAATGTGTCAAATAATGCATATAGCAAAAGAGATGTCGGTCAATAGTTTTCGGTGTAATGAAATTCGAACAAACAAAATTCGGTAAATTGATCGGTTCCCCCCATTTTGCTATCAAGCTTAGTAAATTCCAGTTTCTAGACTGCTACTAAGAATTTAGCTTACTGACGCAAGCAATAACTAATGAGTTTGAGAATAATTATCCATTGTTGTAAGACAATAATGATAAACAGTAGCAATTTATCATAAGGACAGTACATTTAGCATACCATACCTATTATTGGAATCAAATGTAGCAGTTCACAATTTAGGACCCATTAATAAGTAGTCATTTTTACCCGTGGTGCAAGGCAACCGGGCTTCTCCCAGTTGTAATATCCCTTTGTGCCTATTTGGCTTTGTTTTGTTCTGTCTCCTGCTTGATATGGAGGGAAGTAAACTACGTATTTTCCTACTCCTCCACTATTCTTTTCTGATTAATTTCGTTGTAGGATCCAAGACAGTTAAATTCATTCTCCGGGACACGTCGAGCTTCATTGTCTCGGCGCTTTTCTGGTGGTTGTCACTGTTGATTCTGGCGCACAGAAGTTGCAGTGGTTTGGGAATAGTGTGGTGGGTTTGTCAAATAAAAAAGAATACTTTTCTTAAAGTTAAGTTCATGTCTAGACATAGAAATGCTTCGTATACATAATACCACAACAATATTGTCCAGAAGATTGGCATTTAAGTATTGCCAATTTGCCACGCCTATTTACATACAAAATAAATTGTTATATCAACAACATCCGACTACCATCTCCGAAAACAAAAATAACAAGGTCAAAAAACATCATAAAAATTGCGCCCGAAACCAGGTCACATAACTAGTAGAACATTTACTCTGAGTAACATTTAATTAATATTTGCAATATCTACATAGGTACGTACATGTATCCGACTAATAGGTACTATAAACGTGAAAGTTTGTTTGATGTTTGTCACTCTTTCACGCAAAAACTACTGAACGTATTTGGATGAAATTTTGTACACAGAGAGTTTATAAATTAGATTAAATATTAGGATATTTTTTACCTCGATTTTATGTTCCTGAAGAATAATTTTTAAGTTGTAACAGGTGAAGTCGCTAGCAACAGCTAGTAATATTATAATTGCGAAAGTTTGTGAGAATGCGAGTAATGGGTAGCTCGCCGTCTGATCAGGAGCTAGGCCCGAGTCGACAGTGCATCGTGTTCTACGTTCGCCTCAAGGACCTGTCAGCAATCTGACAAGGGCCGTTACAGGGACAAACGCCTGCCGGGGTCGCGGGACTGTGTTGGAAAGATACCGTGGCTCTGGAACACAAAAAAGGCGGTCGAAACGACACGGTGTTCTTTTAGTCAATAAGAGTCTGAGAGTCCATTCGCCTCCAAACAGAGTGGAAGAAATTATTTGATTTTCTACAAATTAAGATAATGTATACCTGACTTAAGCGATCGGATCGAATCAGAAACACCACCCTGCGCTCCATAACCAAAGTAGCTGATGTAGGAGTGAAAACAGCCAAGCTTAAGTGGGAGTGGGCGGGCCATGTTGAACGTATGCACCCCGAGAGGTGGGCAAGGATCGTCACTAACTGGACGCCTGAGGGAGGACATCGCCGTCGAGGTCGACCGCGGCTGAGGTGGTGTGACGATCTGATCATGTTCACAAGGCAGACATGGCCAGAAATTGCCCAAAATAGAGAGGTTTGGAAGAAGAAAGGGGAGGCCTTTGCCCAGCAGTGGGACACAGATTAGGCTTATAAAAAAAAAATACCTGACTTATCACATAGGACGTTTCCTTGGCATAATCACTGAACTTCAAGCGGACAACACCGCGGTTTTAAGCTAGTATAATATAATAAACCTCTTCATTTAATTTAGGTGTTTCTAAATAAAGTTTGATTGAACACTATTTTAATGTGTGTTATATGATAATTAGATTTAATGCATCATCAAAGCTGAGCCGTCAATCTATGCTAACTACTCGTACCTGTCCGGGCGTGTATGTCGAACGGCAATTTATAAAAACTTTCAAGTCTTAATTTTTCGAAATTAAGCGCATCACACACGGCTAAGATACTATAATGTTTTATCTTAAGATACCATATCGCTCGCCATACTACTCAATGGACCGTCACACACGACGAAGATAACATATCTTTCATATTTTCGTATCGTAAGATAGAGAGCGATAGATGTAAAGTATATCGTAAGATAACATCTTAAGATATAAAATATATCGTAAGATAATATCTTAAGATACAAAATATATCGTAAGATAACATTTTAAGATATAAAATATATCGTAAGATAACATCTCAAGATAAAATATTTATAGTATCGTATCTTCGTCGTCTGTGATGGCCTAAGATATATTAATAAAATAACATCTTAAAATAAAATATTATAGTATCTTAGCCGTGTGTGTCCTCTGTTACAGAACCGATTTTTAACCGACTTCAAAAAAGGAGGAGACTGTATTTTTTAATGTTTGTTACCTTGTAATCATTACATACGACTGGATGAACCGATTTTCATGATTCTTTTTTTTCGATGCAGTATATTTGTCATTTGGTCCCATAAAAATTTCATTCAGTTTGGTTCAGTAGTAGTTTGTTTTACGAGCATTTTTCGGTTACTGTGTACTTGGATCCAGCACTACCACTGCTCTCAAAACGGTGAAGGAAAACATCGTGAGGAAACCGGCATGTCCTAGAACCAAAAATTTCGAAGACATGTGACGTCTACCAACCCGCGCTGGGCCCGCGTGGTGGATTATGACCCACTCCCTCTCACAGAGAGGAGGCCTGTGTCCCAGCAGTGGGAACATTTATGGACTGATGATGAACTGTTTAGGTTCGAACCCATGATCCTCAGAAGTCGTTCTTATGTACTAATCCACCACACTACTAGATCAAAAAATCGTATTACTCCAACCTTCGAAAACAGCGTAAAAAAACTTGCTCTAATTAAAAAAAAAAAATCAATTATAAATGTCTAAGCATGACATTTGTATAAAATATCATTAAATAAATTTATAGTTTTCTGGTACAACTACTAACTTAATTTTATTGTGGGCGGCAAATCACTTACGAATATGTTGCAATAATTGTAAAGAGCACTAGTTTTTTAAATATAAAAAAACTATAAAAAAAACCGGCCAAGTGCAAGTCGGACTCGCTCACGAAGGGTTCCGTACCATTTTCTATGAAATCCGCAAAAAAAAAACAAACACGTTTTTGAACGTAAGTCCCCTTAAATATGTGTTTTATTTTATATTTATATGAAACTAAAAAAATATGTATATAAACAATAGTGGCCACCGGTATCGGGAACAAGGTCCAAGCTACCGGCAGTCAGGGCTCCAGAAAAAGGAACCTCCTAACAATGCGCGCCGTGTCCAAAAGAACTGCTTTCTGAATCAAGCCCTTGATCCAGCTGCCTAACGAGAGCCTCCTTAGATGTTGGTCGAGGCTCTTGGCAATTAAGCCATGGGCTGACACGACTATCGACTATATATACAATCATCAAATGAGTCCTCCCGCCCTGGGTGGGGCGGAAGGGACTATCAGACTCTTACTGACTAAAATCCACCCGTGTTCCTTCGGATGCCCTTTACGTTCCGGGGCCACGGTATCCTGGATTAAGAAAAATCCGCGACCCCAGCAGGCATTTGGCCCCATAAGGAGCCCCGTTGGTGACGCGTGAAACACGACGCGCCACCGACCCGGGCTTGGTCCTTGGTTGGACGGCGAGCATACCCATTACTCAACGTCCGCAAGCCCGCTCCACCACTGCACGCTGTGCCCTCTGCTATTCAGAGGGACACGCGTTGGAGCGTCCACCCGACAGGCTATTCGCATACGGGCAAAGAGAAAACTCTTCCTTATGCACATACTTAGTGCCTAAGGAAGAGTTTTTGCCCGCATCCCAGGGTGCACCGGCCTGAAAAACTGGTCTTCCCCCCGGACGTATCCGAGAGGGAACTCCAGTCCACGGGCGCACGTGGAGGTTTCCTGTCTTAGCACCCCAAATCAAGATACTTGAGTTGCTTATCTTTCTCAGCTTTCACGAGGTTCTCGTCATGCGGGACGGTTGTGTCAACAATAATTTTACTATTTATTGTTAAAGTGAAAATGTAGCTAAAAACTCTGCGAATATTTCAAACGTCTTCTTGTTACCGAATGCCGTTATCATATAGAGCAAAACTGAGCAAAAAAATCATGGTTGATGTATGGGAGTCCCCCATAAATATATATTTTATTTTGTATTTTAGTATTTGTCGTTGTAGCTGCAACAAAAATACATAATCTGTGAAAATTTCAACTGTCTATCTATCACGGTTCAGAGACGGACAGACAGACGGACAGCGAAGTCTAGTAATAGGCTATGGTCCCGTTTTATTTACCCTTTGGATACGGAACCCTAAAAGCTGGTTGAAAAGGTCTTATACCTTATTTGGAAGCCACTTATAACAGTATTTAATATATTATTATAAGAGCAAGACTAATGGTACGATTGGCGTAGTGGCTGAATGATCGACTGCTGCGCAGCGTGTCGTTAGTTCGATTCCCGCACGGAGCAAATATTTGTATGATCTACAAGTGGTTGTTCTGGGTCAGGACGTTTGTGAATATGAGAATACTTGTATAATGTTTGTAAACGCACCCACGATACACGAGAAATTCCTAGTGACATTCAAAATTTCTCATTAGGTGCGTCCACACAGAGCGCGCAGCCTCGCGAGGCATTTGCTGCGCGAGGAAACTGACAAGCGAGGCTGCTCACTCTTTGTGGACGCGTCTATTGTTTTTCGACCGAGGCATGAAACAATATACGCGAGCAAAACAAAAGCCGACACTGGATGGCTCGGGCGCTCGGTCACTCGGCCGCGGCAGCGCTGTCACTTGCCTCGCCCAAGACACGTCCACACCAACCGAGCCGCTTCGCGCGGAAAATGCCTCGCGAGGCTGCGCGCTTCGTGGGGACGCACCTATTTAAATAAAGATTTTATAGGCAATCTTTGTTTCTACAGAAAGTAAAAAATTGTTTAAATTTAGCTGTACACTATTTTTAAACGACTTCAAAAAAAAATTAGGTTCTCAGTTTGACCTGTATGTGTGTGTGTATGTATGTATGTACGTTTGTCCGCGATTATCTCGCGTTTGGCTGAACCGATTTTGATGCGGTTTTCAGGAAAGTGTTCATTACATTCTGGAGAAAGTTTTAGTATATAACACTAATGGATAACCCGTGACGTTGCCCGCGTGGATTGTTTCTGCTTACTTGGATTGTAGATTTTCAGAGACGATTGCATGTTTGTCCGCAATTATTTCGCGTTTGGCTGAACCGATTTTGATGCGGTTTTCAGAAAAGTATTCGTTACATTCTGGGAAAGGTTTTAGTACATAACAATAATGAATATCTTGTGAAGTTGCCCGCATAGATCCGTCTTTGTTGCTTACTAGGATTGTAGATTTTCAAAGACGCCGAATATATGAAGTTTTTTGTTGAGTATCTAAACTAAAAAGGGGAAAATAACAAAAAAACTTTTTGAAAAAAAGGAACCGACTTCAAACCCAAACTCAAAAAAAAGTGTTAAATAACTTTTCTTTCGGAAGTCAGTGGCTTTGTTTTTATATTACATTGACTATGGCCACCGACTTCCGAAAGAAAAGTTATTTATAATTTTTTTTTGTGTTCTAGTTCAAACATGTTTTCTGACAAATTTTGGGTCTATGTATCATACTTATAAAGTTTCATTAAAACCGGTTTGGTCATTTTGAAATAATAAGTACCTACTTTTTTTAAATATTTCAAGTACTTAGGTACTTGTAATTTTACATAAAATGCTCTAATCTAATGCGTACACGCACTTTGACCAAACTGGGAAGCGTACCTAAAACCACAAAAGTAACAATTAATTAATTTTTTTTATTAAAGATTAATTGACATGAGGTTTCGAAAACAGAAAAAAATAATTCAATAGGCTTCAAACCGCTTAAAAGCCTTCACATTTATCCTATACTTGTTATTACAAATGATGTACAAACAAAACCTTTTGTTTGTATATATTTACTATGTACATGTACAGTCATAAGCATGAATAAATAGCATTCTTCAAGGTCAACATCTTCCTGTCCTTATCCCATTCTACTTGTGGTCGGCGCAATACGTTTTCTTCTTCCATTCTCCCCTATAAGACGTCACAGTATCATTTACTCCTTTTTCATTCATATCATTCCTTAGACAATCCATCCATCTTTTCTTTGGCCTTCCTCTTCCTCTCCATCCATCTACATTATACTCATCACTCTCTTAGTCACATGAGGAGAACATACATTTTATTTTACCACGTTTTTATACACTCACTTTTCTTGTTTGTTTGTCGTTCCGGTTGGACTTTTGCAACTCAATTTTGAGGCACTTTCCGATAAGCTAGCAGGCTGAAATTTTGTACACGCTTTGAGTTCTGATGACAATACATGACTAGCTAAGAAACGTCATAACAAATCCAATATGGCGGCCTCCCCAAGATGGCGGACTGGCTGTTTGAAACCCACCCCCATGATATGGGTATCAAATGAAAGGGTTTGCTGTCAGGAATACGAAAAAAATAGTCACGGGACTTAAATCCAATATGGCGGACGTCCAAGATGGCAGACAGGCTATTTGAAATGCACCCCTGTGATATGGATATCAAATGAAAGGGTTTGCTATCAGGAGTACGAAAAAAATAGTCACGTGACTTAAATCCAATATGGCGGACGTCCAAGATGGTAGACTGGCTGTTTGAAATCCACCCCCGTGATATGGGTATCAAATGAAAGGGTTTGCTGTCAGGAATACGAAAAAAATTGTCATGTGGCTTATGCTAGGCTAGGCTATTAATCCAATATGGCGGACGTCCAAGATGGCGGACAGGCTTTTAGGCACTTCCCGATAAGCTAGCAGGCTGAAATTTTCAGGGTAGCTTCAAACCCGATGAACAATGATAAAAATAATAAAATAATTAATAGATTTAAAAAATCTAAAAACCCACGTTTTTAAATGTCCTAAAAAGAAGAAAATAACCCTACGGGGCTAAGAGAGGGGCCACTCAAAACGTGGGGGCGTATCTTTGCAAGTTACACCTACGATCTCACGTCATGTCAATATATCCCATAAATAATCCCTTATATAATATACGCCCCCACGTTTTGAGTGGCCCCTCTCTTAGCCCCGTAGGGTTATTTTCTTCTTTTTAGGACATTTAAAAACGTGGGTTTTTAGATTTTTTAAATCTATTAATTATTAAGGGACAAACTCACGCGGGTTTGAGGAGCTCGTGGCTAAATAATTACAGCCGCACAGGCCGATCTTCCGGGTTAAGCCGCGCTTGGTGAGGTTGGTCTGTGGATGGGTGACCATCTGACATAGCGAGTTTCCTCCGTGCCTCGGGAAGCACGTAAAGCCGTTGATCCCGGCTGTCATTTGTAGATCTTTGACAGTCGTTACTATTAGTCAGAAGTTCATAAGTCTGACAACCAGTCTTACCATGGGGTATCATATTACCCAGTTACTGTGTTGTGGAGGTCTGATAGGCAGTCGCTCCATGTAAAATACTGATATTCAGCTGCATCTGGTTCTACTGGAAGCTGACCACAATATAGTTGGGAAAAAAGCTAGGCAGATGATGATGAAAATCACGCGGGCTTGCGGACGGCGAGTAATGGGTGACTCGCCGTCCGACATGGACCATGCCCGGGTTGACGGCGTGTAGTCTTCCAGACGCGTCTCAAAGAGCTGTCAGCAATCTAATGGAGCTTCCATAGAGGGCCACACGCCTGCCGGGGTCGCGGGACTGTCTAGATAGGTAACCGCGGCCCTGAAAGGTAAAAGGCTATTAAAGGACACCGTGGATATTAGTCAGTACAAGTCTGACAGTCCCTCCCGTTCAACCCTGGGTGGGAGGACTCATTTGATGATATTACCACGAAAAGAAAAAAAAAAACATAACTAAGAATAAACATTTATCTGCGTTCACGACTGTACATTATTATGAATTAATATTTCCGCATTCATGTATTTTTCTCTAATTATTTATGTATCAATAGCATATCTTTAGGTGAACTAATGCTATGAGTATATGGATTTCCCTCAATGATTTTTAATACAAAGACGTTAGTTATTAAAAGGTTTCTGGGAATTTTGGTACAAAATATTATATTAATTACCAACTGTAAACTGATTTTCCTTCTAACTCTTTTTACCGACTTAAAAAAAAGGTGGTTATCAATTCGACCCGTATGTATGTAATATATTCAGAGCTGCCCAGTTTTCGTGTATGTACTTACATGTATGTTTTTATGTTTGTGTTCGCATATCTCCGGAACCACAAGTCCGATTTAAGTAATTCTTTTTTTGTTGTACTAGGTATTGTTCAACTTAGGGAATACTGCAAGTTTAATCAAACCCGGTGTAGTAGTTTTTGGGATAGGGAATTTTTTAACTTATTGTGTGTTACAAAATTCTAATATACTTGTAAGAAAATTATGTATTTGACAAGAAGTTGGGTTGTATATTTAAACTTAAAATGGTAAAATATTTCAAAAAAAAAAAACCGACTTCAAAAGCAATCTTTCGGAAGTCGGTGGCAAAAATCAATGAAATAAAAAAAAAATAAAGCCAAGCTTACTAATGAGGCCTATAGTAAAGGCCCACCTTTCGGCGCCATGTCATCATAGAGTTCATCCAGATCTGTCGTTATTGAGTAAGAAAGCTTCAAACTTTCGCATTTGTTATACTCGTAATAAATTAATTAATACTAAGTTGTCTGGAAACATTGTTATTCTAATTCTAGACTAATTTGGAGATCTATAGATCATACTCAGTACTTATTTAAAAAAGATTTTGCAAGTAAGTAGATACTAAGTAAGATTCATTGATCTCCATTTTTTTGCTGTTGTGTAAAAGTGACAGGATTCAATGCAAAGCCGAAGTTCGTGCTTAGAAACGTTTAGAAAGGATTTTACCAAGATCACGATTTAGTTGGTCGGATTGAAGTAATGTACATCTACATACATATAAGTAAACGAGTGTACACGTTTTTTCATAGCTCATACCATACTATGAAAGACTCGCTTTCCACTGACAGCTGCTGAATTAAAAAAAAAACTTGAGAGGTGTCAAGGGACACCCGGATGGAACGAAGTTACTGTATACACTTAACAAAAATAAAATCGTCGCGACACCACACTGTTCAGTGCGAAATAGAAAGACGAAACGAAAATATCTGGCTTACTTTCTATAAGAGAGAGAGAGAGAGACAGACAGAGAAACATGCGCACGCCGCACGGTTTACAATAGCTTACTATAGCAAAAAGTGTCGTTACAACTTTTCGTCTTAATTTTTTCCGTCTGGCCCCCTTTCGCAACGCGCGATAAGGAACTTCGTTCCAACTATGTAGTTCTATTTTGACATTACTATTAAACCATATAGTTATAGTCTTATACCATGGGATATCTATTTAAACCAGTAATTACTGGGTTGTGGAGATCCGATAGTCAGTCGCTCCATGTAAAATACTGATATTCAGCTGCATCTGGTTCGACTGGAAGCCGACCACAATATAGTTGGGAAAAGGCAAGCAAATGATGATGTTAGAAAGAATTTAAAACTTCTCTGGGTGCTAAACTCATGGTCCAGTTCTGGGCCAACAATTTAGCTAAGAAGAAGATAAGACGTCACTAAAGCGCATCACACACGGCTAAGATACTATAAAGCGCATCACATACGGCTAAGATACTATAATATTTTATCTGAAGATATTATGATATTAATATATCTTAGAAAGGCCATCACAGACGACGAAGATACAATACTATAATATTTTATCTTGCGATATATTTTTTATCTTAAGATGTTATCTTACGATATATTTTGTATCTTAAGATATTATCTTACGATATCTTAAGATTTTATCTGTCGATAATATTTTATATCTTAAGATGTTTTCTTACGATATATTTTGTATCTTAAGATGTCATCTTACGATATATTTTATATCTGATGTTATCTTACGATATATTTTATATCTTAAGATGTTATCTTACGATATATTTTACATCTTAAGATACGAATATCGCTCTCTATTTTACGATACGAAAATATGAAAGATATATTATCTTCGTCGTGTGTGACGGTCCATTGAATAGTATGGCGAGCGATATGGTATCTTAAGATAAAATATTATAGTATCTTAGCCGTGTGTGATGCGCTTAAGGAAGAATTTTGACAAGTTAATAAATGTGTCGAATCAACAACTATTGTTTAGTAGTTGCGAATAAATAAATAATTCGTGAATTTTTTGAATAAATTAAGCCCTAAAATTAAACTGTTTGACCTTTACTATTTCCTAGTTAAATGTAAATGAAATAATTGCTTATTTTAACCGTCACAATGTTTTGTGAACTATTGTTAGTGTGGCCATGATTTTGTTTTTTTTTGGGATATCCCTGTCTTGCATCACACAAGGATATTTTCCTGTATCTTGGGTGCGTTTACAAACAAAGAAAGTCATATACACAAACACCAAGACACAAAAAAGAAAAACATCGTAAGGAAACCTGACTGACTGAGGTCCTTGTATGACATTTCATTCGTTTTTGTGACGTAAAGTCAACGGGAACTATAATAGTTTTAAAACAGTACTTATTTTCTATACAATTATATTGACACAAAACAAACTAAAATAAAGAAAAAGCAGTGGTGGCCCAGTGGTATCGGCCTCGACTTACGAGTAGTAGGTCTTGGGTTCGAACCCCGTCAGGCGCATTAATTTGTGTAATTTATTTCAACACCATTGCTCTCAAAACGGTGAAGGAAAACATCGTGAGGAAACCGGCATGTCCTAGAACCAAAAATTCGAAGAAATGTGACATCTACAAATCCGCACTGGGCCCGCGTGGTAGATTACGGCCCACTCCCTCTCACAGACAGGAGGCCTGTGTCCCAGCAGTGGGATCATTTATAGGCTGATGATGATGGTGAAACTAAAATAAATAGGTCCAAAGTATTACTTGGAATAAGAAATATATGGTAGCGGTCCGATTTAGCTTTGAATTTGACTTCGACGTTCATTTTATTAAAAAAGAATATGTAGTTCCTTTTTCGTACTGCACTAAAGGCGCTATAACAATTTCCCATACAATTAAAGCTGTAAATATTTCAAGGACGCTGTAAATAAAATAAATAAATCTTGTGATAGCTTCTGGACTTGTTATCGGCATTACTTTGATAACCAGTCTTAATAAATGCGTAATTTATTATAACGAAAATAAAAAAAATACAGAAGTGGACCACAAAATAACCTTTAATTATTAACGGAACTTATCTATAAAAATGTAATAATAATTGGAATTATTATTAATTTAACACTCGTACATCATCAATACGGACAAGTTAATTTGTTACTTAACTTTTTCAATTAATCTGTCTGTGAACTTTTATAGATTACTCGTAAATTATTATATTTAATTGATTTCAACTTCGAATTGAATTTGGTAAGGAAATCTATTGCTTAAATATCATCAGCCTATAGCCACAGGCTACCTGTGGTTTTTTTTAGCGTGGTAAAATCATCAAATGAGTCCTCCAACCCAGTGCAGGGCGGGAGGGACTGTCAGACTTGTACTGACTAAAATCCACGGTGTCCTTCATTAGCCCTTTACGTTCGAGGGTCACTGTAATAGAATAAGTCCCGCGACCGAAGCAGGCTTTGGCCCTCTAGAGGGGGCACCGTCATCTTGCTGACGCTCTTTGAGGCGCGCGTGGAATACAATGCGCCGTCGACCCGGGCATGGTCCATGGTCGGGTGGCGAGTTGCCCGGCTACCTGTGACCAGTGGTGATGACTGAGCGATCTCACTGGTGGTGGTAGTCCTCACCACTCACCACACACTCGCCTATCATGAAGTCTTAAAGCGAGAGAAGTTGTGCTGAGGGAACAAGATGGCGCTAGACGACTTGTTTGTCTCTTTCCCACAGCTTAACTACTCACTCTTTAAGACTTCATTCAGAGAACCAGTTCCTTCTGAGTGAACTTGAACTTTTTTTTAATTTATACACGTTACTAATACTAAAATTATGAACAAACTATAAATAAAAACTGACTAGTAATATGTACAAAAAAACCAAAATAATAAATAAAAAACATTAAAAGGGCGTCAAAGAATTCGTCCACATCGCTGTCAACGGGAACAGTGCCCAGAACGCTGGCAGCATTGCCACGCTGTATGGCAATGATGATTCGTTGGCCTAGAAATAGGCCAGCCCTCTGGTCACCTGAAGAGTCGACTAAACGCCTGGCGATGTCCTTAAAAACGTTGTGGGCACTCGGACCCCATGGCCCTAGAGTTTCAACCCCAAACGGCTCAAACACATAGTTACTAGCTAAGCCAATGTATTTGCGCCGCTTGGAGTTTTCTTGAACTTGCTTCATTTTAGGTCTCATCTTTGCGTCTGGGCTAGAATGGGTCCAAGAGCTAACCCATGTGTAGCCCGTGAACAAATGAAAAAAGGATTCGTAAGGATAAAAAATTAACCAACAAACTCCTTTGAATTGATGATGAGAAAACTCAATAACACTACTTATACTGGGACGGGAATCAAACCCATGGCCATAAACTTATCAATCATGCTTGTTTATTTATTAAGTAGGTAATAATAAGTTCTATTTATAGTTTATAAATAACGTAGATAAAAATAGTTAAAATTAAAGGAGATTATTAACACATTTACTACGAAAAAAATAATTCAATAACAAAAAAAAAACTACCGTGTATTTGTTTCCAATAATCCTCCAACCATGGTCACTCTACAGTATTAGCATTGCTATACAAAATCAATTCGTTAGAGGTCGACCATTGTTTTGATAATTATCCTATGATTTCATCTCCATACTATGCTTTTGGAGCAGTGGTGGCCCAGTGGTATCGGCCTCGACTTACGAGTTTTAGGTCGTGGGTTCGAACCCAGCCAGGCGCATTACTTTGTGTAATTTATTTCATCACCACTGCTCTCAAAACGGTGAAGGAAAACATCGTGAGGAAACCGGCATGTCCTAGAATCATCAAATTCTAAGACATGTGACATCTACCAATCCGCACTGGGCCCGCGTGGTTGATTACGGTCCACTCCCTCTCACAGAGAGGAGGCCTGTGTCCCAACAGTGGGAATATTTATAGGCTGATGATGATGGTGACAATATTATGTTGACTTATATTTCTCATTAATATGTATGAGTATTCAAATATAAGTGCCTCAAGACGAAAGTCTTCAACCAATGTGTGTTACCAGTGATGACTTACGGCACCGAAACGTGGTCTTTCACTATCGGCCTCATCTCAAAGCTCAAAGTCGCTCAGCGAGCTATGGAGAGGGCTATGCTCGGTGTTTCTCTACGTGATCGAATCCGAAATGAGGAGATCCGTAGACGAACTAAAGTCACCGATATAGCCCACCAGATTAGCAAGCTGAAGTGGCAATGGGCAGGCCATATTGCTCGCAGAGCAGATGGCCGATGGGGTCGAAAAGTGCTAGAGTGGAGACCGCGGACTAGCAAGCGCAGCGTAGGACGTCCACCAACATCTGGACAGACGACCTTGTAAAGGTCGCCGGAAGACGCTGGATGCAGTTCGCTTCCAACCGGTATATGTGGAGATCTAAAGGGGAGGCCTATATTCAGCAGTGGACGTCCTATGGCTGAGATGATGATGATGATGATGATTACAAAGAGTAAATCACATAGTTAGTTCCATTTTTAAGCTATTGCATAGCTTTTATCGCGGGCTCTGAGCACGGCGCGGCGAACGAATTCCCAAAAACCTAACGAAAAAGTCTAAGGAAAATACCTGACACTATGCATCGTCTAACGTCGTTTCAGTTCGGGAGACTTCGACAATCGTAAAAATATCCGTCATAAAGACAATTTTCTTCTTCTTACTGATTCCAAACGGCCAGCTACAAAAGGAGTTTTCACAATGAAACCTCCTCCACAGACGTGCTCATAAAGGTACGGACAGACGTGCTCATTACTATCACGAAACCATGCTTTTATTGAGGGAGAGGGAGAGGGAGGAGGAGGAGAACGTTTCTTGACGTTTCACTTGATTGACGTGGCTGATCATAGCCTAATTAGTACAGTAATAAATATAATGAATAAATCATTATAATTGCATAAGTTGATAAAAAATGCTATGCAATAGCTTTACCCCCCGAGTCAGTCAGTTTAGTCCCCGAGTGCCACTTACTTTTTTTTTGTACTCAGATAGTTTATTGCCTGGATTAACTCATATGATTTTTTTTTATTCTGATTTTATGGAATCATTGTCGAGTTACAGCGAGTGAAACCACTTTCGACAGCAAGTTTTGTACATGTATAAGTTGCGACTTAGATAGTTTCGCATATAAAACATTGATTTATTGATAGTATATAATAAAATTCGTCATACATACATCAAAAAAATAGGCAGTTTATTGTACCATATATATATGTTTACCTTGACATTTTTGATATTATTTGTGATAGGCATGTCAAACCACACCGACAGATATATATTTGATTTGATCTTCAAAGATCTTTGATCAATATTTTTTTTAGTTACAGTAAATGTCATCTTTTGTAATTTTGAAAGAACAATATTAGAAATTGAACTTATATAAAATACAATGGCTTGACTAGCAGCAATAAATTTGAGCCATTTGGGGTTGAAAAACACTAGGGTCATGGGGTCCAAGTGCCCACCAAGTGTTTAAAGAACTTCCTAAACGTATAGTCGACTCTTCGCGTGACCAGAGGGCTGGCCTATTTCTTGGTTAAAGAATCAGCATTCAACGTGGCAATGCTGCCAGCGTTCTGGGCACTTATCCCGTTGACAGCGATGTGGATGACTTTTTTAATAATAATTGAAAGTACTATTCAATTATTATTAGGTTAGTTAACTAAGTATTTAAATAAAATGTAAATATTTTATGAATGAAATAAAAAATCTCAATGTCGCACCATCATCATCAGCCTATAAATGTTCCCACTGCTGGGACACAGGCCTCCTCTCTGTGAGAGGGAGCAGGCCGTAATCTACCACGCGGGCCCAGTGCGGATTGGTAGATGTCACATGTCTTCGAATTTTTGGTTCTAGGACGTGCCGGTTTCCTCACGATGTTTTCCTTCACCGTTTTGAGAGCAGCGGTGTTGAAATAAATTACACAAAGTAATGTGCTTGATGGGGTTCGAACCCTCAACCTACAACTCGTAGGTCGATGCCGATACCAATGGGCCACCACTGCTCATTCTCACACTATAGTAAAATACTTATATATAATTTATTTTTATTTATTACATAGGAAGTTACATAATATACATATTTTGTAATAATACGAGTAATTTATCTAAAATATAGACATTTCTTCTTAGCACTTTGGAGGATCCCAGCAATGATGTCATATTGTTATTATTTAACAAGTAAACCAAGGTGAAATTCTTGCAGCTAATAGTATTAGAATACTTGCGCATGCGTCACTCAGTAGAAGGTTAGCTCGAGTGAGTAAGATGTGAAGAAAAGGTCAGAGAAGTGATTGAGTTCGTTAGATTTTTATGCATGTAGTTTAATGCTTTTGTTCTTCGAAGATGTAGGTAAAAATAAAGATCTAGAAAATACAGGGTTATTTGAAAAACACCAACAACCTCTTAAGAGGTCATTCCACTCATTATAATGAACAACTTTTACTATGGGACAAAACCTGAATTCACGAAAAAAAAAATCAGCTGTTCCGTACTTTATGTTCGCATAACTCGTCAAAATGTAGGGAACACTTGATTTTTTTTTTCACGATTTCGGGTTTGGTCCCATAGTAAAAGTTGTTCATTATAATGAGTGGAATGACCTCTTAAGAGGTTGTTGGTGTTTTTCAAATAACCCTGTATAATTGATGTTGATATAAATAAAGATCTAGAATTTGAGGTGGGATTCACCAAAAACGATGAATGCTCGATGACAAGTGAATGCTGAAGTTTAGCACCTGAACAGAAACCACGAATTGGCAAACCACCCACATACCCAAGTCGACCTTTTTTCACCAAAGAATGTTATTTCAAAAAGGTCATTAAAACACCAATAACAATTACTTGTGTGGATTAGATTGCAAATACTTTGAAAGCCTACCAAATGCTAAGTAACCGCAGGCGGAAAACCACAGAGCAAGGAGCCTTGCCTTTGTGTAATATACATACAAATACACAAATTAAAAATATAACGTAATATAACGAGGTTCTAGAACCTAAAAGGGCGATCGAAGAGACATAACCTACCACACTATTCCCAAACCACTACAACTTCTGTGCGCCAGAATCAACAGTGACAACCACCAGGAATCGCCGAGACAATGAAGCTTGACGTGTCCCGGAGAATGAATATCTTGGATCCTGCAACGAAATTAATCAGAAAAGAATAGTGAAAGAGTAGGAAAAATAGTTTTCACTTCCCTTCATGTCAAGCAGGAGACAGAACAAAACAAGGCCAATAGGCACAAAGGGACATCACAACTGGGAGAAGCCCAGTTGCCTTGCACCACGGGTAAAAATGACTACTAATATTAATGGGTCCTCTAATGTGAGCTGCTATATTTGATTCCAATATTAGATCGAAGGGACAGGATGGGTTTTAGTCAATGCAAGTGGCGAATTGTCGTTCGGAGTGGCGGTCTAAGGGGGAGGCCTATGTTCAGCAGTGGACGTCTTCTGGCTGATGATGATGATGAGTTTGACAGTCTCTTTCACTCCATCCAAAGTGGGAGGAATAAATGTATTTGACTGAAAAATTCAGTTAATCCGTCACTTAGTTTTTGAAGTGAAAACTTCTTTAGCGGCGTTGTACACTTTTTGTAATGGGTAAAAAATGTTAAACTCGCGTCAGGGTCACGTGACCCTCATCGAAAAAGCGTAAGACGTATTTTAAATAAGCGCCATCTATCGCTCTTAGCGTGAACCACGAAGAAACGTAAAAATGAAGAGGCAAACGATAGCTTGCATTTTAATCATGCAACGCCATCTATCCAGCATATATGAAAACATTTGTGATTTGACACGTCTGCACGACACTAAGATGTAACAAAATTCGTTAATTTTATATCTGTACCACTCCAGTTTTAAAATATAACACAGTAATAAAAAAGTTTTCACTTCTAGCGGCACTCCCGGAGTGCAACCCGCCGTTTTTTTTTGACAGCCTATTCTGTGTCCCACTGCTGGGCAAAGGCCTCCCCTTTCTCCTTCCAACCGACGTCACTTAGATCGTTAAAAAATTTTTACATGTTTTTTTTCTTTTTTACGTAAACCAAAGTTAACGAAGAAGTCGTCACAAGCAAGCACAGTTTTTACTTGCTTCTGACGCCTCGAGAGATTATCGAATTCCGATGCGTTATAGCGTGAATCTCGACTGACCTGTTTTTTTTTAAAGAATTACAAAGAAAGAAAGAGAACTTGTGTCAACCCATCAATACATTTCTGACATTCCAATCACCGAATAGAATATAATTTTGTCTAGACTTTAAAATGCTTAACCTTTCGTAAATGAAATCATCAATTCAAGCATTACCATAATAATGAAATCATCAGCCGTCTGACAATTGACAATGCCCACCCATCCTATTATTATGTGCATTGGCAGTGACTTAACCTCAACGCCCTACGCCTACGAACACGCTGAGTGATTAAATAATTAAATTAACACGCCTATTTATAATACATATTATGTAGTGATATGCAAAGTTATTAACATGTGTTTGCATATGACTTTGTCTGCAAATAAATTATAATAACTACGAGTACATACTTATATAAACTCACGTCTTCTTCCCATGGTGGTAGTCAGAAACTACAGATCATCACCTGCTACGATCATTACATACTCCTTTCACCTCATCCACATTCATACATCTGGTCATACACACACGTCGATTGATAGTACTACACACCCGACCTTTATGAAGTACTTCATCAATAAGGTCAGTGTAGGTCTTCCTAGGACGTCCCCTTCCGGCGTTTCTACTCACCTCTGCCTTATAAATTCCTTATGTTAGTCGCCTTCGGTGGCCTCCTTCTGTGAAGCAGTCATGCTCGCGAAGGAGGAGGCGGGCCGCGAGGCAGAGGATAGCGTCCTCCCTCTACCCCACCCGCAGTGGTAGACGCCCACGGCATCGGACGTCGACAGAAGATCTCCGGCCACCGTAGGCGCGGGCATGCGGGCGGCGAGTAAAGGGCAACTCGCTGTCCGGCCATAGACCATGCCCGGGTCGACGGCGCGTTGTGTTCCACGCGCGCCTCAAAGAGCGTCAGCATGATGACGGGACCCCCCTCTAGAGGGCCAAAGCCTGCCGGGTACGCGGGACTTCTCATTAACGTGACCCCGTAACATAAAGGGCTATTGAAGGACACCGTGGATTTTAGTCAGTACAAGTCTGACAGTCCCTCCCGCCCTGCCCGGGGTAGGAGGACTCATTTGACGAATTTACCACGCTAAAGAATGTTAGTCGCCTTTCACTCATTCTTTCAACATGACTGAACTGAACCATCCATCGTGTCTTAGGCTTCTTCTATTCTTGTATCTAATCTTTTTACTTCTTAAGCAGGCCGCACACCAGGCATATATTTGTAACTCGATAATTGTAGCGCCACATTTGAAACGCAACACATTTGTAGCGGGCGCACTTTGTAGCGAGACATTGTCCGCGCTAGACGAATTGAAGATCGACTACGTTCGTTTTTTGTGTCGTGTTGGTTTGCAAAAAAACTTTTTTAAAAAAAAGTACCGACTTCAAAACAAATACAAAAAAGTTTAAAATAAAATAACTTTTCTTTCGGAAGTCGGTGGCAATAGTCAATGACACAACAAAACAAAGCCACCGACTTCCGAAAGAAAAGTTATTTTAAACTTTTTTGTATTTGTTTTGAAGTCGGTACTTTTTTTTAAAAAAGTTTTTATTTTACCCTTTTTAGTTTATATAGTACATATTCAACCCAAATTCTTGTAAAATACAAAATTTTCTTACATATGCACTTATCTTGTAATCCGTCACAACATAAAAAAATCCATATCTCTAAAACTACTGAACCGATTTTGATGAAACTTGCAGTGTACCCTAAGTTGAACAATACCTAGTACAACAAAAAAAGAATTACTTAAATCGAACTTATAGTCCCGGAGATATGCGTGCACAAACATAAAAACATACATACATACATACATACATACATACATACATACATACATACACTTATGAAATTTGGCACATTTGTTCAGACGCTGATATAGACTAACATATATGAAAACTGGGCAGTTCTGATAATATTACATACATACGGGTCGAATTGATAACCTCCTTTTTTTTGAAGTCGGTAAAAATGAAAGACAACACTGAATTTTGCTATTAACGTTGAGTTTATTTCAGAGATTGAAAAAAACCTTGTATTAAACAATCACACGCTCAATAGTAAAAGGCGGATAACAGAAATTATTTTGACTAAATTGGCGAAAATTTTGAAATTCCCGTAAATTGAATAATCTTGATTAAATGGATGAATCCAATAACGTCTTTTTTTTTCACATTAATCGCCACATCAAGAAATCGTCGTCATCAGACGATGATGTCGACATTCTCAAAGCGGTGCCACGCTACAACTGTGCTTCCAATGTGCGCATATGTATACAATACATTTGTAGTAAGCTCAATTGTAGCGCAATGATTGTAGCAACGTAAATGTTCGATGCGTGTAGCATGTGGCGCTGGTGTGCGGCCTGCTTTACTGTCTCATGTTAAAGTTTGTAAGGACGTATATTTATGTTTGTTCCACTTTCACACAAAAAGCACTCAACAGTACACAGATACTTTATAACCCGGAATAATACATATGGAATACTTTTAATCGCGGCATAACGTTCTCCCCTTTTTTAGGGTTCCGTAGCCAAATGGCAAAAACGGAACCCTTATAGATTCGTCATGTCTGTCTGTCTGTCCGTCCGTATGTCACAGCCACTTTACTTCGAAAGTATGAGAGCTATCCTGTTGAAACTTGGTAAGTAGATGTATTTATGTGAACCGCATTAGGATTTTTACACAAAAATAAAAACAAAACAAATTTTGGTGGTACCCCCCATACTTAGAATTGAAACTCAAAAAATATTTTTTCACCGAACCCATACGTGTTTGATATCTATGGATAGGTCTTTAAAAATGATATTAAGGTTACTAATATCATTTTTTTCTAAACTGAACAGTTTGCGCGAGAGACACTTCCAAAGTGGTAAAATATGTCCCCCCCCCCCTGTAACTTCTAAAACAAGAGAATGATAAAACTAAAAAAAAAAAATGTAGACCTCAACAAAAAATTCCAACGAAAATTAGTTTGGATGAGATACAATTAGCACTTTTTGAGACATAGTACATTTTCAAAAACCGCAAATAAATCTTTGCCATTCATACAAACACTATGAAAAACAAAGTTATTTTTGTTGTTGGTGTATATTACTTACTAATCTCAATATAATTATATCCCTAATCTATGCTTGCTACTACGGAACCCTTCATGGGCGAGTCCAACTCGCACTTGGCCGGTTTTTTGAGTTATGCGCGGGCGAAGACATATGCAACAGTTAGTCATACAAATATACGGACAGTCATTTGTTGTTATTTCAAAATATTAGTTGTTATTATTGTGAGTCATTTCTAATTGACATACTAACACATTTGGTTTCTAGGCCTCAAGGTCGTTGAAAGAAAATGAGAGTGACTTTGGAGTAACGTTGATGAGGTATAGAATAGGATGGGTGGCTCAATACTTTGTTGTTTGTTCTAAAGGTCATTGGCATTATGGGATTATGGGTGATGAGTTGGTTTGAAGGTTAGATGTCAAAGTGACAGTTGCTGTCAAAGTGTTCTGTATTTATTGCGATTAGTTTTGTTAATCCCTTATATTCCTGTTGACAGGCCTGTTGGTCTAGTGGTTAGTGACCCTGACTGCTATGCCGGAGGTCGTGGGTTCGATTCCCATCCAGGACAAATGTTTGTGTGATGAGCACGATCATTTGTTCTGTGTCTGGGTGTAACTTATCTATAATAATTATGTATGTATTTAGAAATATATAAGTATGTTTATCAGTTGTCTAGTACCCATAACCATTTCATTGAATTTTGGTGTTCCTCAGGGCTCAATCTTGGGCCCTACCCTGTTTCTTATGTATATTAACAACCTGTGCAAAATGTCCCTGACGAACTGCTCAATCTTCACTTATGCTGATGATACGGCTCTAATAATACATGGTAGAGACTGGCCTGAAACAGTAAAATATGCAGAACTTGCCCTAAACTCAGTGATGAAATGGCTGTCAGACAATATCCTAACCCTAAATTTAAATAAAACTGTTTACTTACCTTTCTCCTTATTGTCAACCAACCTCCCTCCCCCGGATTCAATGGTGCTCAGAGCACACACTTGCACACTCGGTCTATCTTCCTCTCAATGTGGCTGCCCTCAACTCAAAAGGTGTGAGTCTGCCAAATATCTTGGAGTCTATCTAGATAGTTCTCTAAACTGGAAACCGCACCTTAGCAACATTATATCCCGAGTCCGCAAGTGTATTTTTATTTTTAAAAAACTAAGGCATTCTGCGGATCGCTCTACGCTCAAAACTGTTTATTATGCCCTATGTCAAAGTATAATAAACTATTGCATTACAGTGTGGGGTGGAACTTCTAAAACAAATCTCCTGCCTCTGGAACGAGCACAGAGAGCTGTTCTCAAGACTATGACCTCAAAGCCTTTCAGATATCCCACCACGGCTCTTTACGCTGAATGTCAGGTCCTCACAGTGAGACAGCTCTTTGTTCTTGGTACTGTACTACGTAAACACCCTTTTGTCGTATATGACTCAAATGCCAAAAAACGACGACGTTTCGAAGTTTGCTCAACTCACGGATGTAGAACGGCCCTTGCTCAGCGTCATTTTAGTGTACTGTCTAACCACTTATATAATAAAATAAATAAACTTTGCTCCATTGCTCCAATGTGCCTAAATAAATGTAAAACAGAGGTCATGAAGTGGCTTATGACATTGGGTTACGACAAGACTGAAGATCTACTACAGATATCGAACCAAATATAGACAAATGTGGTAATATATGTACATATATTGTATATATGTATATATATATATATATATCCTTTATACAGAATTATATAAACACAAGCTTTCACCATATTTATCCTCCTCTCACACACATACAGACACACACACTTACACAAATAAACACACACATTACACACACAAACACACATTCACACACAGTCAAATACAGTTACTCAAAGAGGCTATAATCACAGTTGCATTGGCTAGTAAAATAGTTATAATAATGATTGTGTATTTATGTCTTACAACTACCTACTAATGTTCAAGTCATAGGCGAGGACGCTGGCACCCTAAACACAAGTTAAATCTTACACTGGGTGCCAGAGCTCATCGTAAACACTTTTGTCTTCGTAGTTGTAACGCTGCTAATTGTTTAGATTTAAGTGTTTTTGTTCAATTTGGAGGTAATAAATATTTTATTATTATTATTATTATAACACAAGCTCTGCTTAGCTTGGGACTAGATGGCGTTGTGTGATAGTTGTGGAATATTATATTATATTATTATTATTCCGTGTTTAAAACAAAACATAACGACGGCGACTTAAAGGGTAGCTCGCCGTTCGGTCAAGAACTATCGCGTCGTGTTCAAAACGCGCCTCAAAGAGTTGTCAGCAATCTGACGGGGCCCCAAGAGAGGGCCCAACGCCTGCCGGGGTCGCGGGACTGTCTTATCAGTATACCGTGACCCTGGAACGTAAAGGGAAATTGAAGGAATACAAGGTGGTTTTTAGTAAGTACGAGGCTAAGAGTATCGCACCCACAAAATTCACCGTGTTCATTCAATTGTTCTTTACGTCCTAGGGTCAAGTTAAACTGTTTAGACAGATTGCTGACAACCACCTGATAACCCTTTGAGGCGGCCGTTGAACACGACGCGCTGGTCTTTGATCGGACGGCAAGCTACCGATTACTCACCGTCCGCATGCCCGCGCCTACGATGGCCGGAAATCACCTCAATTTTGGTGTACAATAAAGTGTATTCTATCTATCTATCTGGATCTCACATACCCCAAAATCGTCAATCGTCATCTGCCTGCCTTTTCCCAACTACACACATCAAAAGTGTCTAGGGATCAACATATATTTTTGCAATAACTTTTCTCCTGATTGATATTAATTAAAATTTTCTTTAAGGATTCATCAAATAAAGTGTTTTCGTTTGTCACAGTAACGATAAACCAAGTCACCTTTGCATTAATAAAGAAATTTGCCATTTTCCTAATAAAGGGATTTTTGACATTTGAACCACTAACACAAAAGTTCGAAAAAAAGACTGAAATAACAGTTTTCTTTAAAATTTTATTGGGTAACTTAAACAATTAATAATCCGTGTTTCTACCGCGAACACTAACAACACAAGAACATCGGTTTGGCATACTCAAAATGAGTTCATCCAAATCACGCTGTGGAATGGCCGCCCATGTTCGTTGCAACAACAAAAAAAGGTCTTCTTGCGACTGGATACCCTCCATATTCGGCAGAGCTCTTCTCTGTAGCATATCCCATGCATGCTCAATCGGATTCAAGTCTGGCGACTGAGCAGGCCAGGGCAGGACATTGATGTTAGCTGCGGCGAGAGTCTGTCTTACAACTCTTGCGGTGTGCGGTCGTGCATTATCATGCATTAACTGAAATAAGGGACCGATTTGCACTTGTAGAGGAACGATGACGTCTGATACAATCGTCTCAGCATAAATTTGAGCGTTGAGGTTGCCTCTGATCCAAATCAACTCAGTTCTTCCGCCGATCCAAATACCCGCCCATACCATGATGGTTCCACCACTATAAGGATGGACTTCCTGGCAGGATTTTAATCGCTGTTGGCGTCCAGGGGTTCTCCAGTGTCGTATACGTCTTATATCCGGTCTCATACCGAAACGAGACTCATCAGAAAAGCACAAGAAACGCCATTGTTCTTCTGCCCAATTTCTGTGTTCAAGAGCCCATTGATATCGAATCCTACGATTGTGCATTGCTATAGGTGGTACCCGTAGTGGTCTTCGGGAATGAAGGTTCACTTCATGCAAGCGGTTTCTGACTGTTTGGTCGCTAATTAAGATCCCTGAAGAGTGATGAAGCCTCACGGCTAACATCATGGCGGTTATTGTTGGAGCTCTTCGAGTTAAGATTTGAATGTGTCGGTCTTGTCTCCGTGTGGTGCAGCGATACCGTCCTCCATGGCGCTCAGCCACGGTACCAGTGCTTCGGTAACGTGTCCAAAGTCGACTGATAACACTCTGACTTGTATTCAGAGCTAAAGCCACAGTACGTTGCCGGGAACCAGCTTCTATCATTCCCACGGCTCTGAGCATTTCTTCCCTGCTTAAATGACGTCGCCGCTCCATAATAACGTTGGTTTTAATCAGTAGTAGGGAAACAGTAGCACTAATAATGTCTTCAATGCGTTGTATGTTTTTATAGGGAAAATATTGACAGCTGATTTTCATCTTTTACTCGAATTTGATTCACAGTTCCTGATTCAAATTATGAAATGCACCAAAAAGGATCCATATAAATTTATAAAATCATAAATTTATTACAAAGCCACATCTCAATCTCAAGAAATCCGCATAAAAATGCTTGATCCCTAGACACTTTTGATGTGTGTATATTGTGGTCTGCTTCCAGTCGAACCAGATGCAGCTGAGTATCAGTATTCTACATGGAGCAACTGCCTATAGGACCTCCATAACACAGTAACTGTGTAATACGATACCCCATGGTAAGACTGGTTGTCAGACTTTTAGAGCTTCTGATTAACAGTAACGACTGTCAATGATTTACAAATGACAGCCGGGACCAGCGGCTTTACGTGCTTTCCGAGGCACGGAGGAAACTCGCTATGACAGATGGTCAGCCATCCACAGACCAACTTCGGCAAGCTCGGCTTGACCCGGAAAATCGGCCGGTGCGCCTGTAATTATTTAGCCACGAGCTCCTCAAATCGATCCCAAATCGTCAACACGTTAAGAAATATTATTTGTGAATAAACAAACATGGCGCCAAATCTTTCTCTCCTTAAGGCTAGACTGTGGGTGACTCAAATAATGACCCACCTACAGTGATTAACGCTGGCCTTATTAGAAACGTCGATAATTTGTCAAATGTTTGCATATGGGTTTCTAATGAGTAATGCAATTGTTAGCTTAACCTTTTTATATTTAAATTGTGTTACCAATTAAACTATATGTCGAAAAAAATTTGGTAACAGATTAAATTTTTTTTCTTCCGATGCAATGAAATCTGAAAAATGTTAAACTGTAATCGGTGACTGCCCTCTCCCTCACGCGTCCCGCATCTTCCTTCGCTAGCATGACTATTTAGCAGAAGGCGGCGACCGCTTCGCATTCCTTACCACCCCGCAGCATGGCCTCGACCAATGTCGGGCGCAAGAGGTCGCCGCCTATCGCCTACGTGAGGACACAGCGGTGCTCTGCCCAAGCGGGGCAGTCGTACACCGTATGCTTCTCAGCGATCCTCACAGTGGTGACGACAAGGCCTTTCTTTCCTTCCCAATCAGACACCGAAACTTCCGTGTCCGGTGAGGACCTGAGTCAAGCGGAAGGCGAGGACGCCGTGACGCCTCTCCAGGAGCCTCGAAGAACGTAAGCCTAAAGCAGAATTACTCATCTGTGAAAATTTCAACTGTCTACTTGAAACTATGAGAAAAGGCTTGGTGACACATGAAAAGACATCCCGTTTAACCCTTTTTGGTACGGAACCCTAAAAATACATTTATTTAATAAAAACATTTAGTACAGCAGAAGCCATTAAAACTAAATTAATATATCCTGTCACTCTGTCGTCTCACAGAACCGCAAACATTCCAACATTATCGTCTTCCATTCATCAGCAAACAAGTCCAATCCAGGGTTGGTCTCCACGAGCGCGTTGAGCATCGTCAGCATACGCGGTATAGGGGAGGTGGAACGGGCCACGGTGCGACAAAATGGGACATTAAACAAATGATGCTTCCTGGCACGATTATAATTATTCGAAACAAATAATTGACACAGCTGTTTACACATTTTACAGGCTGTTGTCATTTGATCAACATATTAAACTACGTGATCTTAGCAGTGTATCTTCGATGAAACCTTGGAATTTTTGGCACATACACTTCAGGGAAAACAAACAAATATATTTGAATCACGGCTGACTCAGTAGACTATTTCAAGGCGATATTGACTCATTTTAAAGGAAGATATTGGTTCAGGATATTATCTGTCTCAGACTTTCAATGCTGTGTCAAGGTTTTTGTGCGTCACTTGGAAAGCATATTAAGAGGGTATATGAAGTTTGCTGAGCAGATGGCCGATGGGGTTGAAAAGTGCTAGAGTGGAGACCGCGGACTAGCAAGCGCAGCGTAGGACGTCCACCAACGAGGTGGACAGACGACCTTATAAAGTGCTAGAGTGGAGACCGCGGACTAGCAAGCGCAGCGTAGGACGTCCACAAACAAGATGGACAGACGACCTTATAAAGGTCGCCGGAAGACGCTGGATGCAGGTCGCTTCCAACCGGTATATGTGGAGATCTAAAGGGGAGGCCTATGTTCAGCAGTGGACCTCCTATGGCTGAGACGATGATGATGATATGAAGTTTCTTGCCCGTTCTTCTCCATAGAGATCTATTCCTTGCAATGGGCATCTACAGTACTTTCACAGTTTTTATGTCTTGTAACTGGGACTGTAGCACCATAATTTTGTAATATTAATTATATTGTTTGTTTAAGACAATTCAAAAGTGCCTAACTACTTTAATAAATGCTTTAATTTTGATTTTTATACCGAACATCACTTGACACAAATTTTCAAGTCCTTTTTCAAAAGTACCGAACCGAAGAACAGTAGAGGAATGAAAATTTTACCGGATAGTTTACCTATATCCCTTTTAATAGCGCGAGAGTCCATGCCTTCAAAAAGACAATAAATAAGGGTTCCTTGTTGACTACGGAACCCTTCAAGATACCACTAAGATATCATCATCATCATTCTTCTGTCCTTATCTCAATTCAGTAGTGGTCGTCGCAGCATCTCTTCATCTTTCATACTTCTCTATAATTGGTGTAATAAGCATTACATTATTATTTATTTTTTACGTGGTATAAATCATCAAATGAGCCCTCCCACCCAGGGCAGAGCGGGAGGGACTATCAGACTTGTACTGACTAAAATCCACGGTGTCCTTCAGTTGCCCTTTATGTACCGGAGTCGCGGTATACCTGTGTCCCGCGTCCCCGGCAGGCTTTGGCCCTCTAAAGGGGGGCCCCATCCATCATTGTGCTGACACTCCTTGAGGCGCGCGTGGAACACAACGCGCCGTCGACCCAGGCATGGTCCATGGTCGGACAGCGAGTCGGTTATTACTCGCCGGATGTAATGCTTTATGGAAAAACTTTACCTGTAACATTTGTTCCGAACCTCTCTCATCGTCATCTGCCTATCCTTCTTTCACTATATTGTGGTCGGCTTCCGGTCGAACCAGATGCAGCTGAATATCAGTATTTTACATGGAGCGACTGTCTATCGGACCTCCACAACCCAGCAACTGGGTAATACGATACCCCTTGAAAAAACTGGTTGTTAGTTTCCAAACCTCTCTATGACTCGGTAATTTCAGCATTTCCGGAATATCTTAAGATAAAACTCAAAAATACTTGGCCTGACTAAGGAATCGAACGTGCGACCTCACTTTCAGTAGTCGTGTTTTTAACCACTAGACCAACGATGAAAAGGTAGAATATTAAGTATCATTTCAAAAACAACATACTAAAGTTTCACCACACATTAAAAATAAAATAAATATGATACAATATTATGAAAGTATCTTGAATCATTCGTTAGGTTGCGAAATTTGCAAAACCCATAATATAGTGGACGTCATAATCTTATATTTATGTCCTTTGGTCTTATTGGGGTCTCCCTTTCTCCCTTAATGTGGCAATATGTGACTAATTTAGGGATTTTGAAGATATACTTGTGAAATCGTTCATCCGGGAGAAAAAACACAGGCAATCTAAAGTGTGGAAACACTTACTTGGAATTGATACGGGACAACTTCTTAAATAATGGCGTTTTTTGAATGAATTTGGTATCAATTTAAAGTCTTACAGTTAAACCTTTAAATAACTTTAAGTCAATTATGCCTAAACACAGAAATGTAGAGCTGGCTGAGAACGAGTGGGATTCAACTAAGCTAGACATTTTTTTGTCAGCGAAACTTAACAGCAAACGTTAAATAAAAAAAAACCTATTTATTGCAAATCAAATCAAAGCATTTATTTCAAGTAGACCATGTTACAGGCACTTTTGAATTGTTGAACACATAAGCATAAAATTAAATACGAGTACTGCAAAATTTGCAGCAGGCCTCCCACTAGGCTCGCCTCCTTCTGCGAAGCAGTTATGCTCGCGAAGGAGGAGGCGAGCCGCGAGAGAGATAGAACAGCGTCCTCCCTTCACCCCAGCCCCAGTGGTAGACGCCCACGGCGTCGGACGTCGCGTGGCGATCTCCGGCCACCGTAGGCGTTGGCATGCGGGCGGCGAGTAATTGGCAACTCGCCACCCAACCATGGAACATGCCCGGGTCGACGGCGCGTTGTGTTCCACGCGCGCCTCAAAGAGTGTCAGCATGATGACGGGTCCCCCCTCTAGAGGGCCAAAGCCTGCCGGGGTCGCGGGACTTATCTCATTACCGTGACCCTGGAATATAAAGGGCTATTGAAGGACACCGTGGATTTTAGTCATTACGAGTCTGACAGTCCCCCCCGCCCTGCCCGGGGTGGGAGGACTCATTTGATGATTTTACAACGCAAAAAAAAAGGCCTCCCACTATTAGGTGGACCGACGACATCGTGAGGGTCGCGGACAACCGATGGATGCAAGTGGCGAATTGTCGTTCGGCGTGGCGGTCTAAGGGGGAGGCCTATGTTCAGCAGTGGACGTTTTCCATGATGATGACGATGACTACAAAATTATGGTGCTACAGTCCCAGTCACAAGACATAATAACTGTGAAAGTACCGTAGATGTCCATTACAAGGAGTAGATCTCTATGGAGAAGAACGGCCAAGAAACTCCATGGATACCTATTCCTTTTAGATTGCCAAAATTATTACAAAACCTTTGTTCCATCATTCATTTTGAGATGGTACATTATGTGAGAACTATGTAATTGGAAGGGCGGTTGGTCTAGTGGTTAGTGACCCTGACTGCTATGCCGGAGGTCGTGGGTTCGATTCCCACCCAGGACAAATGTTTGTGTGATGAGCACGATTACTTGTTCTGTGTCTGGGTGTAATTTATCTATAATATGTATTTAGAAATATATAAGTATGTTAATCAGTTGTCTAGTACCCATAACACAAGCTCTGCTTAGCTTGGGACTAGATGGCGTTGTGTGATAGTTGTGGAATATTATTATTACGTAGCAAGTTTAAATTGTCCACAGTAATAATTACAAAGAAAATGCAAGAAAATCAATGCTCCGATCGATCAATCCTATCACAGTATATACAAAATTGATAACATCTACAAGATATTTAGCAAAATGACTGCAAAAAGTCCAGCCATCATATAAATCGATCTATTATAGCCAACTATTGTTCACGTTGCGTGTGTTTAATTACTCTAATTATTCATAATTGCGGTGTACAAGCCATCGTGAGACGTCAATGTAACTTGAATTAACTTCCTATAAAAAGTATTGATATTATCTGTATATTGATCTTTTGAAATCTTCGTATAATTAGTAATTCCTGAGATTGGCGCGTTCACCCAAACCACCAAACTCTTATGCTATTGTCAAACAGACAGGCGAAGCGAACGCGAAGCGAATCCTGTCATATAGAAAAGAGAAAGCGGTCCGATAGTCCATGTGACAGGCTTCAAATAATAGGGTATTTGACTAAAAAATTCTAATTAGTCCGTCAGTTAGATTATCAAATAATATTTGACCCGTATTTTTTCTTTTTTTACGCAAACCAAAATTGACGGAGATATGATGCTTTCAAAATTGCCAATACGTCACAATTCAGTAAATTTTTTACTGAATTCTGACGTCACGAGCTCCCACTCTCGAGTCTTGATGTGTTATATCTTGGTAAATATTCATTGATTTTACATAAGAAAAAATATGTGTCCGGTATTTTTCAAAACTCTAAATAACGGACTAATTAGATTTATAATTTATTGATACTGTCAAATAGCCTATTCCATACATTACAAACAAAAACGCTTCGCTTCGCCTATCTGTTTGACAATAGCTTTAGGCTTTATAATATTGGTATAGATGTATTTTTTTTTGGGTTCTGTGACGAATATACCTAATTTTCTTTTTATCTGGCCTCTATAACTCTTGTTTGCTATCAGATAATTAAATCGAAGTCTAAAAGTAGGCCGTTTGATCATCAGATATCACTCATCACACCACAGAACTTGGGAAAAACACAAAATAGATGAAACACAATTTAAACAATGAGTTTTTGTCCGTCACTTTGCGGAATCTGAATACCGGATGTTTAATTTACGACATCATAGGAAAATACGTCATAATTATTACTATTATGTATAAACTAGCTGTTGCCAGCGGTTTCACCCGCTAAAACTCAAAAATCATCCCGTAGGAACATAAAATAGGGATAAAAACTATCCTATGTGTTAATCCAGGTTATAAACTATCTATGTACCGAATTTCAACCAAATCCATTCAGTAGTTTTTGCGTGAAAGAGGAACAAACATACATCCATCCAAACAAACTTTCACGTTTATAATATTAGTAGGATGTACATCTATAAATATAGTTTATGTATTATGTAACCCGTTTTGTTTTGTTTATGAATGGGTGACGTAGCATGTTAGATAAAACCTATATGTAAAATTTTTTTCTTTACTGTTTTTAATCTTCTTTTGTGGTTTTTCGAAGCGTTGTACCTTCGCCAATTTTGGTTTACATAAAAAAATAAAAAATACGGGTAAAATTATTATTGAAAATCTATCTTCCGGAATAATTAAATTTTTTGAGTAACATAGGCTATTGAGCAAGCGACCTCCCCTTTAAGTTTGTACAAACCTAAACTGTACACATTTCAAATACATAATGCCTGTAAAATCTAAAATATATAATTGATATAATTTTGATCTCATGTTTGCTTAATTTTATATTTTAAATTTTAGTCAAGCATAATTCTAATTTTAGTTTATAGTTTATTTCCAGTTATTATTTAGTACTTTTTTTTTTTAGGTGGTAAAATCATCAAATGAGGCCTCCCGCCCTGGGTGGGGCGGAAGGGACTGTCAGACTCTTACTGACTAAAATCCACCCGTGTTCCTTCGGATGCCCTTTACGTTCCGGGGCCACGGTATCCTGGGTTAAGAAAAACCCGCGACCCCAGCAGGCATTTGGCCCCATAAGGGGCCCCGTCAGTTTGCTGACTACTCCCCGAAGGCACGCGCGAAACACGACACGACGCGCCACCGACCCGGGCTTGGTCCTTGGTCGGACGGCGAGCTACCCATTACTCACCGTCTGCAAGCCCGCTCCGCCGCTGTGCCCTCTGCTAATTAGAGGGACACGCGTTGGAGCGTCCACCCGACAGGCTATTCGCATACGGGCAAAGAGACCCCTTAGGCACACAGTGCCTAAGGAAGAGTTTTTGCCCGCATCCCAGGGTGCACCGGCCCGAAAAACTGGTCTTCCCCCCGGACGTATCCGAGAGGGAACTCCAGTCCACGGGCGCACGTGGAGGTTTCCTGTCTTAGCACCCCTATTATTTAGTACTTACATTAATTTAGTTTTTAGCTTAAGTTACCACTTATGTTCGTGAATGTTGGTGCACCTGTTATTAGAAACTGTATAAGCCTTTCACTTATAAATATCTACACTATATTGTTAATTTATATACAGAAGCTGATGGTGTGAAATAAATAAAATCGTGCCTTGATGATAACAGTCGCACTAGCCGATCTTCCAAATCAAATCACGCTTGCCTGGGTTGGTCTGTGGTTGGTGTACCGTATTACCCAGTCAGTCAAATAGACAGTCGTTCCATGTAAAATACTGATATTCAGCTACATCTGGTTCGACTGGAAGCAGACCACAATATAGTTGGGAAAAGGCTAGGCATGCAGTAAGTATATCTAAAATATTTTATATACATCGTTTATTTTTAAATAATTCACATATAAATAATTCTAAATATGGAGATTGCTCGTAAAACATCGCTCGTCTTCATCGGTGATTATATTTTACGATGCAACTGTTAAAGTTATCTATAAATAATTCACTAAACGATGTTTCTTGCTACTGTTTATATTTTAATTACGTTTCGCCAATTGTTTTAATTTGCGTGATGACAGCGCCTCCTAATGACCATTTATTATGATCGGGACTTCATCATCATCATCATCAGCCAGAAGACGTCCACTGCTGAACATAGGCCTCCCCCTTAGACCGTCACGCCGAACGACTATTCGCCACTTGCATCCATCGGTTGCCCGCGACTCTCACGATGTCGTCGGTCCACCTAGTGGGAGGTCTGCCTACGCTGCGTCTTCCAGTCCGTGGTCGCCATGAGAGAACTTTTCTTCCACATCGGTTATCAGTTCTACGAACGCCTGCCCATGGCCACTTCAACTTCCTTATTTTAAATTTCGGGACTTAGGTATATAAGATCTGCCACCAAACTGAATCAAAATCAAATTATTTTACTTTACATGGGCCTCAATGGACACTTATAAAACGTCGAGAAGAAAAAAAAAATTGGCACGGTTCGGGTTGGTCGTTTCCATGGAGAAGAACAGGCAAGAAACTCCATGGTTACTCTTTTAAAATATTTGCTTCAGTTTGGAATACATAAACACGACAGAACATCGTAGGCATGATAAGAAGAGGGAACTTCTTACCAAAAGCTAAACAAAAAAAAAAAGTATATAAATGAATTTTTTTGGGACCATTGGCAGTTTTACGTCATCGAATAAAAAAAGAATCATACAAATCTCGAATTTTGGATTTGCGTGATTCGTTTTTTGTACCTTTTTGAAGTCGGTTAAAAATTATTTAATTTTTTTTTATTAAAAATTAACTTTGAAAGGTTGTAGAAGATGGAATCCTTATCCACATTCATACCTGCACATCAGTAACTACCCATACAACATATTAATTGCACTGCATTTTCAAAGCATGTGATAATATTACTAATTATTTTTATTACCAATTTATTAGTAGAATAATAAAAAAAACAAATCACTCACGTGGTCGCCGTGGAGACAATGTGAAGTCGTTAATTTAAGAATACTAGTTAATTACTGAGTTATAAAATTAGTCTATAAAGAGTTCTTAACAGTGCATAAAAAATAGATTGACTTAGGAACACAACAGACTTAACAGATGGTTTACGCTGAAAAGTGTTACTTATTGTGCCCGCAATAGGCTTTATGACAGTATCAATAAATTATAAATGTAATAAGTCCGTTATTTAGAGTTTTGAAAAATAACGGACACATATTTTTTCTTATGTAAAATCAATGAATATTTACCAAGATATAACACATCAAGACTCGAGAGTGGGGGCTCGTGACGTCAGAATTCAGTAAAAAATTTACTAAATTGTGACTTATTGGCAATTTTAAAAGCACCATATCTCCGTCAATATTGGTTTGCGTAAAAAAAGAAAAAATACGGGTCAAATATTATTTGATAATCTAACTGACGGATTAATTAGATTTTTTTAGTCAAATAGCCTATTATGGAGTTGAATTTCCTGCCGGACTCCGTTGAGTTCCCTGATCGCTACAACCTTGGGGGGCTTAAGTTAAGAGTATAAATTACTTCTGCTCCGAGTTACCAGTTGTAGGTCATAGGTGCAAACCCAGGCAGCTATCATCATCATCATTTCAGTCCACTGCTGAACCTAGGCCTCTCCCAGGGAGCGTCACAGCACACGATCTCCCGCTGTTTTCATCCAGCCACTGCCAGCCACCTTCTTCAGGTCATCGGTCAAAAGGAGGAGGTTCTCAATTCGTCGGAATCTTTTAGGGTTCCGTACGTCCGAATATAAAAACGGAACCCTTATAGGATCACTCGTGTGTCCGTCTGTCTGTCGCTTACAGTCAATTATCTCCGAATCTACTAGACTAGACCGATTGGGTTGAAATTTGGTACACATATCAATTCCTGTGACCCAAGCACAGAGGTGTGACGTGAATAGATGAAATCTGTATGTGGGAGGTAATTTTTGGGGGGGAAGGGGAAAATGAAAAAAAAAGTTTAGAAAACTGCATCGTGTGATATATCAAATGAAAGGTCTTGTTGAGACAATCTTAAATGTATTTTATTTGATATTTTAAAATAAATAGTTTCCAAGTTATTCAAGAAAATAGACGAAATTTGGCAATTCCCCCTCCCCCCTTATCTCCGAAACTACTGAACATAAAATTTTGAAAAAAATACAGAAATTAGTTTTCTACTTATAGATTATAGGATAACCTATAAGAAGTCCATATCTGTATATGGGAGGTAATTTTTGGGGGGGAAGGGGAAAATTAAAAAACATAGTTGAAAACTGCATCGTGTGACATATCAAATGAAAGATTTTGTTAATACAATCTTAGATATATTTTTTTTGTAATTTTTAAATAAATAGTTTCCAAGTTATTCAAGAAAATAGACGAAATTTGACCATTCCCCCCCTTATCTCCGAAACTACTGAACCTAAAATGTTGAAAAAAATACAGAAATTAGTTTTCTACTTATAGATTATAGGAAAACCTATAAGAAGTCCATGATATTAAAATAACATGGTAAATCACTCAATATTGTGCGTACCAATTTGGGTCAGATTAAAAAAAAAACGTGGTACGTAACATCGTACGGAACCCTCTTCACGCGAGTCCAACTCGCACTTGTTCGGTTTTTTTTTTATGTATGTTCCCCGATTTCTCAAAGACGCCTGGACCGATTTGGAATTTTTTTCTTTTGTTTGAAAGGATATACTTCCCAAGTGGTCCCATGATCATCAGGTCAGGATCTGATGATGGAATCCCAGGGAAATCGAGGGCAACCTTCAAATTTTATAGGCACATAGTACCATTTTCATATATTTTCTAGAGCTGCTTAAGTATCTGCATCATCATCATCATCTTAGGTGGATGAGCTGCTGATGGAAGGTACATATCCTCAACGGCTTGGAGTAGGCATCGACTGATTTAGTTTGTTTTCGCATATCTCCGGAACTAGAAGTTTCTTTTTTTGTTGTACTAGGTATTGTTTAACTTACGGAATACTGCGCAAGTTTCATCAAAATCGGTTCAGTTGTTTTTGAGATAGGGAATTTTATTAGCTTATTGTGCACTTGAGCGATGTTGTTGCCGGTGCTACGGATTACAAAATTTTAGTGCACATACATGTAAGAGAATGATTTATTTGCAAGAATTTAAGTTGAATATTTAAACTAAAAAGAGTAAAATAAAAAACTTTTTCAAAAAAATGTAACCGCCTTCAAAAACAACCACAAAAAAGGGTAAAATAACCTACAAAATAACTATTCTTTCAGAAGTCGGTGGCAAAAAGGGCAATGAAATGAAAAAAAATAAAGGCACCGACTTCTGAAAGAAAAGTTATTTTACCCTTTTTTGTGGTTGTTTTTGAAGGCGGTTACATTTTTTTAAAACTAATAATTTCAAGAGATTACCCCATAAATCCAAATAAGTACCTCTTCACATGTTTTTGTACAGATAAAAATACATCTTCAATGAAAGCGGATCTCAAAACATGGAAAATCCTACCAAGAAGGTTGTAGTACTAAAACCGATGACGAACACATGACATCAAAGATAGACATTGTTTGAATTATTCATGTTTCTTACTAAAGGGCAAACGTTGTTTATTTACATTTAAAGATGTCCTTTACACTATTTTATATTCATTTTATGTTAGCAAGGTGAAATAACGCCTTTTTCTCATGGAAGGAAAGCAACCTTTATTTAATAATAATAATATTCCACAACTATCACACAACGCCATCTAGTCCCAAGCTAAGCAGAGTTTGTATTATGGGTACTAGACAACTGATAAACATACTTATATATTTCTAAATACATAAATATTATAGATAAATTACACCCAGACACAGAACAAATGATCGTGCTCATCACACAAACATTTGTCCTGGGTGGGAATCGAACCCACGACCTCCGGCATAGCAGTCAGGGTCACTAACACACACTACACAACACACACACACACTAACTAAGGGTAAAATCATCAAATGAGTCCTCCCGTCCAGGGCAGGACGGGATCCCACTGTCAGACTTGTACTGACTAAAATCCACAGTGATCTTACCCTTTACGTTTCAGTGTACGGTTACCGGATGAGAAGGTCCAGCGATACCGGCAGGCTTTGGCCATCTAAGGGGGGCCCCGTCATTGTGTTGACAGCTCTTTAAAGCCTGCGTGGAACACGACGCGCCATCGACCCGGGCATTATCCATGATCGGACGACGAGTCAACCATTACTCGCCATCCGCATGCCCGCGCCTACGATGGCAGGAAATCGGCTCGCGACGTCTGTTGCCGTGGGTGTCTTTCGAGGCGGATGGGTCGTGATTTGGACGCTGTCCTCTCCCTCTCTCGTCCCGCCTCCTCCTTCGCTAGCATGACTGCTTCGCAGTAGGAGGCTACCGCTACCCATTCCATGTCGCCCCGCAGCATGGCCTCGACGATCGAAATGCTGGGCTGTGAAGAAGATGGATGAGAAACAATAGCATGTAGCGGAGATGAGGATGTTGAGATGGATGTGTGGAGTGACAAGAATGGATAAAGTAAGGAATGAGTTTATAAGGGGAAGTTTGAAAGTGACGCCTGTTACAGAAAAAATGAAAGGGAACCGTCTGTCTTGGTATGGACATGTGATGAGGAGGGATGAGACTCATGTGACTAAGAGAGTGATGAGTATGAATGTTAATATATGGAGAGGAAGAGGAAGGCCGAAGAAAAGATGGATGGATCGTCTTAGGAATAATATGAAAGGAAAAGGAGTAAATGATACTGTGACGTCTGATAGAAGAAAACGTGTTGTGACGACCACAAGTAGAATGATATAAGGAGAGAAAGATAAACTATATTGTAAACACTCCTTTACAATGATAAAGTCTTACACACTCACTTTAGGTTGAAACCTAAAAGGTTAGAATAATAACATCATCAACAAATGATCAGAAAGCGTCATTATTTGACATTAACTAGTACTGAAGTAGGTATTAACCTGGTTTTAGAGCTATGTGGCAAACTGGGCTTGTAAGTTACCTTAGTTCAGTGGTTGTATTCGCGGTTTCCGAGTGTGGAGCACTGGGATTTTTTTCTAGATTGGTTAAAACTGAGTCACGGGATTGTCTCAGCAGGATATCAAGGACCTGGAACGCAAAGGACGGCACGATTGGTGCAGTGGTTGGATGATTGTCTGTCGCGGGTTCGATTCCCTCATGTTTATTATTTGTATGATCTACAAGTAGTTGTTTCGGGTCTCGGTGTTTGTGTATGTGAGTTTATATGTTTGTAAACGCACCCACGATACAGGAGAAATTCCCAATTTGGGGTAACTTAAAAAAAAAGGGGCGGGCCGCTAATGAGATATCCCTAATGGAAACACCCACTAACGCTGCCCGATTTTGGAATCGCTCCTGAGACCTAATGTTGGATTTATAATTTCATTATTATCGTGTTTCAATTAAATTAACGTGGAAAAAAGCGAGGAGCTCGTGGCTAAATAATTACAGCCGCACAGGCCGATCTTTCGGGTTAAGCCGCTCTTCCCGAGATTGGTCTGTGGATAGGTGACCATCTGTCATAGCGAGTTTCCTCCGTGTCTGAAAGCACGTAAAGCCGTTGGTCCCGGCTGTCATTAGTAGATCTTTGACAGTCGTTACTATAAGTCAGAAGCTCTAAAGTCTGACAACCAGTCTAAGGCTGCTTTTCCACCAGAGATGCGCTATGCTACGTTGCTGCGGATGCGTTTGATATCCACCAATCATATTCACTGGTTTACATAGCACAGTACTGGTGGAAACGGATTCAACTAAGATGTGTTTTTTATATGTAAGGATGCGTGCTACGGCTGCGTGCTGTGGCTGCGTGCTATGGCTGCGTGCTGTGGATGCGTGCTATGGGTCGTTTTCCCTAGTATCGATACATCGCATAGCTCGAGCTGCGCATCTTCATAGCACAGACAGTGATAGGACACGCAATATATGTATATTGACTATCTATAATTTTCGACCTTATTGACATTTTTAATTTGGTTTGTTTTTTCTCACATTCTCGTTCGCTAACATTGCTCCTTCATTAAAGTCAGGTGGTTGAATAAATGTCAATAAGGTCGAAAATCGCTTGAAGTTGTTTTTTTTAACTTGCTATCGTTAAGCAATTGAAAAAACAGGTTCAAGCGATTTTTGACCTTATTGACATTTAAAATTTGGTTTGTTTTTTCTCACATTCTCGTTCGCTAACATTGCTCCTTCATTAAAATCAGGTGTTTGCATAAATGTCAATAAGATCGAAAATCGCTTGAAGCTGTTTTTTTGACTTGCTATAGTTCAGCAATTAAAAAAACAGGTTCAAACGATTTTCGACCTTATTGACATTTAAGATTTGGTTTGTTTTTTCTCACATTCTCGTTCGCTAACATTGCTCCTTCATTAAATCCGGTGTTTGCATAAATGACAATAAGGTCGAAAATCGCTTGAACCTGTTGTTTTTATTGCTTAACGATAGCAAGTTAAAAAAACAGATTCAAGCCATTTTCGACCTTATTGACATTTAAAATTTGGTTTGTTTTTTCTCACATTCTTGCATTATTCTCATTAAGCATTAAGCAAGTGATTGCCTTAAAGCAACTTTGAACACCACGAGCACATCTTCGTAGCGCAGCTACGCATCTTCATAGCACAGCTACCTTGTGACAGCACATCTTCGTAGCGCAGCTACGCATCTTCATAGCACATCTTACCGCACAGCTACATAGCGTAGCATCAGTGGAAACGGTCACACAGTTTCGTAGCTCAGCTTTTACATCCTCGCAGCACAGCTACATAGCGCATCTCTGGTGGAAAAGCAGCCTTACAATGGGGTATCGTATTACCCAGTAACTGGGTTGTGGAGGTCCGATAGACAGTCGCTCCATGTAAAATACTGATATTCAGCTACATCTGGTTCGACTGGAAGCCGACCACAATATAGTTGGGAAAAGGCAGGCAGATGATGATATTTAAACATGGAAAATAACGTTCATTTTCAATTGTATTAGCTTCATCATCATCACTCGTCAAGTCTATTTTATGACTAAAATGACTCATTTGTCGTTAAATAATTTATGTCGCATTGACTAGAAATTACCTTGTTAATGCTAAGTTTATGTTTAATCGATTTAACGTGCTAAGATTGTGAAATCATCACACGTATGTTATTACTAAGCGCTTCCAAACTCGCGGGCATGCGGGCTGCGAGTAATGGATGACTCGCTGTCCGACCATGGACCATGCCCGGGTCGACGACGGCGCTTTGTGTTCCACGCGCGCCTGAAAGAGTGTCAGCATGATGACGGGGGACTTATCTTAGGTTTTTGATCAAAAACCTAGGTTTTTGATCAAACAACGGATCATGTTAAAATAACAACACGATTTTATCATTTCCCTAAACAAATCTAGTGTTTTGATCAAATCACTAAATTGGTTCAGTAAAAAAAAAGTTTCAGCGCTTAGCGGTGCTCCTACTTCTGGGATAAAAAATATAACCACGAAGGGGATAACGAGGTCTTCCAGACCTCGCCATCCCCTTCTAACTAAACCTGTCCGAGTCGGGGTGCCCCCAATCGTTTCTACGACATTTTTTATTTGTCAGTCCCCGTTTCGTACACACGGGGCACACCGACTCGGACAAGTTAGGTTAGAAGGGGATGGCGGGGTGAAAGTGATTCTAGTGAATCAAGCATTAATACAGACCCTAAATTTTTCGGAGCTCAGGTTAATGGTTAGTACTTCCTCTCAAAAATGCTACTATTTTAGATTACTTCAGCACACCTCCTACAGTGAAGAGGCCTGTATCCCAACAGTGGGAACATCAATCGGCTGATGAAATGCTATTGCATTCACTAGACACAAATATATGAAAATCTAGGTAAATTAATAAACTAGGAGTTGAAATATTCAAATAAAATAATCTCGTGTGAGGTCAGAAGTCAATTGCATCCGTCTACGTTAAGGACGCTACACACTTGTTCGGGTCGGCATACTCGTTCGGCAATATTTATTGACCTGCCCCGTTGGTTATACCATCCTAAAGTTGACTGTAGATTGTGAAATTCTTGATTTATTTCTTGTCTTGATTATATTTATAATTCTTTTAAACGTTTCTCTATCCTAGGATTTTCTCCACTGTCGGGCACAAACTGTCAAAACAACTAATATTGTAGATCATAGAAATATTTGATCCATGCGTCGATGCAGTAGTCACTGTGTCAACTATGTCGACAGATTTGAATTGCTTGTTATTTGCATTGGACAATAAAACGAAGGGATGAAAGAGTGGACTTGAGCGTGTGCTCAAACTTAAACATTTAACAAAATATCACCTATATTATATTGCCTCCGCAACTGGTCGCCATAACCAGCATTTGAAGAAGACTATTTGTTGATATAACTAATCTGATTTGAAATAATCACTAAACATCGGTCGGCTCTGATATTGCAGAACGATGTTCAAGGGTGGTTTTCTCTAAAGTTATAGCGTTGTGTCAACGCGGACCCAGCTTCGAAGATATCGTTATTTTAGGTTTTTTACTAACTCGTCGACGATGACTTTGGGAATAGCATACCAAGTCGACTGGGCACCACTTGGACTAAGTCGAACCGTTTTTGCTCGAAAAAAATCATCAAAATATTTTGTAATCGTTAAGATCATTTAACTACATTTTCACATCCACAAACCCCGCGAACAAAGCGAAGTTGAATGTTTCATCTATGCAACTCATGCCGACCCGAACCTATCTGTAACACCCCTAAGCAGTAGCCGAACCGGTTCAAAACGAGGTGGGTGTGTAAACATTATAAAAATATCATAAACATGTCGTTTTTTAATTTAAATGTTTTATTTCGCTAAATATACCGTAGAATTTGAGATGAACTTTAAGAAATATCTGTGACTAATACTGAATTGATAAAGTGCGATTTTAAGTGAAGTTATAGGTCATCTATTTGATAACTGTGACGGTCGTAGAAAGGGTGTGTCTTTCTGTTATCTTATTTGAAGATATAATAATATTCCACAACTATCACACAACGCCATCTAGTCTCAAGCTAAGCAGAGCTTGTGTTATGGGTACTAGTCAACTGATAAACATACTTATATATTTCTAAATACATACATATATAGATAAATTACACCCAGACACAGAACAAATGAACGTGCTCATCACACAAACCATTTGTCCTGGGTGGGAAACGAACCCACGATCTCCGGCATAGTAGTCAGGGTCACTAACCACTAGACCAACAGGTCTGTCAAAATCGTCATTAGTCTATTATTTTCGGTCGTTTTTCATTTATTTTCGGTTCGGTTTCCAATGGGGTAGATTGGAAAACGAACCGAAAATAATTTATGCAGATGAATGTCATCGGCCTGCCTTTTTCTAACTACATTGTGGTCGTCTTCCAGTCAAACCAGATGCAGCTGAATATCAGTATTTTACATGGAGTGACTGACTATCAGACCTCCACAACCCAGTTGCTGGGTAATACGATACTCCATGGTAAGACTGGTTGTCAAACTTTTAGAGCTTCTGACTAATAGTACCTAACGACTGTCAATGATCTACAAATGACAGCCGAAACCTACGGCTTTCCGTGCTTTCCGAGGCACGGAGGAAACTTGCTATGACAGATGGTCACCCATCCACAGACCGACATCGGCAAGCGGGTCTTAACCCGGAAGATCATAAGTCAGAACCATTTGTGCAAGAATCCGACTTGCACTTGACCGTTTTTTTTTTCACAAGCCAAGCATTTGACATGTTTAACCAACAAAATTTAAAATAATATTCATACTTTTATTACAGGTAATCGAACCCGGAGTTCCAAGGTTTTATAAAATAAATTACCAATGATTAATGTGACATCTCTCATTTAACATTCTTTTAAAAGATGACTCTGTCACATAATAGCCTATAAGTAATTATATACCATACTTATGTCCCTTATTTTGCTCAGCGGAGATTCGAACCCGGATACGAGCGTCCGTGGGCGAACCGCATAGCTACATGTTTACTGTTTTAAACTCAGTTGGATTTCTGACAAGTATGGGTTAAGGTACGGTTCTGAACGAGATTACTGCGACTTATAATGGGTTGAAATTCTGCTTCACATATTTTTTTTCATTTTTAAGGTATTATTTTTTGCTTCGATCATCATCATCATTTGCTGAAATCAGGGGCGTAGCTACCGCCGTATCTGCCGTATCAATTATACGGGGCCCCCGGGCCACAGGGGCCCCCAACGTGCGTAAACAAAAATTAGTAAAAACTTGAAACTTAAATGATTTCTTAAATAAAATAATTATTTACTTTTACACAATTTTTTTGTCTAATCTATCTCTGGTGTTTTTATTATTATTTATATGTAATACTGTTTTAAGCACGAGATTGTCTATTAGAAATCCCGGGAAGATCCATGTTAATATCAACATTTCGATGCAAGTACTAAAATAACTACCTGATTCCGACCTCGGACTGATCAGTCGCATCTTGAATTTTTTTGATGACCTTTGTCCAATTTTTTGTTTATATTTCGGCGTAGATACAGAGAAATGCATTTTTTTTCTAGAGTGATAAATCTTTACTCTACCTAAGGGCCCCCAAACAATTTTTATACGGGGCCCCGCCAAGGCACGCTACGCCTCTGGCTGAAATGATTATGATGATCGAATAGGCTGCTATTGCAGTCCACCGCTGGACATAGGCCTCCCTAAAAGAGTGCCACAGCACACGATCTCCCGCTTTTTTCATCTAACCACTGCCAGCTACCTTCTTTAAGGTCATTGGTCAGTCTCATACTATTTGATTCGTAATGTAGTTCAACACTTTTAAACATCAATAATAAAGAAAACTAGTTTTTAAAACTAAATGATGCCGGTGTTTCGTACCTGACTACTATGAGAAGAAACAGCTGAAGCAAACTCAGAGGTCACTGTCTCTTTTAAAGTCTAGACATAATAAATAGGTATATGTCTAGTCATATATTTCGGTAGATTTGTTGCGTATAGGAATCGAAGCCGCATCACGCAGCGCAGAAGCACTACGTCAACCGTAATACATTTTTTTTTAAACATTGCCCTATACTAAGAAACTTTCCTGCGTCTTGGATGCGTTACAAACATTTAAACTCACATACACAGATACCCATACCCAACGACCATTTATATCTAGACTCCTAATCACAGGCGACCGATGTCTGTCAACACATTAGGCAAAAAAGTCATAAGTTCCTATTAGTTTCGACCACTCCTGTGAGTTCCCTCGTCGCACTGACCTTGAGTTAGCCAATCAGAACGTAGTACCCCGTCCCGTTAGCCAATCAGAACGCAGTACCCCGTCCCCCTCGCTTACGTCGTACCTCAGCGACTTTTTTTTTTTTTTTTTTTTTTTTTTTTATCGTGGTAAAATCATCAAATGAGTCCTCCCACCCCGGGCAGGGCGGGAGGGACTGTCAGACTTGTACTGACTAAAATCCACGGTGTCCTTCAATAGCCCTTTACGTTCCGGGGTCACGGTAATGGTATAAGTCCCGCGACCCCGGCAGGCTTTGGCCCTCTACAGAGGGGGCCCCGTCATTACGCTGACGCTCTTTGAGGCGCGCGTGGAACACAACGCGCCGTCGACCCGGGCATGGTCCATGGTCGGGCTGCGAGTTGCCCTTTACTCGCCGCCCGCATGCCCGCGCCTACGGTGGCCGGAGATCGTCTTGCGACGTCCGACGCCGTGGGCGCCAACCACCGCGGGTGGGGCGGAGGGAGGACATTGCCCTCTCTCTCGCGCGGCCCGCCTCCTCCTTCGCGAGCATTACTGCTTCGCAGAAGGAGGCGACCGCTTCCCACTCCGTCTCGCCCCGCAGCATGGCCGCAACCAATGCCGGGCGCGAGAGGTCTCCGCCTATCGCCGCCGTGAGGACACGTCGGTGCTCTGCCCAAGCTGGGCAGTCTTGCACCGTATGCTCTACTGTGTCCTCCGGGCGATCTTCGCAGTGGTGACACCCAGGCGTTTCCTCCTTTCTCCTTAGACACAGGTACCTCCCGAAACTTCCGTGTCCGGTGAGGACCTGCGTCATGCGGTAGGTCAGGACGCCGTGACTCCTATCCAGCCACTCCTCAAAGAGGGGTCTTACCGCCGCGATTGCGGCGTGCCCGGCCGTCGGTAGCGACAGTCGTGCTCTCCATACTGCCCTGAGATCGCGCCGGAGCTCTTCCCGCCGCGCCTCGACTTCTCGAGGCAGCGGCGATACACCCCGGCGCTGCGCCTCCACGCGCCACTCATAGACGCGCTGGAGGGCAGTCGCCTCCAGATCCCAGGGCAGTAATCCGGCAAGCAGGTTGGCCGATTCGCCGGCGATCGTGCGGTATCCCCGGATCATCCGGATAGCCATGACCCTCTGGCATGCGACCAACTTTAGTGGTCGCGTCCGGATGCTCAGGGCCCACACGGGGGCCCCGTAGAGGGCCATGGACCGCACGACACCGGCGTACAGCCTACGGCAGGAGGCGTTTGGCCCGCTGAGATTAGGCAGGAGTCGCCTGAGGGCGGCTGCTGCCCGGTTCAGCTTTGGGGCCAAACTCAGGAAATGCTCCCTGAAGTTCCACCGGCTGTCGAGGACGAGTCCTAGGTACTTCATCGTCCTCCCGACGCCGATGCGAACCCCCTCCACCGTTATGTGGGACTCGGACCGTGGCGCGTTAACGCGGCCATGAAAACACAGTACCTCAGCGACTTGGCAGAAAATTTTCGTTAGTCAGATCGTGCATGAGGCGTCTAGATATAAATGGTCGTTGCCCATACTCGAAACAAACATTGCGCCTATATTGTACGTTGTTGGAATTCAATCCACGATACGATTCAATCACTCAGCCACTTTACCAACCAGTTAGGTTAAACCATTCATAGAGTTTTATAAAAAGTAGGAGTGACGCTGCGACTGGTAGTCACTGCCGCTGTCGTCTGCAGTCTGCCGTCGCTCTCCGAACCGTACCTTAACAAAACAAAAGCAAAACATAAAATTGGTCAATAATGACGACAGTTTACATAGTTCATGCTGTGCTAAAATTTTACTAGCCTATTGTCATCTCGCTGTCCGAACATGGACCATGCCCGGGTCGACGGCGCGTTGTGTTCCACGCGCGCCTCAAAGAGTGTCAGCATAATGACGGGGCCCCCCTTTAGAGGGCCCAAAACTGCCGGGGTCGTGGGACTAACGAATTACCGTGACGCCGGAACGTAAAGAGCTATTGAAGGACACCGTGGATTTTAGTCAGTACGAGTCTGACAGTCCATCCCGCTCTGCCCTGGGTGGGAGGATTTATTTGACGATTTTACAACGCTAAAAAAAAAGAAGGGCCTGTAACTGTCCTACTTGATATTTATTTTTGAAGCTTCCGCCCGCGAATCCGTCCGCGCGGATGTCGGTCTTCGCGTGGATGGTTTATTTCTCCATTTTGAGTAACTCTGACAATGACATCTTATAAATATCTATTGGACCCAAATACGGCTAAGCCTATAATAATTAAGGAGATCCCTCTATTGAGCTACTGCTGTTGAGCTCGCGTTCTGTAGTAAGTATTTTTTTCATAGTAATTCCGACCTTGTATTTACAAATAACTGATCGGAACAGTAATCAAAAAGGTCGCGCTGAAAAGCACGGTTTAAAATTACACGCATACAATATTAATTCCACGGACGACCGCTCGCCACACTGGACACTTCCGCTCGCATCAAAATTCAGAATTTATATGCATCGCGCGGCGCGGAACGCGGCTCCTTATATAGGAGTCGGGGAGGCGTGGCTCGCGTGTGCCGCAAACGATTCAAGCTAAATCCGACTTTCGGCGCTACAGGTTACGGCGCTGAATCCACTGCGGGTAATGCAACGTGTGTTCGCGGTTCTACAGAACAACGTCTATGAATAAAACTGAAAAATAAGATTTTTTTTCTACGTATTTTTCCAGGATAAAAAGTATCCCATTTTATGCCCAGGATAATAAGGTATAATTATACCAAGTTTCATCGAAATCGAACTGTTAGTTTTCACGTGATGCCTGCATATACAGACAGACAGACAGACAAAAATTTTTTTAATCACATATTTGGGTTTGGTATCGATCCAGCAACACCACCCGCTATTTATTTTTTCAATATTTTCAATGTACAGAATTGACCCTTCTACAGATTTATTATATGTATAGATTTGATTGAGACTCGAACCCTCGATACCGCACTTCCAAACACTACGTCATCGAAGTAATGTGCTAACAAGACCCAAAGTAGCCATTCACCCATCTCAAATTAAAACTGTGGCATCCGCAACTTAACCTCGCACCAATTGATGATGTTCAAGCGATTATAGAAAGTAACACTATCCACTTAGTTCGAGGTCGAAGGTCAAAGTCGCATAACGTTTGGACTAAAGACCTACATTCATAGTTATGTAAATGTTATTAGCTTCTGCCCGCGACTTCGTTCGCTTAAACCACTGAACCGATTATCCTGAAATTTTTACATATACGTTGTCAGCAGTGGTGGCCCAGTGTTATGAGCAGTGGTCGTGGGTTCGAACCCCGTCAAGCGCATTACTTTGTGTAATTTATTTCATCACCACTGCTCTCAAAACGGTGAAGGAAAACATCGTGAGGAAACCGGCATGTCCTAGAACCAAAAATTCTAAGACATGTGACCTCTACCAATCCGCACTGGGCCCGCGTGGTAGATTACGGCCCTTCTCACAGAGAGGAGGCCTGTGTCCCAGCAGTGGGAACATTTATAGACTGATGATGATGATGATGATGATGATGACGTTGTCAGGTTGCCATTTTACATACAAGTAGGTTGAGAGCAAGTATCGGCCCCAACTTACGAGTTGCAGGTTCGAACTCAGCCAGGCGCATTCACGGGACCTGGAACGTGAAAGGCTATTGAAGGAGTCTGACAGTCCCTCCCGCCACTTATAGGGAAGACTCATTTGATGAAATTACCAGCTAAAACAAAATGTGTCACCGAATCTTGACTTGAAATTGACATTTTCTTTATTAAAGCAAGCGAGGCCGCGGACAAAAGTTATCTACAATAATAAATCAGTTTATAATATCATAAAGAAATATCAATAAAAATGAACAATTATGTTTGACATTTAAATTAACGATTTTTGTTAATGTTTAAAAACGCTAACAAACACCTATTTCTATAATTTTTCCTTTTAGCTTCTGTATGGGACTTTAAATTAATTGTATATTTAGTCTATAGCAACTCAAAAGTGTTAAAATATTTTTAATTGCTTTTATCATATTAATTTATTACTGATTTTATAAAATGTTTTTTATTTACAAAACTATATTAAGCTGTGCTAATTTTATATGTAACTATTATAATGCCTTGGAAGTTTGGTAGACCTTTGGTGTGGGATGCAACATGTCCCGACACCCTTGCGCCATCCCATCTTCCTGGTACTGAATGCTGTGCTGTTGCGGCTGCTGCAAGTGCCGAAAACCTCAAACGGCGCAAATACAATGGCTTGACTACTAGCTACGTGTTTGAGCCGTTTGGGGTTGAAACACTAGGGCCATGCGGTCCGAGTGCCCACCAAGTTTTCAAAGACATTGCCAAGCGCATAGTCGACGCCTCGCGTGATCAGAGGGCTGGCCTATTTCTTGGTCAAAGGATCAGCATTGTCATCTAACGTGGTCCAAAATAAGTATGTATTGTGAAGAATAAAAATAATGGAACTATAAATAAAAACTTATTATTAATGTTTACAAAAAAGAAAAAGAAAAAACATTTAAAGGGCGTCAAAGAATACGTCCACATCGCTGTCAACGAGAACAGTGCCCAGAACGCTGGCAGCATTGCCACGCTGTATCGCAATAATGATTCTAATAAATAATTAAGAAAAAAAAAAAACAAATAAAGATATTTTATACTGATTTTATTTATTGTTTGAATTCTATCTTTGTCATCATCCATAGATGTCGCTAGTTGTCTTTTTGTAGACAACTTTGTAAGTTCGGTACAGACTGTTTGGCTTATTGCCTAATTAATTTTTTTTTCTGACTTGTCTCTATTAAAAGGAGCCCTTTCTTCTTATTTTTTCTCCCCTCTTTTTATTTTTTGAAAAAAATATTCATTTTAGAGTAAGGGAGAAGAGAGAGCTTTTTCCTTGTATGCTTAGGCACAATTATTTTGGCATAATATTTTTTGGAATAATAATAGCGTGTAATAAAAGGGATCCCTTTTTAGAGAAAGGCAGAAAATAGAGCTTTTTCCTTGTATCCTTCGGCAAAACTATTTTGGCATAATATTTTTTGGAATAATAATAGCGTGTAATAAAAGGGATCCTTTTTTAGAGAAAGGCAGAAATAGAGCTTTTTCCTTGTATCCTTCGGCAAAACTATTTTGGCATAATATTTTTTGGTATAATAATACTGTTACGTCGATCGGATCGCGAGACCAATCTACAGACTTCTCGAAAGTTCCACAAGGTTCTCGACAATTCTACCGAAGATTGGTCTGGAAGTTTCTAGAAAATTCTACCCTGTTCTAGATGTTTCGAGATGGTTCTGGAATGTTCCAGAAGGTATGGGACTATGTCAAAGTCTATGGATGTTTCCAGAACATTCGACCACCTTCTAGAAACATCTAGTGGGTCCGGCCGGGGTATAAAAAGGGCGCCGATCGGCGACCTGGGTCTGTCTGGTTTTGACTACGATCGAGGCAACTCGAAGTGAACTGGAAGCGATCTCCAAGTGATTTTTACGTGTGATTAAGTGAGTTTATAAGTGTTTAATTATTGAGTAGTGTTAAGTGTTTGTTTTAATTACTGATTCGTGTGTGAATAAAGTTTATTTGGTTTTAATTGGTGTTAATTAATTTATCCCAATACCCAGCTCGTAACATTTGGTGTCAGAAGTGAGGGATAAAATGCCAATTTTACCAAAGGACGACACGGACGGTATTCGTACTAGGAGTCAACGTCAGCAAAACATGGACCAGAGGTGGTTTGGAGGTTCCCCGATACAGACGCCGAGTGGTGCTCAGCCTACGATGGAACCAGCCGCTGGTCCCTCTGCAATCTCTTCAGCACCAGCGGTTCCAGACCTGTCTGCGCTTATGGCGCTGCTGCAGGAGCAGTCCCGCCGCCAAGAAGAACAGGCCCGCCTGCTGCAAGAGCAGCTACAGAAGGATAAGGAGGAGCAAGCCCGCCGCCAGGAGGAGCAGGCTCGCCGCCTGAAAGAGCAGCTACAAAAGGATAAGGAAGAGCAGGCCCGCCGCCAGGAGGAGCAGGCTCGCCGCCTGGAAGAGCAGCTACAACAGGATAAGGAAGAGCAGGCCCGCCGCCAGGAGGAGCAGGCCCGCCGCCAGGAGGAGCAGGCCCGCCGCCAGGAGGAACAGGCCCGCCTGTTGCAAAAGCAGCTTCAGGAAGATAAAGAGGAGCAAGCTCGTCGCCAAGAAGAGCAGATGTTCCTGATAAAGGACCTGCACTCAATATTTGCTAAGGAGCTCAAGATGATGAAGGAACAAGTTCACCAGCTAGAGAGTCGTATCTCAGAAGCTGAAGTTCAGATTGCTGGGATGAAGAAGACTTTGGGTGAACTTCGGACTGGAGACGGAATTGTGTGTCCAGTGGTTGCTGCACCTCCGGTACGAGGGTTTAAGGTGCCACCATTCGACGGAACATCATCATGGTCGGCTTACAGGATGCAGTTTGAGGCCGTTATGAAGGCGAATGGGTGGACCAAGGAGCAAGCTACGACCGGGCTCATCTTGGGTCTGCGAGACCAGGCCCTGACCGTACTTGAGGCTCTTGGCAAGGATGTGACATATGAGCAGCTGCTGGAAGCGTTGGAGTCCAGGTACGGCGACGCGCATCTGGAGCACGTATTTCGCGCTAAGTTAAGGGATCGCGTTCAACGTAGTACCGAGAGCCTACAACAGTGGGCCCTAGAAATTGAGAAAATGGTCCGGAAAGCATATCGGTCCGTCCCGGCTCTCATCGATTGCAATTTGGTACAGGCTTTCATTGACGGAATACGCGACTTGGAAGTTAGAGCAGCTGTAAGACTTGGGCATCACGAGACCTTGAAGGGCGCCTTGGCCCATGCTTTGGAAGTGGAAGCAGTGAGGCAAGGTCATCGAACTCAGCGTAGCAGGGAGGTTGTGCCATCTTCTGTACGCGACCGTTCGAGAGGGTACAGCCCTAGGTGCTATACTTGTGGAGAAAAGGGTCATCTTCGGTCAAGCTGTCCAAAGCGAAGGGCAGCTGATATGACCGCCCAGCATCGCAATTGGAGAGCGCATGGTAACGCTGATACACCGTCTAGAAGACCTTGTTCTGAAGACAGTAGGCACAGCATCAAGCAAGAGCCTAAGGAAGTAGTGCTCGTGAGGACGCTAAGAGAAAACACGGATCTCGGTAATCAATGGAAGGAAACCCTACAGCCTGCGCAGGAAAATGACATGGATAACTGTGTGAAAAGACCTCAGGCAAACAGTAGTGGTTTTGACGAAGCGTCACTTGTTGTGCATAGCCCAGTGCGAAAGAAAAGGAAGTCCCGTAAATTAAAAGTGAAACGGGATGGACCATACCGAGTTGCGACCAGGAGCAGTGATGTTCCCTACCGCACACAGAGTGCTCAAGGCGGTGCGCCTAAGTTTGACTTCGTTAACTGGTTGCGGCGATACAACGACGACTACGACGGACTGTGCTTGCTCGGGACTAACGATGCTCGGGACGAGCATGTCTAAGGAGGGGGCAGTGTTACGTCGATCGGATCGCGAGACCAATCTACAGACTTCTCGAAAGTTCCACAAGGTTCTCGACAATTCTACCGAAGATTGGTCTGGAAGTTTCTAGAAAATTCTACCCTGTTCTAGATGTTTCGAGATGGTTCTGGAATGTTCCAGAAGGTATGGGACTATGTCAAAGTCTATGGATGTTTCCAGAACATTCGACCACCTTCTAGAAACATCTAGTGGGTCCGGCCGGGGTATAAAAAGGGCGCCGATCGGGGAGCTCAGTCAGTCTGGTTTTGACTACGATCGAGGCAACTCGAAGTGAACTGGAAGCGATCTCCAAGTGATTTTTACGTGTGATTAAGTGAGTTTATAAGTGTTTAATTGTTGAGTAGTGTTAAGTGTTTGTTTTAATTACTGATTCGTGTGTGAATAAAGTTTATTTGGTTTTAATTGGTGTTAATTAATTTATCCCAATACCCAGCTCGTAACAATACTTTTCTGTTTTCTGACATACGCTTTGTGTTGACATAATCGTAGGCTAATTTATTTTGGCACAACTTTAATTTGCAATATTTTAAAATCATTATAGGTACGTAAACATTAGTAGGTATGATTAAAGAGATTAAAAATGTTATGCGTAAATATGATTAGAATGAGCAAAAGTTTGCCATGTTATATCATTTAATCCTATTGCAGTCCACTGTTGAACATAGGCCTCCCTCAAGGAATACATAGGCTAATATGGCACCTGAGCTAATGGCACCTGAGATATTCCACGAACGGCACATTTCAATATTTTACGCGGGTGCCCTGAGTGGAATAGTTTTAGATTAAGCATTTTATTCTGCTTAGGGCACCACAGCTGCCATTTTATCGGTTGCCCAATGTGAAACACCTGTCAAGGAGCGCCACAGCGTAAGATCTCCTTATGGGTGACTTGCCGCCCGATCATGGACCATGCCCGGGTCGACGGCGCGTTGTGTTCCACTCACGCCTCAAAGAGCTGTCAGCAATCTGACGGGGCCCTCTAAGAGGGCCAAAGCCTGACTGTCTCACCTGGTTACCGTGGCCCTGGTACGTAAAGGGCTATTGAAGGATCACCGTGGATTTTAGTCAGTAAAAGTCTGACAGTCCCTCCCGTCCCACCCTGGGCGGGAGGACTCATTTGATGATTTTACCACGACAAAAAAAAAAAAAGCGTAAGATCTCCTGCTTTTTTCATCCAGCCCCTGTCAGCTACCTTCTTCAGGTCCATCTTGCCGGGGGGCGTCCCACCCTACGCTTACCTACACGCGGTCTCCATTCGAGAACCTTCCTACTCCACCTATCATCGGTTCTTCGGCAGACATGACCATGTTATAATTTTAATGTTTTAAAATTGTATGTAAATAGATGGGGAATCTAGAGCAGAAATAGGTCTTAAACAATTTTAAGGTAGGTAATTATATAACACCTTGGTTTTAGCCAAAAAGAAAGAAGTTGTTTTTTTTTAAAAAAAAAAACGTTGTACCACAATAGGAATATTTCCTGTATCGTGGTTGCGTTTACAAACATATAAACTCACATACACAAACGCCCAGACCCAGAACAACTACTTGTAGATCATATAAAATATTTGTTCCGTGCGGGAATCGAACCCGCGACACGCTGCGCAGCAGTCGATCGCTTAGTCAACACAAAGAATACATGTGGCACTCGGAGACTGCCGCGGTGAAGATATTGCATAACATTTTTTTTATTTTAAAAGAAAAAAATCGCTTACCGCGTATATTTAACGAGAATATAATTTATTTAAAATGTTTGTGGTGCACTACTGTAATAAAGAACTTCTTTGTTGTAGGAGAATTTTATAAGTAGGTTTCATTGTGAAAACTCCTTTTGTAGCTGGCCGTTTAGAATCAGTAAGAAAAAGTAAATCCCTCTTCGTACCTTTATGAGCACGTCTGTCCGTACCTTTATGATTGCCGAAGTCTCCCGAACTGAAACGACGTGCTGTCAAATGTGGTCAGGTTTTTTCGTTAGGTTTTTCGCGCCCGCCGCGCTCAGAGCCTGCGATAAAAGCTATGTAATAGCTTAAAAATCCAGGTTTGAGACTCCATAGCAATTCAGAATGTTCTTAAAAAAAACATTTTCGAACCTAGGACCCCACGTCCAGTTGCCTTGCTAGCTATTACAAAACTACAGAGACAATCACACAACCACAAAAACTTAGCAATCAATATGGTAACCGCAAGTATATATTTGATGTTGAATTTAACGATTTTTCCTTGTAAAATGAAGTTCGGAGTGTTTGACTGACATACTGGCCTAAATCACACATGTTGGCCAAAACGATTGCCATGTTTCATCATCAGCCTATAAATGTTCCCACTGCTGGGACACAGGCCTCCTCTCTGAGAGAGGGAGTAGGCCATCATCCAGCACGCGGGCCCAGTGCGGGTTAATAGGTGTCCAAATTTTTGGTTCTAAGATATGCCGGCTTCCTCAAGATGTTTTCCTTCTCCGTTTTGTAAAAGTACGAGTAATACCGGTGATTTATTTATTTATTTAAATAGAGTGACCGAAGCTAATTACTCTATTTAATAATGCAAAAGCCAATTACCCTATAACATTCACCCTTTTTTTTGGGGTGGCAAAATCATCAAATGAGTCCTCGAGGGACACGCGTTGGAGCTTCCACCCGACAGGCTATTCACATACGGGCAAAGAGAGAGAGAGAGAAGAAGAGTTTTTGCCCGCATCCCAGGGTGCACCGGCCCGAAAAACTGGTCTTCCCCCCGGACGTATCCGAGAGAGAACTCCAGTCCACGGGCGCACGTGGAGGTTTCCTGCCTTAGCACCCCAACTTCACCCCTTAAAATTAATTTACCATAGTCATGCATTCATTTCACAAAATTTCAGACATTCTGACAGTATCATCTTCCATTCATCCGCAAACACATCAAGATCTGTGTCTCCTGAACCTGAGTTCAGGAGAGCGTTAATCGCGGTTAACGTACGAGGAATAGGTAATTTAGAGTGCGCAACAGTCCGACATTATGGAACAGCACAGTAACGGTGTTTTCTGGCACGACAGTAATAGGGTTCCAGTTCCAGGGTCAAAATAATTACATTCTATTTAGTCCGTATTTTAGATTATAAAAAGATATTGGACACGTATTTTTTCTTTTTTCGATTAAACAAAAAATAACAAAGATATAGCCCATTAAAGTTACGTGTGACGTCACCCCGCCCGAAAAAATGCCACGCGGTGTGACGTCACACGTAACTTTAATAGGTTATATCTTTGTCATTTTTAGTCTAATTTACAAATAAAAAAATACATGTCCCTTATTTTTGAATAATCTAAAACACGGACTAATTATTTTTTTTTGGGCAACTAGCCTATTTACTGTCTGGGACAAATAAATTGCAGATTACGTTATGCAGGTCAGGATCATCAATGATTCCCCTAATAATTTTAAGTGCTACAGTCATCTGATCGCGACCGTCTGACTTCTAGAGAGTTGAAATTCAAGCAACCCAACAGAAATTTAGTGGGATACAAGAAAGGATAACACCGTACAAGTGCTTGTAAAGGTATCTGAGGAATGCTTTTTGAACTTTCTCGAGAGCTAAAGCATACTGCTTCTCAAACGGATAAAAGTACACAAAGAAATGCACCTGACTAGAATGTTCCTTCAATATTCCTTTACGTTCCAGGATTACGGTTTCCCGTTTTTTTAACCATTTTTCAGCTTTCAGCGGCTTCGCCAGTTTAAACTCGAAAATTATGCCACGGGTAGATAAAATCTAGATAAAAACTATGCTACGAGTATACGTTACACGAACTTCTAAACTATCTGTGTACCAAATTTCATCCAAATTCATTCAGTCATTTTCATGTGAAACACTTTTTTTTTTAGCGTGGTAAAATCACCAAATGAGTCCTCCCACCCAGGGCAGAGCGGGAGGGACTGTCAGACTTGTAATGACTAAAATCCACGGTGTCCTTCATTAGCCCTTTACGTTCTAGGGTCACGGTAGTGATATAAGTCCCGCGACCCCGGCAGGCTTTGGCCCTCTAGAGGGGGGGCCCCGTCGTCTTGTTGACGCTCTTTGAGGCGCGCGTGGAACACAACGCGCCGTCGACCCGGGCGAGTTGCCCATTACTTGCCGCTCGCATGCCCGCGCCTACGGTAGCCGGAGATCGTCTTGCGACGTCCGTCACCGTGGGCGTCTACCACTGCGGCTGGGTGTTTCATGTGAAACACAAACATACATACATCCTATCGAAGTTTCGCATTCTAAGAGTAGTACAGTTAGATCTATTTACTTTTACAATAGTAGTTTATGAAACTGTCACATAATGAGGGGTATTATACACGAGTGTGAGTTTAAACCACGAGCGAAGCGAGTTTTTTAAAAGTATCACACGAGTGTATAATACCTAGTTATGTACAGTTTCATACACTACTTTATCTACTCTCATTGAACACGAATATAATTATCAGATAAAAGATAAACATTGTTAATAAGTGTTCATTTTGTATTTATAATTGAGTATGAAATTGAATATGGAATTGTGTATCGTTGGCGTTAGACGTACTCCAAAAGCGCGCGCAGCCACAGATAATAAAAAAAAATTCATGTATCTATGATCTGTAATCCGTATCGTAATGAAAAAAAAAATTATTATAACATTATTTTGTTAGAGAAATAGTGTCATAATTTAATTTTTTAATTTCATTTCGATATACTGTGTGTAAAGTACGTCATTATAAACTCGTTTTCAGTTTTGTATTTTGAATTTAACGATATGAGAGTAGATAAAGTATATTATGTACTTAAGTAATCTACTTGCAATCCAGCATTAAATGTCTTTATAAAGTTTTTTGTAACAATCAACTTTTTATCGCAATAGGAAGTTACTCATTAAAATTATCAATTTATAATTAAAAAGTCGTTACAAGTAGGCCAGTTCAATGGTTGCCTCTTACATAATATTTGTTTACGTTTTCCTTTAAGGAAAAAATATTCCATTACATACTTTCTTCACAATTGGAGTCGGTGAAATCCATTTCATAGCGATTACTCCAAACCATGGCACCACCAGGCTACGCGTAATTATTTTTTGTTTTTTAAGCTATTGCATAGCTTTTATCGTGGGCTCTGAGCTCGGCGCGGCGCGGCGACCGAATCAAAAAATTTATAAAAAACTAACGAAAATACCTGACACCACGCATCGTCTAACATCGTTTCAATTCGGGAGACTTCGGCAATCATAAAAATATCCGTCATAAAAACAATTTACTTTTTCTTACTGATTCTAAACGGCCAGCTACAAAAGGAGTTTTCACAATGACACCTACTTATAAAATTTTCCTAGGTACAACAAAGAAGTTCTTTATTACAGTAGTGCACCACAAACATTTTAAATAAAATTATAATTATTCTCGTTAAATAAACGCGGTAGGCAATTTATTCTTTTAAAATAAAAAAAGTTATGCAATAGCTTCACCGCGGCAGTCTCCGAATGCCACATGTATTTTTTTATTATCATTTATCGTAGGTAAATTATCATAATATGAGTCCTCCCACCCTTTACTGTCAGACTTGTACTGACTAAAATCCACGGTGATCCTTCAATAGCCCTTTACGTACCAGGGTCACGTTTACCTGATGAGCCAGTTTCACAACCAGGCTACCTTTACCTACCGACAAAAAATACACCACGTTTTTCGATTGCTCTATGTGCTCCAAACCCGTTCTTTAAGATAGTATCGCGACCCCGGCAGGAGCCAGCCCCATCCAGAGTTACCCGTGAAGAAATTGCAAAATACATCGGTTGAAAAAAAAAACTGTTGAAATTACAAACTAAAAATTTAAAAAAAAACCCCTGCAAAATGCAGAAATTTTTTGAGGAAAAACCACCTTTGTTTCTTCACATCCAGAGCTGTGTTTTTATACAGAAAGTCTCGTGACCCTCCCTCCACATCTTGAACTAAAATACAAAAAAAAAACTTTTAAACGTCAAAATAGGACTAGGAATAATAATAATAATATTCCACAACTATCACACAACGCCATCTAGTCCCAAGCTAAGCAGAGCTTGTGTTATGGGTCTATGGGTACTAGACAACTGATAAACATACTTATATATTTCTAAATACATACATATTATAGATAAATTACACCCAGACACAGAACAAATGATCGTTCTCATCACACAAACATTTTTGTCCTGGGTGGGAATCGAACCCACGACCTCCGGCATAGCAGTCAGGGTCACTGACCACTAGACCAACAGGTCTGGAATAAAACGAATTCACCCTATATTTTTTCCCAGTGTTTACCACCCCCTGTTGTTTTAGTGGGAATCTTGTACTAACTTAACAGTAGTAACAGAAATGGTTTAAAAATTGCAAGATAATTGTTTGGTTACAAGCATTTCTACGGCCTTTTTTTACTTCAAACTGAAATAAAATACAACCCTCAACCTACCGCCCTTTTTTGAGATTACAAACTAAAAACTTTTTCAAAAAAGTAACCGACTTCAAAAACAACAACAAAACAAAAAAGGGTGAAATAACCTAATTAATAACTTCTTTCGGATGTCGGTGGCTAAAAATCAATGAAACAAAAATAAAGCCACAGCCAAAGTTGAACAATACCTAGTACAACAAAAAAAGAATTACTTAAATCGAACTTGTAGTTCCGGAGTTATGCGTGCACAGACATAAAAACATACATACATACATACATACTTACATACATACATACACTTATGAAATTTAGCACATTTGTTCAGACGCTGATTTAAACTAACATATATGAAAACTGGGCAGTTCTGATAATATTACATACATACGGGTCGAATTGATAACCTCCTTTTTTGAAGTTGGTAAAAATGAAAATATTATAGTGCTCCCACTACATCATGAATTAAAGAGGTCGGTTAATAAAACAAAATGTACGTATAATTCAAGACTTATTGGACGTCAATAATTCCCACAGGAATACAAGGAACTTATCATACCTAACTACCCTATTCTTCCTGATTCGTAAAAAAACCGATGTCAAAAAACAGACTCTTTGAATATAGTAAACAATATCTACTGTAACTCGAAATTGCAAAATACATCGTACGAAAATACATTTTTATCACCCATTTTCAAACTTACAAACAAAAAACCAAAAAAAAGAAAGAACCCCAAAATACTGAACTAAAAAAACAACATGATTCAGTACTTTTTAACTGTCAAAATATGCACAGAATTCCATCGAACTCGAATTTTCGAAATGCATCGTTCGAAAATAAATTTTTAAATTTACAAAATAAAAAATAAAATACCCACCCCAACATCCTGAACTTAAAAAAAAAATAGGAAAAAACATCATGATTCAGCTCGTTTCCAAGGCATGCAGTATGAAAACCGAGGTCACAGCAATTTCATAAACGTATCTATATAAGCTTGAGTCGCATCTTAAATGCGGTTGTTCCTACCCAACGAACGAAAGTGATGTACACCGCGCGGTTGAAATTAAAATAAAAATAAAAAAAAAACATCTCCAAGTCATTTGTGAACGAAAAAGACGTATTAAGTAAAGTTGGCTCGTGGTTCATTTCAGTGTGGTGTGGTATACAGTGTAGAGTGGTTGCCGTGTAATTTTTAATGTGAGTTTTTTTTCAATATTTTTTTTTTTATTTTTAGTTTAAGAAAAAAAATGTGAAAGATTTTTTTAGTTTTAGGCATAATAGGATCGCGCGTTGATGTCTATTGTATAGGGGTTTTGATATTTTTTGGGGATTTTCGTTTTTTTTTAGTTTTTGCAATTTTGCGAATTTATTTTATGGTAGTTTTCTGGTTTAATAATACTGGTTTAGTTTTTTTTTATAATTAGTAGTGATTAAAAATAACAAGGTCAAAAGGTGAAAAAGAAACATTTTCTTTTTCACCTGAAAATTATTATAGTTTTAAATAAATAAATAAGTTTTGGAAAAATTATAAATTGCATATTTTCATAAGATTTATTAATAAATAAGGAAATCAATCAGCATAACACGTGAACTTAAAACTTATTTAAAAATCTACCTCATAAATAAACATGTTTTTTATATTGCACAATATTAAAATATAAGAATCTGATTGATTTGAATAATATTTTATGAATAAAAATCTAATAAATTAGAAAAATGTGTCATAATATTAGAATTATAAATGATAATTTTTCAAGAAAACTTTAATCTGAAATGACACGATATAATAAATGTTTAATATATTGAAATTATATATGATTTTTAACGATAATTTACCATATATATTTCTACGATTAAAAATGCTTTTAACAAAAATTTCGTTCAGAAATATATTTAAATTAATCGAAAAAAATAATGTGACAATACAAGGATAAAATAAGCCTGTAACTCTATTATTACTTCAGAAAAACTACATCCGTTAGCAAAATTAATTATTCATAAGTATTTTTTTTTACATTGAACATAGCAATTAAAGAGATTTAAATAATTATTGTTAAGTGGTTTCAAGAATTAAAAGATGAGCTAGGTATTTAAAAGGACTATCGTTAGTAATCTTCATTTTAACTTAGTTTTGTCAATTTTCTCATTAAAAAAATCACCTTGTATAACCTTTCTTTTTTTCAATATTTTTTAAGTGACACACACTGTAAATTAATTATGCAATTTATAATATTGATAACATCAATTATTTACATAAACTCAATATAAAATAAGGAAGAGCATAATTTAAAGATACCATTTTTATTTTTAATCTGTTTTTGCTGGTTAAATTCTAAAACAAGAAAAACACTGGAGAACTTTATCGTAAGAAAGCTCTTAAAATATATGCCTACGATGCGGGAATATATTTAGAAGTTACTATGGCACTGGAACACAAAGAGCAATTGAAGAAAACGGCGGTAATTTTTTGACACCTAATATACAGCAAACAATTTTTTTAAATTCACCCCTAAAGGATGATCAAATAGAGTTAAAAAAAAAAAACATTTTGGAAAATTCCCCCCCTAAAGGGGTCGAACAGGGGTTTAATGTTTTGTAGAGATTTGTAGAAATTCGCCTTATTTATCGATAGGGAATCATTTGAAACACATAACTTGTATTAATAAATAACAGTTGAAGTACATTGTATTTAATATTCTTAACACATATACCTACTTTAACATACCTGCAGACACTTCTCATTCAAAACTATTGTTTAATAATATCAGTATTACTTCATAGGTTACTTTGGGATTTCCATAAGATGAGTTTAACGAGGAATTTGTTTTTTGATTTTACGAATGAATTTCGTCAAATTTTCGAGCTTCTGACAACAAAGATCTACAAATGACAGCCTCGACCAAAAACTTTACGTGCTTTCCGAGGCATGACGAAAATATAATGTTATAGATGCATATATAGTATTAATATTCCAACAAAAAAAATAGAAACGTCATCGCAATCATAGACAACTTACCATATATTTGATATCTACTGCCTACTGTCAACTTTTCTAACCATTGCGCATGCCCCAACCTCTACTCTAATTAACACTTGCTATAGTAGAAACTTGCTAACTGTCAAAGAATTTACTATTACAACACTTTTTCGATAGTAACTTGGAACAAACTAAGTGATTATTTTTAAAAAAGCTGAAGTGAAATCTTCTTTGCATGAGTATTTAATTCATTGACGAGGTAGGCTCGATTTAAAGGGCTGTCAGCTTAAGAGGACACTGTCGCCCTGGAACGCAGAGGACACATACAGGAACGGGTTGGATTCTTATTCAGAAAGAGTCTAACAGCCCCAACCAGATTGAAAACACAAAAAGAAAAAATACTTGAGAGGTGTCAAGGGACACCCGGATGGAACGAAGTTACTGTATACACTCAACAAAAATAATCGTCGCAACACCACACTGTTCAATGCGAAATAGAAAGACGAAACGAAAATATCTGGCTTGCTTTCTATGAGAGAGAGAGAGAGAGAGAGACAGAGAAACATGCGCACGCCGCACGGCTTACAATAGCTTACTATAGCAAAAAGTGTCGTTACAACTTTTCGTCTTAATTTTTTCCGTCTAGCCTCCTTTCGCAACTCGCGATAAGGAACTTCGTTCCAAAAATTGTATACACCTAGTTAAAAAAATACACAAACTTTTTAAAAAAATGGCGAGTCTAGTCAAACGACGATCGCTTTCAAAGCGTCCCGTATTTTTCGCAATTATTGTCAACAGAATTGACATCTTCTTATGTCAAACTTATTCATTTTTGACATTTCCAACACTGTTATATCTTAGTTATTGTTCTGAGGTTATATCGCTGTTTTTTTGCCTGCATAGACCCGGTATCCACCAAAGCGGAGAGGAGAGGAGATGTGGATTTCTGATTGGTTCATCATCATCATCAGCCGGAAGACGTCCACTGCTGAACATAGTCCTCCCCCTTAGACCGCCACGCCGAACGACAATTCGCCACTTGCATCCATCGGCTGCCCGCGACCCTCTGATTGGTTATTCAATCACATCTCCTCTCCTCTCCGCTTTGGTGGATACCGGGGCTAAGACTGTTTTTTCACCAGAGATGTGCTATGCTACGTTACTATGGATGCGTTTGATATCCACCAATCATATTCATTGGTGCACATAGTATAGCACTGGTGGAAACGGATTCAACTAAGATATGTTTTTTTATATGGAAGGATGCTTGCTATGGATGTGTGCTATGGATGCGTGCTATGGATGCGTGCTAAACATGCGTACATCGCATAGCTCGAGCTGCGCATCTTCATCAGAAGTCAGATCAATAAAATAGAAATGAATGTTAGAAATTCATTAATATTTAATTATTTTAATGATTAACTAATGGATTAAGCGATTGCGTTTACATCCTTAATTAGTTGCCATATCAATTATTTTAATTAGCATTTTAGAGTCAACATCTTTTCACAACTATGTCAGTCGGCTTCCATTTTAATCAGATGCAGTTGCATATCAGTATTTTACATGGAGTGACTGCCTTTCTGACCTCCACAACCCAGTTACTGGGTACCATTCACTAACCTCCACCCTCTTGACCATCTTGCTGATTGATGTTTCCCGATTTCCACTATCTGCTATTCGACATAAGTGGACACTGATACGACCTCCTCAGGCCAGCGACCATCTTGCTGATTGATGTTTCCCGATTTCCACTATCTGTTATTGGACATAAGTGGACAGTGACACGAAATAAAAACTACTTATTTTTGGTATATTACTTCATAAAATCCAAAGCATAGAAAAAGAAACTCGTACGCAACTTTAGTGCTATGAACGAGGTAAAAACTAACGTCGAGAAGCATTAAAAAGTTATTTTAGTATCTCTTTGGTGTGACTGTAAGCATTCGGACTCCATGGTCCCAATTTCAACGGCTGAAAAATACAGTTTCCATAGTCATAATAATAAAATATATGCACTGCATAAAAAAAATACCCAGTATTTTTTTAAATAATTCTCACAGTCCCCCAGATTGTGAACGGAGACTTTCAGTGAGGGGCAAGTAGGTAGTGGACATTGGGAATCATTGCCGCTGGCTGGTGGTAAAAGCTATCTTTGGTAATAGTCTTGTAGCGTTACGCCACCTTTAGGGGTAGAGCAGGGGTCTCACGCCGTCCACCTAGATGCTGCTACCAAGGATGCTATGTCAAGTATGCCGTCGAAGTTAGCGGCCACGAAGGCAAGGCCGACTATGGGTCCAGGGTTTATGTCCACCGAGACATCACACACATCGTCCTCCGAGAGGAAGCTGGATTTGGAGCTCGTAGTACTCGAGTCGTACTGGTTGTGTAGCAGTTTTAAAAGACACAACGGAGTTTAATAAATACTTATTTTATTGTAAAATGAGAGAATAAAGTTACACACAGCACATGCTGTTGGAGCCGTGGCAAAAATTTAAGTCCAGTACCCTTAGCACGAGTTTTCACTCTTTTACTTTACAGCGTCTTTTCAGTATTTACAGCGTTTCTTGTATGAAAAAATGGAACAGCGCCTCTGCTGCGCGAAGAAGGAACTAATTTTTTCCTTGAAAATTGTCAATTTGAATTTGTCAAAGTTCCAGTTTACTTTACGTCTCAAATACTGAAAACTCGTGCTCAGGGTACAGAAAAGAATTGAAGGCCACGCAGTGACACATTGAAAATTCGAAACATGGATTTTTGAAAAAATATTAAAACAATAAAAAGAACTTAAAGTAAAGAGGTTGAAGGAACAGAAGAGGTTGGATACCTCTCTGTTACAGTCTCCTCACTTACGAGCAAAAGTATGAAATCACTTTTTCCGCGCGATTTTAAGTACTTAATAACTAGTTAAGAATAATAAAAATGGTACCATTTTAAAGGTTTAACTGTTAACTTTAAATTGATACTAAATTCATTAAAATAACGCCATTATTTAATGAGTTATCCCGGATCAACTCCAAGTAAGTTATTCCATACTTTCGCTAGATAATCAATTCAATTAATGAAACTAGGTATATTTAACACAAAGTTGCATCGAACACATTAGACCAAATTTCGTTGCAAATTGAAATACCTACGCATCGAAAAATGTGGTTTTAATAGAAAAAATCTGGGGCAATCAGCCATTTTGGATTCGAGACGGCGGCAATCCTTAAATGCATATATTATTACTGACTTTTGGCGGCATTAGAAGATCGATTTTTTGTGATAAACTCACAACAGTAGTCAATAATGTTTAATCTTTTTTTAGAAAAACGTTGCGCCATACTAGGAATTTCTCTGTGAGTTTACAAAGACCGAAATTCACATATAGAAACAAACCCGGAATCTATTCTTCTTCTACACTAAATATATTACAAAAAGGAAAGCTTTGATTGTTTGTTTGTATTGAATAGGCTCCAAAACTACTGGACCGATTTAAAAAATTCTTTCACCAGTTGAAAGCTGCTTTAGTCCCGAATGACATAGGGAGCTCTTGATCCAACCACCTAAGGAGAGCTCGGGAAGATGGTCGTCAAGGCTTCATACTAATGAAGAATGAGAAAGCACGCGTTTACATCGAATATTATCCCACGGGAACGCTATCATCATCATCATCTCAGCCATAGGACGTCCACTGCTGAACATAGGCCTCCCCTTTAGATCTCCACATATACCGGTTGGAAGCGACCTGCATCCAGCGTCTCCCGGCGACCTTTATAAGGTCGTCTGTCCACCTTGTTGGTGGACGTCCTACGCTGCGCTTGCTAGTCCGTGGTCTCCACTCTAGCACTTTTCGACCCCATCGGCCATCTGCTCTGCGAGCAATATGGCCTGCCCATTGCCACTTCAGCTTGCTAATCCGGTGGGCTATATCGGTGACTTTAGTTCGTCTACGGATCTCTTCATTTCGTATTCGATCACGTAGAGAAACACCGAGCATAGCCCTCTCCATAGCTCGCTGAGCCACTTTGAGCTTTGAGATGAGGGAACGCTATATTGGGATAAAATATATCCCATGTAATGTTCCAGACCGTAACTAATCTATTTACCAAATTTCATGCAAAACCGTTCAGTAGTTTTTGCGTGAGAGTAACAAACATCCATCAATCCACATTTACTCGTAATACCTTTTTGTTAGATTTTAAGTCTATTAACACAAAATGAATCAAATATTGGATAATTGTTAAATCATCTGTTGGTCGTCAAAAATGGCAGCACATAATAAAATATGTGTTTCTGTGTATTTACATACTTGGCCGAAGATATATCCGCTATGACGTCATACCTTGCGTAATTGAAATTCCTTAACTCGCGCTAACAGTGACAAATAGCGATTTTATAATTATAAATATAAAATTCTTTCTTTGTATTGAGGAGCTCGTAGCTACGAGAGGTTAAGCCGCGTTTGCCGTGGTTTTTCTGTGGATGGGTGACCAACTAACCATCTATAACAGTGAATTTCCTCCGTGCCTCAGAAAGCACGTAAAGCCGTTGTTCCCGGCTGTCATTTGTAGATCTTTGACAGCCGTTACTGTTAGTTAGAAGCTCTAGTCTGACAACCAGTCTTACCATGGGGTATCGTATTACCTAGTTACTGTGTTGTGAAGGTCCGATAGTCAGTCGCTCCATATAAAATACTGATATTCAGCTACATCTGGTTCGACTGGAAGCTGACCACAATATAGTTGGGAAGAGGCAACCAGATGATGATGATTTAATTTGTAGGTATTTCATAGGCTCATGGCAATTACAGTTTCCACATAAATGTTTTATTTTTAACTGAATTCAAAAAAAGGAGGAGGTTCTCAATTTGGTTGTATTGTTTTAAATGTTTGTTACCTCATAACTTAAGAATGGGTGAACCGATTCTGATGATTCTTTTTTTGTTCGATGCAGTATATCTGTCATTTGGTTCCATAAAATTTTCTTTCAATTTGGTTCAGCAGTTTTTATTTCATGAGCATTTTTCGCTTATTATGCACTTCGATGATGTTTATTACCAATAAGTACCCACTCAAGGCAGGACGGGAGGGACTATCAGACTTTACTGACTAAAATCCACGGTGTCCTTCTTCGGTTGAATATTTAAACTAAAACAGCCTTACTACAAAAACTTAAACATCTGTTGAACACTTGTCTAAAAAAAGTGTGACTGCAAAACGGACCTTATTTCAACGTCATAATCTGACATTTTTTTAGACCCGTGTTCAACAGACGTTTAAAAGTTTTTGTGGTACGACGGAAAAGGTTTTAAAAAAAACATGAAGTAATAATGTCATTTATCGATATATAGCGCATCACTAAAGACTTCACGTTGTAAAAATGGCGGACGTCCAATCCGGTACATTTCACAACAACTTGCGAAAGTATACAGTGTTGTTGATAAAGTTTTAAAAACTAGCTGCGCATATCACGACATTACGTATCTTCAAGGTGCATTGATGTAAGAAGCTTAGCAGATTTATAAACATTATTTTTAGTATATGCGAAACCTGAATATAGTTTGTTCAGAATCAGTAACTGATTCGATTCCTATAATTTTTACACCATGTTATATTTTTTTTCATAAATATTTAAATTTATTTTTATTTATTTTTTATTTTATTTATTAAGGGACAATAAACAGCTACAATATAATGTGTTAACATATAACAGTATAGGTTTATCAGTAGTATTAACAATATTGCAGCCCACTACATTATCCACAGATAACAAAGTTAAAATTAATTGAAAAGTGCCACTAGATAAGCACTAAGTACATATTTAAATAAAGCTCGTAAATATAAATAGATTCTTAAAATACAAAACAATTAGTTTTTGAAAAAAAAACCAGAAGATTAAAATTTTTATATAAATTAAAATTGAATGGTTATTATAAAAGTGGATTCATTCTATTAAAATACAATTCTTACATAATTTAAAATTCGTTATATTAAATTAAAAATAAAATAGGCAACATAATTAGAAAAGGGACTCGCATATTTAGATATTATTATCACATAAGATTTTATATACATTGTGTTTAAATTGTAATTTTGAGCTAACAAAAATATCTATAGTAATAAAATTGCGATTGTAGGATTCTACAATTCGGCGAATAGGGCAACGCAATCCTGAATTGGAACGACATGTATTCACAGCAAATAATGTACCTGCACGGACATTACGCCTGTTGACAGTGCGGGGGACCACATAGCATAACAAATCAAATCAAATCAATCAAATCAAATCGTTTATTTCAATTAGGCCAATTACAGGCACTTTTGAATTGTCAAAAGACATCAAATAAAACTAGTATAAAAATAGTTATGGTGCTACAGTCCCAGTCACAAGACATAAAAACTGTGAAAGTACCGTAGGTGCTCATTCCAAAGCGTAGATCTCTATGGAGAAGAATGAGCAAGAAACTCCATGGACACTCTTTTTCAATCGCCAAAATTATTACAGAACTTTTGTTACATCATTCATCATCAGATGGTACATTATGTGAGAACGATGTGGCAAGTTAATAGTGTCCATAGTAAACATAAAAAAGACAATTCAAAAATAAAGTTAAGTATTAATAATTAAAATAGACCGTGGCAGCTAAGAGATGACCAGTCCCAACTGACAGCGCCCGTTCACGAACATGACACATATATCAGCACCATTCAGCTCAACCATTTTGAAGGGAACTAAATGATCCGAGACACACGCCACCATCAGCGAGACTTTTGAGTGAGCATGACATACTCTCAACCGCCAGAGTCATTCAAGTCAATGAAAGACTTAACTTGACTTAACTTACTGGTGAGATCAATGGAATCAAAGTGGTTATGTACAATACCATAAAGAATGTTGGCTTCTAACAACTTACGTCTAGACTCTAAAGTTAACAGGTTATATTTCTTTAACAATTGCGAGTACGAAAAATATCTTTTGTGACACCTATAAGACATGGTGCGAAGAAATTTACGCTGGACCTTCTCGATCGCATCTATATATTTCTGGTAGAATGGGTTCCAGACTGGGACTGCATATTCAAGCTGTGAGCGCACAAGTGTCTTATATAAATAAAGATATGTGGAGGGCCGTTTGAACTCAGAAGATGACCTCATCACAAAACCAAACATCTTAAATGAATTATTAACGATTTTATCCACGTGCTGATTCAGTGATAACTTATCATCCAATAGAACACCAATTAATTACAATTTCCAGTTAATTACAATACAATCACCGTACGGTTAGGTACCTATTGCCGAACTATTATCACTAGTGTATAACACAGGAGATGCGGTTTACGCGGGTGTACCACCCCGTGTTGGAATTTTTCGTCGGATTTTTCATAATATTCTACTTTTTTTTTTACTTTAGACAGTTCATAATCGTTATTCTTACCTAACCCAATGAGATTTATTATTTAACAAAAAAGTAATTAATTCACTACTTTCACTAAAAGTAGCAATGTAAATAAAACTAGAAATGGTGTCTTCTTAGATGTTTATAATGAAAGGTCATCGTGTACCTAAATACTGTGTCCAGTACCACAATACTTGTAGTACTTTAAGCGCGGCTCACTGTTAAAAAAAAAACAAACATAAAAAATAGGAAAAAACCGACGAAAAATTACACACGTGGGGTCCAGAATCATGTCCTGGAACCATGGTATCCGTTTGTGCGTCGATGTCTCTTACACCCTGTATAATTAAAAAATGCATATTACACCCGTATTTTTACCCGACTGCGCGACGCAAAGGAGGGTAATGTGTTTATCAGTCTATGTATGTATGTATGTATGTATGTATGTATGTATGTTTGTTTCTATGTGGCGTTCTAGAGACCAAACCCGTAGGCCGATTTTGATAATTCTTACGTCAATCGATTCGTCTTAACCTTGCGAGTGTCACTAAAGACATGACAGTAATCAAAATTCACCACAGCGACAACCAGACGCTATATTATCAAAATGAAAAAAATAAAAGTCGATGAACTATGTCAAGTGGGGTGTCGTTGAATAGGTATTTTAAAATCATCTTTAGGTTTCTTTTATCATTTTTCATTTTAAGTAATAGTTTAGGATATATAACGATTTAAAGTTGTTTAACAAAACAATCATTCTAGCTAATTTTCTTACTTATTGATTTAAGTTTTTATTTCAAGTATAAACGATATACTTACAAACAAAAAAAAAACAGTAAACAATGAATCGTAACTAAAAAGTGTAAAATAAAAAAAAATAATTTAAAGAAAAACAAAAAACCCGACTGCGTAAAAATTAATTTTGAAAAATACGTATAAAAACTAAAAAGAAAGAAACAAGCCCTACAGAACAGCAGGAAGAAGCAGAACAGAACGACTCACAGTCGGGGCCCCTTGGGAAGTTTTGATTGGTAAAATTTGAATGGGCCCCGACTGTGAGTCGTTCTGTTCTGCTTCTTCCTGCTGTTCTGTAGGGCTTGTTTCTTTCTTTTTAGTTTTTATACGTATTTTTCAAAATTAATTTTTACGCAGTCGGGTTTTTTGTTTTTCTTTAAATTATTTTTTTTTATTTCTTTAGTGACGTTAATCGAAGTTGACGAAGATACAAAACTTCTAAAAAAATCACAAAATGTCACTCGGTCGGTAGCTAACTATTTTTCTAACTAATTTTAAAGTTCAAAACTTACCATAACGAGTGACTATGCTTAATGATTGTCCCTATAAGGAAGTATCGTTAATATAATAAAATTTATATAATAAATATATAATCAAATAACCTCTCAACATCATATAATATAAATCATATTGTTATCGTCAAATATATATCTACATCCATATCTGTCGCGTTTAAAATCATAGATAATAATATATTATTATATAAAATTTAGGAGTTCCGTATACCAAATTGGTGTATGTTAAGATTTTTAATTTAAAATGTTGGTATGTTAGTTGCAACCTGGGTCTTTCCGTTATTCTTTTATTTTAAGCTTGCAAAGTTTTTATGAGCTGTCAAAAATATGAAGTTCTATATGTTTGTAAAAATTAAATATTAATCCATTTTATTTGATATAATATTTGGAGTTATTCATTATAAACTGTGGATTATTTACATATGTAAGTACTCGTATGTAACTAAAACTAAAAATTTAAAAATAAAAATAAATAAAACTAAATATTTACAACAAAATACTACATATAAACTAAAACTAAAATAAAATACCAAATTTAAAAAAAAACACAAAAAGGCAAAGACACTCAGGCCTCAAAGTACTCCTCCACATCGCTGTCATCTGGAAACGTGCCCAGAAGACTGGCAGCATTGCCACGTTGGATGGCAATGCTTATTCTTTGACCAAAGAAAGAACCAGCCCTCTGGTCATATTTGGAGTTGGTAAAGTTTGTTGTAGATTCTTTTTTTTATGTATACTTAGGTGAAGTTTTTATGTTTGGCGGTAATATATAATGAATATAAATGTTATACCAAACGTTTTTAAAAGTTATTAAACAATCCCAATAAGTATATTTTATTTCCAATTTTTTTTTCTGTTCTAATGCTTAATTATTGTTGAGTCACTTTTAATTAAAATTTGTTTTCTTTACTCGTTTTTTGCATATTATTTTACATTTTTTAAAATTCTAATATTTTTAATTAAACGATGGACGCATATAAATCATCTAGAATATATCAATGAAGTCACATAAGCAGACATGAATACTAATGTTTGGTTTATATTATTTACATAGGATGAAACAGGTATATCTATTTTACTTAAAATATACGTTTATTTATATACTGTAATAAACATTCACTTAATTTTAAAATCATAATATTTATACATGAATAATATACTCACACTTTTTGGTTTACGGAACCCTAAAAATTAGAGTTACTTAACACTTCAAATTATGTAAATAAAAACTTATAATGACCTATGTCCTTCTAATCCGGTTTTTTCAACATATAGAAACATATTTATACATAGCATATATGTAAATATACATATATTTAATTTAAAAAATAAATACGTATCTTCACAAAACTTCCAATGTATAAGAAACCATTTCAAAAGTTAATATATTTTGGTGACACATATTAATTTATGTAAATTTATCATTGTGTTATATTTTATTTCATCGTTTAATATGTATGTTCATGAGTTCATGTATTTTATTTCTATTGTGTGTGTACCAGAGAATAACGTATATTAATAAAATCCCCAAAAATGTGTTTATTTTCTAAGTTTAGAGTGTTTAAAGACCTTCCAGATACATTTTATTTTATTTATAAAAACTTTTAATAAGGTCTGTGACTGTTTAGTTAGTAGTTGATAAACTAGTCAGGGTAAAAAAAAGAGTTAAATATCTATAAAACAAATATTTTATAAACTTATTTTCTGAACGTTTTTATAACTCGTTCAATTTTTACATAGTATAAGAAAACTAGATGGGTTTACTTCCTAAAAATATTAAATTTACTGTCAGTCAAAGCATAGCCAGCTAACAAGTGATTTAAAAAATAAAGAATCATAAATTATGTAATTCCATTCAATAAAGTTGTCAATTGGGACATGTAAATTGTTTTGGATTGTTTTTTTTCTATGGGAAATACCGTCTTGCACACGAATTTTTAGGCCTATTATCATGATCTCTTAAAAAACCATAAAACACCAAGGACAATACCATAGATCTCCATAAATCAATCCAAAAAAAAAACTAATCTAAATAATTTGCTTCTAAAACCATTCTATTCGCTACAGTTTTATTGTTTAAATTAACATAACTTTATAACATTCCGAAACAAAGAAAGATGATCTAAAAACCATGAGTCTATTGTTTTGAAATCGATTTATGATATAAAGCGGTGGCCATATTGGATTTTGGAGTTGGTCACTCGAGCCGGATGCGAAGTTAATATGGTTTTTAATAAGCGTTGTTTTCTGAGGGTCCAACTAAGCATTTTGGACAGACCAATATAAGAAATCAGAGTCATGTCTGCCGCAGAACCGACGAAAGGTGGAGTAGGAAGGTTCTCGAATGGAGACCGCGTGTAGGTAAACTTAGGGTGGGACGTCTCCCGGCAAGATGGACCGATGACCTGAAGAAGGTGGCTGGCAGTGGCTGGATGAAAAAAGCTGGAGATCGTGCGCTGTGGCGTTCCCTGGGAGAGGCCTATGTCCGGCAGTGGACTGCAATAAGCTGAAATGATGATGATGATGAATATAAGAAATATGTAATAAGAAATTAAGTAGTAAGTATCGACAATAAATTTAAAAAAAATGTTGAAATTGTTTATGAATAGTCGGAGATGAGGATGTTGAGATGGATGTGTGGAGTGACAAGAATGGATAAAGTAAGGAATGAGTTTATAAGGGAAAGTTTGAAAGTGGCGCCTGTTACAGAAAAAATGAAAGGGAATCGTCTATCTTGGTATGGACATGTGATGAGGAGGGATGACACCCATGTGACTAAGAAAGTGATGAGTATGAATGTTGATGGATGGAGAGGAAGAGGAAGGCCAAAGAAAAGATGGATGGATTGTCTAAGGAATGATATGAAAGAAAAAGGAGTAAACGATACTGTGACGTGTGATAGGGGAGAATGGAAGAAGAAAACGTGTTGCGCCGACCCCAAGTAGAATGGGATAAGGGCCGGAAGAAGAAGAAGAAGTCGGAAGTTCGAAAGTAACTGAGAAGTTTCATGTTAGGTTTAACTGGGTCGTGAAAGTCATGAAAGTCGTGAAAGTCAGCTAAAAACTAATCTTCCTAAATAAAAAAAATAGTAAATTTAATGAGATAAAACTAAAACGTGTTCACGTTTCAGTTCATAGTTTATCTCAAAAAGAATTCTACTCATCATGAGTGAAAGTTTAGGTATAATAGAAAAACACGGATGTCCTAACAGGTATTCTAATAAAAACTTATCATACTTAAAACTTAAAATATAAGTTTGAGCAAGTATATTATTATACAACCCGACTCTTTCTCATTATTAAATACACCGTCGTTAATACTACACGAGCGAGCAAAACTATGGGAATCATTTACTTGGAATTGATCCGGGATAACTCATTAAATAATAGCGTGATTTCAATGCATTTGGTATCAATTTAAAGTTAACAATTAAACCTTTAAAATGGTACCATTGTTATTATTCTTAATTAGTTATTAAGTACTCAAGATCGCGTGGAATTGGAGTACGTAATTACATACTTTTTGTTCGCGAGTTTAGTACCAACTGGGAATCGTTTGTTCGATGACAATTTTTTTCCCAATCGTTCGCCTCTTACTTCGAGTGTGATCACTGAAGACTCTATGAGAGTTTAACTTATATTTTAACGTAATATATCGTCTAGCAACACACGTGCGAACAAAACGTGTTAAAACGTGTTTGACATAAAAATACAAATCATTAGTTTTTTTTAGATGAGGTTAATATGCATAATAATTTTATGCGAATCAGGTGATAGGATGTGTCATTTTGTACATAATTATAATTAAAGAGCAGTGGTGGCCCAGTGGTATCGGTGCCAATTTATAAGTGGTCGTGGGTTCGAACCCAGCCAGACGTATTACTCTGTATAATTTATTTCATCACCACTGTTCTGAAAATAGTGAAGGAAAACATCGTGAAAAAACCGGCATGTCTTAGAATCAAAAATTCGAAGACATGCGACATCTACCAAACCGAACTGAGCCCGCGTGGTGGATTATGGCCCACTCCCTCTCACAGAGAGGAATCCTGTGTCCCAGCAGTGGGAACATTATATGCTGATGATAATGATGGCCCCCAATGCCTCTTCGGAGATATCTTGGTAACTAACACTTAGCGCCTTCGTATAAAAGGCGACGAAAATCTTCGAAACCTTACGACTTTGATATCCATAGACGCGTGCCTGTGTACGAACCTCTATGGATTTGTATTACGATAGTCACTTGGATACCGAAATCGTTAGGTATAGGAGACATAACCGACATAGCTCGTTAAATTTGCAAGTTGAAGTGGCAATGAGCAGGCCACATCGCTCGTAGAACTGACAACCGATGGGGAAGAAAAGTTCTCTCATGGCGACCACGGACCGGAAGACGCAGCGTAGGTAGGCCTCCCGCTAGGTGGACCGACGACATCGTGAGGGTCGCGGGCAACCGATGGATGCAAGTGGCGAATTGTCGTTCGGCGTGACGGTCTAAGGGGGAGACCTATGTTCAGTGGACGCCTTCCGGCTGATGATGAAGATATCAGAGACTTGCGTTGCCTAGTGTATGAAGAGGCTTAGAACTTATGTAGGTATTCCTTGTCAAAACAATAATATTTCAAGTTGTCTACTTAAACGCCTACAAAGATCTAACAATTGATTGTAGGTACCCTGACTCATAGCATTAGGTACGCTTTATGCTCGAATGTATCCTAAAATATGCATGCATAAATTATATTTAAATACTAGCTTATGCTAGCGACTTCCCTCGAGGTAATTTAGAATTTGCCAGTTGACATGTGACTCCATCTTATGTAATAGGAAAGTTACGGCAACAGTACCTTGAGCACGAGTTTTCAGTATTTGAGACGTAAAGTAAACTGGAACTTTGACAATTTCAAATTGACAATTTTCAAGGAAAAAATCAGTTCCTTCTTCGCACACCAGAGGCGCTGTTCCATTTTTTCATACAAGAAACGCTGTAAATACTGAAAAGACGCTGTAAAGTAAAAGAGTGAAAACTCGTGCTAAGGGTGCAGTTGATAATTTTTAACTGACTTCAAAAAAGTGGATTTTATATGTTTTTATTTTTTACGAGATATTTAAGAAAAAGTGTTTCTGTTTGTTCAATTATTATATTTACATTAAGTTAAAAAAAATATTTTGATAAACAAGACATTTATACATAATCAATTTTAAATTCAATTGATTTTTATAAATAAATGAAAAGCAGCGACAAAACGCCTGAACCGATTTGGAAAAGTCCTAATTTAACAACGAGTTTTTTATTACAAAAAAAAAAAAAAAAAATTTTTTCTATAGTCATGGCAAAAAAAAATATAGAAAACAAATTACCCCAAACAATACCTACCATAGACACACCTTAATTTTCTTTAAATAAATCATAAATCTTATTACCACACGAAATAGCATCAGTAGAAATATACCAAGGACATTATATTTACATAGAGAATACATAAACATAATATGTACCGGATTTTAAAGGAAAAATGTTGGTTTTTTGAATGAATTTATAAATACATTTTGTACCTACAACAACTTTTTAACTCATAAAATGAGTAGGTAATAGCTGTCCTCACGGAACTGTCTAAGCAAGTTACCGTGGCCCTGAAACGCAAAGGGTAACTGAAGGTGAACCTTCAGTCAGACCAGTCTCTGGGACACCTCAAGCTTCATTTTCTCGGTGCTTTTCTGGTGGTCGCCACTGTTGATTCTGGGGCACGGGAGTTGCAGTGGTTTGGGAATAGTGCGATGAGATTGACATCACACTACAAAAAAAAAATACATGTGGCACTCGGAGACTGCCGCGGTGAAGCTATTGCATAAGATTTTTTTTAAAGAATAATTATAATTTATTTAAAATGTTTGTGGTGCACTACTGTAATAAAGAACTTCTTTGTTGTAGGAGAATTTTATAAGTAGGTTTCATTGTGAAAACTCCTTTTGTAGCTGGCCGTTTAGAATCAGTAAGAAAAAGTAAATTATTTTTATTACGGATATTTTTATGATTGCCGAAGTCTCCTGAACTGAAACGATGTTAGACGATGCGTGGTGTCATTTATTTTCCTTAGGTTTTCGGATTTTTTTTTTTGATTCAGTCGCCGCGCCGCGCCGCGCTCAGAGCCCGCTATAAAAGCTATGCAATAGCTTCAAAATTGCACAAACCAAAAAAAAAAGATTGAGAGATTTAATGTCTGGACTTTAAAAGAGACTGTGACCTCTGAGTTTGTTTCGGCCGTTTCTTCTCTGAGTAGTCAGTTTCGAAACACCGGCCTCATCTAGTTTTAAATATATATTGTTTGAAGTGTTACAATATTTTTAATAACCAACATGCAAAATTAATATCATTTATGAGGAACTAGCAAACCCGGCGAACTCCGTTTCGCCACCAGATGGCTTCATTTTATGTAACATTTCGTTTGGTGATTAAAAGAAGTAGAAAAAATTTTTTTTCCTGAATTTTCTTTGCTATAAACCTCACGGAGCCCGAGACCTTTCCAATGAATGCAAAACCGTGGAAATCGGTTCGTGCGTTCTGGAGTTATAGCGTCAGGAAGGAAATACCCGACTTATTTTTATATAGTAGATTTACATAGAAGAAGTTATTTGAGCAAAGTACGTTAATGCAAATTTAAAATAGACATGAGTCAGCGAATTCTATTCAAATGTAAGCTAACGAGAATCTATTGAATTTAGTTTGAACTATCATAATATTAAAGGTTTAAAGGTCAGATATATTATTAATTTAATTACAGAAGCAACGTTTTAATAAATTTAATTTTGAGTAACGATAGCTTTTTTGTTTCTTTAGTATAGTCGCCATTTTTTATTTACACTCTACCACTATCTCGTCTGATGGTAGTCGATGACACCCTTGCCAGCATTTACATATTTTTAGTTCAAATCTTGAAACCAAATTCTTGTCACATACTAAATTTACTTATGATATAACATCGTCCAAATGCACATTATGGCATCGTTGACATTAAGGCTGCGTTTCCACCAGAGATGTGTGATGGAAATGTGTCGTGCGAGGATGTCTAGCTGTGCTGTGAAAATGTGTGGGCGTTTCCATCAAAGCTGTGCGATGAAAATGTGCCTACGAGGATGTGTAGCGGAGCTGTGAAAATGCGCATTAATGTGTGGTGCGAGGATGCGTTGTGAAGCTGCGAAACGTGTCGACGGGGTTGCGGTGACAAACTCCGTCTATGGACTGGCTGATACAGTATGCGCAAACCTCGCAACACATACTTCTCAACACATATTCCTCGCAACACATCCCTCGTACACATCCCTCGTACACATCCCTCGCAACACATTCCTCGCACACATACCTCGTACACATTCCTCGTACACATCCCTCGCACACATCCTTCACTTGTTTTGTATGTACAAAAATATAGCTCCGCTGAGCCGTTTCCACCAGAGCTGTGCTGACCGAGGCGAGGTAAATGAAGCGATTCTATTGGTTCTTTATAACACATTCCTCGCTACACATCCTCGCACATCTCTGGTGGAAACGCGGCCTAAACGTATTGTCCGCCGCCGACTGTGAGTATGTTCACTGTCTGTATAGTAGGTCGGTCTGCATATAGTCGGTTCGGTTTGAACAAGAAGTTAAATATATGTATATTGAAAAGCGATTAACTGCGTAACGCGTGCTCACAGTCAGCGGCGGACAATACTTTTGGTGTGAACGATGCCTAAGTGAAAAATGCACATAAAATAAAAACTACTGAACCCAACATAACGAAATTTTAATAGGACAAAATGACAAGTATACTGCAATCAAAAACAAAAACTCACAGAAATCGGACTAGAAACTTCGGAGTAATCAAAAAAATAAAATAAATAAATAAAAATACTTTAATTCAGACCGTAGTCCATATTATGTTAGTACTAACACACCCTTAAAACTATGTTAGTAAAAATAAAATACAGCACAGATCTTAATTTAAATATCTGCTGGGTACACTCGACACACCGGGTACATGCACATGTACATGCACCCAGTGTGCAAAAATGGCGCAACACGGCTTATCACTAATGACCCTCAGAATGAAAAAAAAAAAGAAAAAATTTCCAATCGTATATTAATTAAACAAAATGCCTATCGCAATTCAAATTAATTCATAATCCACGCGGTTGCCTCAGGCGTCTCTCAATACTAGTTTTGGAGCCATCTTCATATGACACGGCTGTCGACATTGAACTACAAGGTCGAAAGTTACTCTTTATTTAGTCGAAACTTCTATCGATTCGATGAAAATGACGATGTTACGTTATTAGTGGCGTAAGAGGTTGTTTTTTTTTACGTTGAAAGTTTTGACAAAGAACAAGCAAAAACAATTATAGTTATTAATATTTTTATTTTCTTTATTCATTTTTACACATTTGTTTAAATTATTAAATGTTATTAAAAAAAATTAAAAACATTGGACTTGAGCTTTATAATATAAGTATAGATAAATAATCATGTAATTCGTAATAAATAATTAATTTTATTTAAATATTGCAACATTTTCAAAAAACTTTTAAAAAATCAGGTAGGAATTCAATATTCTTTACTCCAATTTTAAAAATGAATATATTCCAGGAAAAATTATGAAATATTTACAATCTAACCAGAATACAAAAATAAAAAATACGTTATAAAATCATGTTATTTATTAATTTATTAAGGTTTTCCAACAGCTTCTGTGTACAGTAAAGTTAAGGTATATAATTATAATAAGACTAGATGTTGTACAATAATAATAGTATATTTGACATAAATATAAAGCCGTCTGTCTGTATTATTAATTATCACAAAAAAATTAATAATAATAAAAAGTTGATATTTTTTTTAAATTTATGCATTTTATTATAAAACTATTATAAAGTACCTATAACTAAATTAACAAAAAAAAGGAAAAATACGTATGTTTCAGACACTTTTACTAAAATTATCATAATTAATTTAAAAACTAGTTTTAAAACTAGAATTTGCGTTGCTAGACATACTGGTATTAAATACCAGCTTCAGTTTGAAGAAAAAAAAAACTTTGTCATATTTAATTTGAATATATTTTTTGTGATATATGCAAAAATAATCCAGACGTTTAATAACAAACTACATATTTGTATTTTTCGCTCTAATTAAAAATCTAAATTATTAATAAATCGTTGAAAAATATTTTGGTAACTTTTCCACGATTTTCGAAAAAATACTTTCTTCCAATGGGGAAGGCCGGTCAAAGCTAATTGTAGATGGCGCCACCATAGCTAAGTCCTAATCCGACCAATGAGGTAGCACTGTTTTGAAGTACATATAATATTTGAGCCAATGACGATGCTTGGAACAAGCTATACTAGCGCCATTAGTTCCCCAGTTGCCATCCCCAATTGTACCGATTTTACAACTCTGGACTACTTCTCAACTGAATATATCATAAGTTTGGACTTCCTTGCCGAAGTCTTTATTTCCTTATAGCTAAAAACCTTGGGGTCTTGAATCAATTTAGCGATCCTATCGCTAAATAAAAAAAAGTTTATAACGTACAGATCCCTGCAGGTCAATTCACCCCAATCTGTCAAATATTACCAATCAAACATTAACCTTCTACTATTGTGATAAGGTTGAAAATCTAGGATGATGTGCTGGTACGTTGTATACCACAGTTAGGCCTCAATCCATTTTACGATAATATCGGATGCGTACATCGGTCACCCGTACGAATATACACTGTGTTCAATATAGCACCATACAGCTATACCGACGTCGGCAGTGCGTACGTTGCTATACAAAAAATATTACGTTCATCAGAAACCATTGTTAGGCCTTTATTACCGTGACCCCGGAAGTTAAAGGGCTATTGAAGGACACCGTGGATTTTAGTCAGTACAAGTCTGACAGTCCCTCCCATCCTGCCCTAGGTGGGAGGACTCATTTGATGATTTTACCACGATAAAAAAACTGGCTAAGTGCGTTTACCACTTTGGAAGTGTCTCTCGTGCAAAATGTTCAGTTTAGAAAAAAATGATGTTAGTAACCTCAGTATAATTTTTAAAGACCTATCCATAGATACCCCACACGTATGGGTTTGGTGGAAAAAAAATTGAGTTTCAATTCTAAGTACTACAAAACAAATTTTGAGAGTGCCCCCTATGGGCACTCTCAAAATTTGTTTTGTTTTTATTTTTGTGTGAAAATCCTAATACGGTTCACATAATACATCTACCTACCAAGTTTCAACAGGATAGCTCTTATACTTTCGACAAAAGTGGCTGTGACATACGGACGGACAGACAGACAGACAGACATGACGAATCTATAAGGGTTCCGTTGTTGTCGTTTGGCTACGGATTCCTAAAAAGGCCTCAATCCATCTTACGCTGATATCTCGCGGCGTGCATCGGTCAAGCGTACGAATTTACACTATGTTCAGTATAGCACCATACTGCACCGCCGACGTCAGCGGCGCGTACGTTGCAAACTATTTCTCGCCGACGTACGCACCCGATCGTACGCGACCGACGTATTTAGGCCTTTATGAAAGGAGCTCGTGGCTAAATAATTACAGCCGCACAGGTCGATCTTCCTGGCTAAGCCGCGCTTGCTGAGGTTGGCCTGTGGATGGGTGACCATCTGTCATAGCGAGTTTCCTCCGTGCCTCGGTAAGCACGTTAAGCCGTAGGTCCCGGCTGTCATTTATAGATCTTTAACAGTTGTTTCCTACTCCTCCACTATTCTTTTCTGATTTATTTCGTTGCAGGATCCAAGACAGGTAAATTCATTCTCCGGGACACGTCGAGCTTCATTGTCTCGGCGCTTTTCTGGTGGTTGCCACTGTTGATTCTGGCTCTCAGGAGTTGCAGTGGTTTGGGAATAGTGTGGAGGGTTTGTCCCAAAAAAAAAAGTCGTTATTGTTAGTCAGAACCTCTAAATTGACAAACAGTCTTAGCATGGAGTATCGTACTTATTACCCAGTTACTGTGTTGTGGAAGTCCGATAGTCAGTCGCTCCATGTAAAAGACCCCAGAATAGTTGGGAAAAGGCTAGGCTGATGATATCGTACCCTTATTGCAAAAACCGATTATCTGCAGTTTTTACCAATTTTTTGTTATATATAGATATCGAATCCTCAAGTCACGACAAAGCTACAGGTAAAACCCATTTTCACTCGAATTTTTATGCAGATAATCGGTTTTTGCAATAAGGGTACGATATTAAGTAACCCTACAAATCTTCCACAGTTTATTTTAACCGTTAAAATATTAACCCTCGAACTGAACCTAGAAGCCAAACAAACGTATTGTGTAACGCGTATGTTTTTCAAGCACGCAACTCTGCTCTTGCGTAACTGCAAAGGTAAACGGGATCCAGTCATCAAACAGGTTTGGCGGTGCCGAATTCTTTGGACGCCATGTTACTTTTAGTGTAATCCTTTTTATTAAATTGTGGTGGACAGAAGTGTGGAGAAATTGTAGGAAGTAAAGAAATAAGAGACGAAAAATCGAAGGTAGGAGGATATCGTGAAATATTTACAGAATCAAAATAAATTCAATTCAAATCTAATATATAAAATTCTCGTGTCACAGTTTTCGATGCCATACTCCTTCGAAACGGCTTGACCGATTTTGATGAATTTTTTTGTGCTTATCCGGTATCTATGAGAATCGGCCAACATTTATGTTTCATCCCCCTAAATGTTAGGGGTAGTCCAACCCTAATTTTTTTTTTTTTTTTAGACAAAATTTTTAATTTCTGTTTTTATTGCAAAACAACGTTTGCCGGGACAGCTAGTAAATCTATAAAAATTGATCAAAATAAACACTTCAGAAGTTCTACAGTATTACAAGCACTTTTGAATTGTCAAAAAAGTTGAAAACCAGCGTCGAGCACTTAGCTGCTCGACAAATTGCTGAACTGGACCCATTTGGCGTAGCCGTGAGACACACAATGTTATTTTATTTTTTACTTCGTTGTTGTTTTTTAACTTATAATTTATTCTTGTTTATTTTTCTTTTTTTTTCTTTTATTTGTTTATGTTGTGTGTACCGGGTACCCAAATAAACGTTTTTTCTTTCTTTCTTTTCTTTTCTTTCAAAAGAAAATAAAATATATAGAATAAAATATATAGAATCATGCTGAAAAGTGTTCGGTTCGGCGGGTTCGATTCCCGCACGGAACAAATACTTGAATGATCTACACGATACAGGAAGGATTCCTAGTGTGGGGCATTGTTTTTAAAAACAAAGCGCTTAGGCACAGTTTAAAAAAGGAAATATATAAGAAACATGACATTCCCACAAACAGCAGCCGACAAAACACAAAATAAATAAAATACAAGCAATTAAACACTTTCTTAAAAGGCCCAAAAAATGTCGTTAATAACGTTATAATGTATAGATGAACTTGACAAATAAATTACCTACCTCTTAAGTAATAATTCAGGCGTCGATTAGTTATGTACGTTTTAAACTTACCTGGCTTCTATTAAGTGATGATAGTTAAAGTATTTAATTATAATTAATGTTATAGGCTTAGGTATAGTTATTTGACTGTTTTATGGTTACTCTGGAAGCCGCTTATATATTTCCTCCGTGCCTCGGAAATCACGTAAAGCCGTTGGTCCCGGCTGTCATTTGTAGATCTTTGACAGTCGTTACTATTAATCAGAAGCTATAAAGTCTGACAACCAGTCTCACCATGTGGTATCGTATAACCCAGTTACTGTGTTGTGTAGGTCCGATAGTCAGTCGCTTCATGTAAAATACTGATATTCAGCTGCATCTGGTTTGACCAGTCAAACCAGATGCAGCTGAATATCAGTATTTTCCCTTTCAGCCTTTTCCCAATTATATCGGGGTCGGCTTCTGGAGGCCGACCCCGATATAATTGGGAAAAGGCATGCAAATGATGATGGAAGCCGCTTATAATGTTCCCACTGCTGGGACACAGGCCTCCTCTTTGTGAGAGGGAGTACCACGCGGGCCCAGTGCGTGTTGTCACCGACTCTTGTTTTCAAATATTTTAGCTCTAAGATAGCTCTATAGCTTTGCAAATTCAAATTAAAAAAGCTAATCATTAATTGTTAATTTTTACCGTGTCTTCAATGACCTTGACATGGAAACCTTGAGCCTACTTACTTATTATAAGTAGGTAGTGTGGGCGTCATACAATGGAACATTTTTAACTATGATGAATATATTTTATGACACACACACTGTCGAGATTCAAAAATTTGATGGAACGGTTGACGCAGTTTGCTGAGCGATCGCTGCTGCACAGCGTGTCACGGGTTCGATCCCATCACGGTACAAATATTTATATGATCAGATAGATAGATAGAAAGTAGATTCCGGGTCTGGGTATTTGTGTATGTGAGTTTCTATGTTCGTAAACATTGTGGGTGACAGTGCAAATGCAGCAAAGAAATTCCTAATGTGGGGCAACTAAATAAACAAAAACTTAATGGTTATTGTTTTAAAAATTCTTCTTCTTCTTCGTGCCCTTATCCCATTCTACTTGGGGTCGGCGCAACACGTTTTCTTCTTCCATTCTCTCCTATCAGACGTCACAGTATCATTTACTCCTTTTTCTTTCATATCATTCCTTAGACAATCCATCCATCTTTTCTTTGGCCTTCCTCTTCCTCTCCATCCATCAACATTCATACTCATCACTTTCTTAGTCACTTTCTTAGTCATGGGTGTCATCCCTCCTCATCACATGTCCATACCAAGATAGACGATTCCCTTGTTTTAAAAATTGATATGGAATATAAAACAGTATTATATGTAGGTAGGCTATTTATTTTATTTAGCGATAAGCTGGAGTTTGCCCATTATCTCACCTGATGGTAAGTGATGATGTGGTCGATGATGAAGCACGCTTGACTAGAAGTAACATATTCACTCTTGACTTGAAGACCACAAGGTTTGCAATATATATTGTATAGTATAGTGATGGCTTCAAAAGTGCATATGCAGATTGTACTTTCTTCAAAGATTATTAATTTTAATCCAAACCAATAAGGATAACATGTACCATGTACACAGTGCACACAAGTTTTCGAAAGTGAGTTTTTATTGTAATTTAAAGCCTTCCAGTGAAGGTTTTATGGCCGTGATAATAAAGGACTTTTATTTTTAAAAGTACATTATCACTTTCGTTTTTCGGCGAAAGTTGTTCTGTATTGGGTATCTTTGTATTGTGTCTTTATTTCATCCGTACATGCATACAATCTGCCTCTGTGTTCTAGTGGTTGTAAACGCGATTTCTTAGCGTGAGGTCTCTAGTTCCATTCACGAGGTTGGCAAGGTGTTACTGGCACTATTTTCGTAAGAAAATTTACAAAATTTCAATATTTCTAAAAATGTGAATCTCTGTTTGCACAGAAAGTTTCTGTAATACTATATTTCGAAAATTATCTCTGATTAGTTTTTAGATCTATGTATCTTGCTAAAGCGTGTGAAGTTTCATTAAAATCGGATCAGTCATTTTGAAAAATAAGGACTTAATAAATAATTGGAACCAACTTTCAGATACTCTTTAATTATTTTTTTGTAATTGTGGCAGGTTATTAAAGGATATACGCGGTCATACATAAAAAAGTTATAGGTATTAGGTTCGGAGAGAAATGACTGTGAAGAGTTCCGTTTTTTCATGCCGACTTACGGAACCCTAAATACAAATAAACATGTCGAATTGAGAACCTCCTCCTTTTATTCGTCAGTTAAAAATAGATTGACACAAACTTATCACACAGATCTCAAAGATCTGAGATATCTGCTATGAATGAATAAGTTATATAATAACTGAATGGATTGTTAAATTCTTTGGACAGTGTGACATCATGCGGCAATCATCCTCATGTTTGCCAAGTATGTTGATCATTCTTTAACGTTGCCAAGAACATCTGCCTAACCTTTTCCCAACTATATTGTGGTCGGCTTCCAATCGAACCAGATGCTGAATATCAATATTTAACATGGGGCGACTGCCTATCGAACCTCCACAACACAGTAACTGAGTAATACGATACCCCATGGTAAGACTGGTTGTCTAACTATACAGCTTCTGATTAACAGTTATGATTGTCAAAGATCTACAAATAACAGCCGGGACCAACGGCTTTACGTGCTTTCTGAGGTACGGAGGAAACTATCTGTGACAGATGGTCACCCATTAACAGGCCAACCTCGGCAAACGCGGCTTAACCCGAAAAATCGGCCTTAAGCCACGAGCTTCTTAAACCCATGAGGGCATTTGAAAACGCTTGGTTCGGTTTGGTGGTTTCCATGGAGAAGTACCGGCAAGAAATTACATGGTTACTCTTTTAAAATATTTTAGTAAGTAGCCAACTTCTTCATATAAAATACTACAGGGAATCTACTCTCTAACGGAACGCCGCTGTGAGCGGTCTCTTAGCGCGGGGCGGCGAGCAGTAACATCAAATGTATAGAAAAGTTTGAAACACACCACTAGGCGCTACCAGGTGGCGAATTCCTGTATTTACTAAGTGTAAATGAAAAAAAAAGGCGTCTAAGTTTGTGTATGTGAATCTAAATGTTTATAAACACACTCACCTAAAATGCCAATGGGGGCTTTAGATCCCAAAAAAAATGTTGATAGATCCGGTGCTTAATCGGCTTTTTAACGATATTTTTAATTTTGGAATAGCACATGTAGTTTGAGAATGCCAGGTATTTTTATTAAAAAAATTGACAGCTGTCATGATCACGTTTAAAAAAATATTATGACCATGATACCTTGTATGTAGGTCAATATGGTAACCGCACATCTCATGTCCGACTTCCAAAGATGTTTATATAATAGTCTACAAGCCGAGTCTTCTAAACAGGCCGTAATTTGTCCTAGGCTGTCTAAATAAGTGTTGTGTGGGTGCAAGGTGAAGCGAAAGTTAAGCTGGACGTAAAGATTGTTGTACACTGCAGGGAGAGATGTAAATTATCGCTTGAAGATTGTAAAGCGAAAAAAAAGGTGGAAATAGCTTTAAATTGCTTTTCTATTCTGATAAAATGAGAGATAAAATTATTAAGAAAGCACATGATTCAGGGTATCAATTTTTATTGGTTATTTAAGTTATTTTTGAAACCAAATACTAGTTGTCTGATATAAGACTTGTCAGTAGTTTCGCTCGATAAAGGCCTATTTACACGGTGTAAGAAATTGAATGTGGACTCTGACATTGTGGACTATTAATGGATCAAACAAATACCGCAATGTACATAGTCAAACTTGAATGCAATACGTATGCTATTTCTTGAAGCGTGTAAATGAGGCTTAACTTTTATTATCCCACCGTACCGAAACCGTACCTAATACCTAACAGTTTATAAAGTATCTATCTGTTAACACTTTCGCGGGCACTACGAGATTGTACGTCACAATTTGAGTTTTTGATATGGCACAACGTGACATGACGTTGAAATAGAAAAAATAATTGACGACAGACCGTTTACATCCTATGAACTTTAACTTTGAAATCATAATGTTCGTACCTTGTGTCACAACATGTAAAATACTAGGAACTTTACTGTCACGTAGACTCGATTTTTTTACCATTTGATCACAAGCCGTTGCTAGAGTGCGGCAACGCCACTCACACGCGGCGGCACAACGTGTTTATACGTCCCCCGCGCCATGTGTCACTACAGGGGTGCAAACGATGACGTGTTATAACGTTTTTATCATATTTTGTTTAAAACATTTAACATCATTTAGGACTCTACGTATTTATACGTCATATATTAAGGATATTTACTGTGTCATTCTATAAAACGGATTCAAGTAGTTGCGCCCGCGAAAGTGTTAAACCAAGTTATAAATAAACTGTCATTAAAAGCAGTTCAGAAGTTTTTGCGTGAAAGAGTTACTTAAATCCATACATCCACACAAACTTTCGCATTTATAAACTTAAACTTTCAAGGCTAAAATGTATTGAACTATTACTAAAAAATATATCTTTTAACATGAACACGGCTTATATAAACATACTTTATTTTTTTGGCGCCACATTGGCCAATATGATTCCAAACGTCATCAATCTAATTTGACCTATACACATCTTCAAAATCATTAACACATTGCATACATAATGTCTGCAATACCAGATCACCCAAAGAATTTGTGTGTAGTTGCCCAATAGTCGTAAATGATTGGAGAACTATCCATGCTTGATTGATAAGTTAAAAATGTTAATTTATAATTTATGACTCTACCAAGAGAAATTATTACCAATGAATAAAATAAACGTTGTGCTCCATAAAGAGGTAAAATTTGTGATTTTGTTTGGTGGAAGTAAGCTCTGTAACTACTGAACCAATTTTGAAAATCCTTTCACCAGTAAAAAGGTACATTATATTTAAGTTACATAGGCTATATTTTATTTTTAAAATTGCACCTGTGCCAAGTGCTCCCAAGTAGATAATAAAAATGGCAGAATTGTTTACAAACCTTTGTCCCTTTTAAACTCATGCGTTAATTTTAAAAATAGCCTTTTTTTCTTTGAATTTTTTTTTAACACATCCTTTGGTTGCTACTGGGAATTTAATGGTGGGAAACCCTAATAACATATTTGCCCGATCTGGGTATTGAACCAAAACTATATTGACAAGGGCTATTAACCTATACTTTGGTTATTTTAACGTGATAATCTCAGGAAACACTGAAACGAATTGAAAAAAAAAATATGTTGGATAAAATCTATTTATCAAAGAGGTAGTTATTAGATGATTATTTAAAATAAACAATGTAATTATAAACAAAAACAGTAAACAGGTCTTACAAGACTATTTTAATATAAGCAAAACGTCATTTTGTAATTTTTATAGCGTCTTGCTATCCCGGGTATAGCATAGCAATACCCTTGCAGTGTACCACAGTCCTAACAGCGTAGGTTGACACAAAGTACCTATATACAACACGGCATATACAAGATTCACGACGCATGTTATGTAAATCTTCATTTGATTCTGTCGCTAAATAAAAACGCAAATAGTTTTCACTTTTATTTTTCACCGATTGCGCAGGAAAAAAGGATGTGTAATGATTTTGTAATGTTTCATGTGTTTCAATGCTATCGGTTTTTTAAGTTATGGAGTTGTAAGTGGCCTATGACCTCGATAATATAGGTAATGTTTTTAACGCCGTAAGTACAAAAACTACTGTAAAGTAATTTTTGTGACCGAAAATGGAGGTCTACTTTCTAAACTTAAATAACGTCAAAATCAAATTTTCGGACGGGTAATACAGCCCCAACTGAAGTCATTTTGACGCGACGCTTGTGTCCATGTCATTCCATCAATTGCATTAAAATAATGTAGGTAGTACCATGACTTTTCCGTGCCTCAGAAAGCACGTAAAGCCGTTGGTCCCGGCTGTCATTTGTAGATCTTTGACAGTCGTTACTATTAGTCAGAAGCTCTAAAGTCTGACAACCAGTCTTACCATGTGGTATCGTATTATCCAGTTACTGGGTTGTAGAGGTCCGATAGGCAGTCGCTCCATGTAAAATACTGATATTCAGCTGCATCTGGTTGGACTGGAAGCCGACCACAATAAATTTGGGAAAAGGCTAGGCAGATGAGAAAAAACCCATCAAAGTTGATACCTCGGGAACCCCCAGCTTAACCTCGCTAAATTCTTTTCCAAACATTCTTAAACCAACATGACGCTTTACAAACATTAGGTAGGCAGAGGCCATGCAGAGATAAACAAATATTTGAACTTAACAACATATTTATTGTGAAAAACCTTGGAATGAGGTACGATACCGAATTTAAAAGTGATAAATAGGTATAATTGAACTTGTTATGATGTTCAGATGCAGGAAGGTAGTTCCGTTGTTAACTTCCGATTTCCTGTTGAAGTGTCAATTTTTTTTTATTAGTTTTGCAATTTTGACGTCTCTGTGACATTGACAGGAGGACGTTTTTGACAGATGGGCATTATAGTTTTTTTTTAAATACACATTGCCCCTCGCTAAAAATTTCTCCTGTATTGTGGGTGCGTTTACAAATATTCAAACTCACATAAGTACACAGACAAACCCGGGACAACTACATACAGACTTGCCCGAAAATCCATAAAATTTATAAATAAATTAGTAGTCATTTTAGCCAATTGTAAATGCCCTTTTGTGCCAATTGGCCTTGTTTTGTTCTGTCTCCTGCTTCATATGGAGGGAAGTGGAAACTTCGTATTTTACCTACTACTTCACTATTCTTTCAAGATCCCAGACAGTTTAATTCATTCTCTGGGACACATCGGGCTTCATTGTTTCGGCGCTTTTCTAGTAGTCACCACTGTTGATTCTAGCTTTCAGAAGTTGCTGTGGTTTGAGAATAGCGTGGTGGGATACTCCCAATAAAAAAAAAAACGGGCAGGTCAGAGAAGTGAATTGCCCGCTTTATATTATGTCATAGATTCAGTTTTCAAAGCCATATTTAGACATGTATCTATGCACGTAGCAACATAACACCGTCATTTGTTTATTTCTAAATTATAGACTGTTTCTACGAGAATCGCCCACATAGAAGTGATTCAAGATTTGAGTCATGAACGATTTGGAATCAGCTGTTAATTTTATAACTTCAGGGTCAAAATTGAGTCAACATTTTTGGTGATAGTGGGAACCCCACATGACATGACTTTGAATCTTATAATCTTTATAAAAGTCCTGGTGTTATAATTAAAGGGAAGAATTTTTAAATTCGTTTTACATATTCTACAGATTACTTATTTCAAACAAACTTACAATTTGTTGCTAAGCGACGAGAACGGCGAGTCAAATGAAAATTTGATTTCTTTTTTCAATAATCATTTTTTTAAACTTATTAATTTTTTTCACATTTTCGTTATATTTTTAAATATTTTCACAAAAGTTTGCATAAAAAAATAAGTACATAAGAAAATAATTCTCATTTTTTAAAGTTGGGGCAGTCACTAAGTATATTCAAATATATACGTATATCATTACATATTCAGTAATCATTGAATATTGATTTACGAAAACCAGTATTAATATTAACACTTAAATATATCCATATTTTAATTAATTTTAATATTAAAAACCGCGAAAGTATTTTTGTCCGTCTGTCTTTTACCCATTAACATCTGAACCGCTGAACGGATTTCGATGAAATCTCGTATACAGGTAGATCATGACCCAAGTCAGGATATAGGATAATTTTAATCCCAGTAATACGTTCCAGTGAGAAAATTTGCGAGCAAAGCCGCTGGTTTAAACTAGTTTGACATTTTAGTCGAAAACACCTGATTTTAAACAACTATTGATTTTTATTGTGTTCCTACAAGGTTGTATATCTAATCAGGCACGATAAAACCATGAAACTAAACCTTATTTTCAATAACATAAGGTCCATATTTGAACAACAGTAGCGTGTCAAACAAAAAATAGTTTTATTTTTATGTCTGCTGAGTCCACAATTGTGTAATAGTAGTGTGTTAAAGAAGTAAAATAAGCAATTTACATCTTATATATTGACAATTAAGATATTCTTTTGAATGACAAGTAGTTTTGACGCTTTTTTCAAAGGATTGTTTAAAATAGATTGACATTTAGATGAAAATATTAATGATTTTTTGATAAGTATTTTAAATAAAAATCGTGTTCACAAACATAAATTTAAACCAGCAGTATCCAACGGTTTCAACCTCTACATCTCTAAAACTATCCCACGGGAAAGTAATACTGACGAAAAAAATATCCTTTGTGCTAATTCACTCCTTCTGCGAAGCAGTCATGTTCGCGAAGGAGGAGGCGGGCCGCGTGAGGGAGAGGATAGCGTCCTCCCTCCACCCCAGCCGCAGTGGTAGACGCCCACGGCATCGGACGTCGACAGACGATCTCCGGTCACCGTAGGCGTGGGCATGCGAGCGGCGAGTAAAGGGCAACTCGCTGTCCGCCCATAGACCATGCCCGGGTCGACGGCGCGTTGTGAAAGAGCGTCAGCATGATGATCTAGAGGGCCAAAGCAAGGGTTCGCGGGACTTATCTCATTACCGTGACCCCGAAACATAAAGGGCTATTGAAGGACACCGTGGATTTTAGTCAGTACGAGTCCGACAGTCCCTCCCGCCCTGCCCTGGGTGGGAGGACTCATTTGATTATTATACCACGATAAAAAAATGCTAATTCAGGTGATAAACTATCTGCTGTACAAAATTTAGTCCAAATCCAATCAGTAGTTTTTGCGTGAAAGAGTACAAACAATGTGTCTCAAACAAACTTTCACGTTTCAACCCCAAAAAACAAAAACGACCCTTCATTCGAGACAAAAAGACGCTACAGATATTATCAGTTGTCAAAATATTCAAGAAATAAATTCTTTAGTCTATTGTCGGAACGTAAAGTTCAAAGTTCAGGTCCGGACCATGAACTTTTGAATAGCCGATTGTAACACAACTTATCTTGTTTGGCTTATCAAAATATTAATAATATTGTTTTAAAGGTCGATCTTGCCTGGAGGATTTAGAACTTTTTAATGCTTAGTAGAATAGGCGAGTCAACTGAATCAAAATCAAAATTAAAGCATTCATATCAAGTATAAGTTACAGGCATTCTTGAATTGTCAAAAGACAAAATGTAACAGTTCAAAAATCGTTATGGTGCTACAGTCCCAGTCACAAGACATAAAAACTGTGAAAGTACCGTAGATGACCTTTACAAAGCATAGATCTTTATGGAGTAGAGAAGAACGGGCAAGAAACTCCATGGACACTCTTTTTCAAACACCAAAATTATTACAGAACCTTAGTTTGTAACATCATTCATTTTCAGATGGTACATTTATTCGAACCAATCTGATTATTATGTAATAACTAACACCCGTACTGGTGGCCCAGTGGTATCGGCCTCGACTTACGAGCTGTAGGTCGTGGGTTCGAACCCAGTCAGGCGCATTACTTTGTGTAATTTATTTCAACACCACTGCTCGCAAAACGTTGAAGGAAAATATCGTGAGGAAACCGGCATGTCCTAGAACCAAAAATTCAAAGACATGTGACATCTACCAATCCGCACTGGGCCCGCGTGGTAGATTAAGGCCCACTCCCTCTCACACAGAGGAGGCATGTGTCCCAGCAGTGGGAACATTTATAGGCTGATGATAATGAACTAGCACCCTCTGCCTGGCTCCTTTTGGTCGCAGCGTGATGTTATATAGCCTATAGCCTTCCTCGATAAATGAGTTATCTAATACAAAAAGACTTATTCAATTCGAACCAGTAGTTCCTGAGATAAGCGCATTCAACCAAACAACATATGAATTCTGCTAATTTTCCTGACGTAATAATGACCATATTATGTTTCGTTTCTGACACCTTTTTACCTACATTTGTTAACCTATACTTAACGAGGATATGCCGGCAAAATAGAAGACCTTGATCTTCCTTAATTAAATAATAAACACATGTAAAAAAAGGTTGTCGGTCTGTATGTCAGTTAGCTTGAGAATAACTAAGTCAATTTACATGGATTTTTTAATGAATTAAATTACAAGTGTCTGAGTCAAAACGTTATCTTGATTCAAATAGTTGTAGAATGAAGTTGACGGTCTTTAAAAAAAACTTTTTCCTTTTCGTCTAATGTCCCAATATTTTGTTGTGCAGTGTTCCACGGCGTATAAATCTTATTTTAGATTAAAACCTCAAAAAATCAGAGAAACAACTTTTCTTTTTTTTCGTAGTATAATCATCATTTAATTATGAAGAAAATAAACGACTCTCAAATTATGATTTTTGAAGTTTAAGATTTTCACCTTTTAGACATAGTTATAAAAGTTCCGACCAAGTGAAACCGCGGGCATAGCTTAACAAGACTCGACCATATTTGCATTGCAAAATTTTGCACTTCATAAAATCGATAGCCAACAAAAAATCTACTCAGTATGTGAGTTTAAACGCTAGTGAAGGGTTCTAGACACGACAAGTATTTCCGTGTTTTTAAAACGTGTTACAATTGTCAATTAAGTGATCTGCATATGCAATTTTGAAGCCAACTGTATATGTGTAACCTTGGAGTCTTTAAGTCAAGAGTGATTAGGTTACTTTTAGACAATTGTGATTCACCGTCGACCACATCATCGCTTACCAGGTGATAGGTGGTCAAACTCGAACTGTACAAAAAAAACTACATTACATTTCGGCACATAAGGTTTATTTCACGTTTGCAATTTCTATAAGGGTATTTGACTGAAAAATATAATTATTCCGTCACTTCATCATCATCATCCATCAAAAAAAACCAACCTCACAATATGGTGTTATTTGTTGATGACACTTCCCTAATTTTTAATATAAATAGACGGGCCCAAAATCTAGACAACGTAAATGATGCCTTACGGCAGGTACATGACTGGTTTACTGCAAACAATTTAGTATTAAATGGAAAAAATACCAAATGTATAAGATTTGCTTTACCAAATGTTAAAAGCACAAATTATGATATAGTATTGAATCAAGAAATACTTGAATTTGTCGATAAAACAGTTTTCCTGGGGATTACGCTTGATGCACGGCTTCAATGGAGTCCCCATTTAACAACTCTTGCGGAGCGGCTAAGTTCAGCAGCATACGCTGTGCGAAAAATCCGTCAATTTACCGATGTAGATACTGCTAGAATCGTCTATTTTAGTTACTTTCACAGTATCATGTCTTATGGCATTTTATTGTGGGGACGGGCTGCCGACATCGAATCTATTTTCATCCTGCAAAAGAGAGCCATCAGGGCCATATACAATCTCCGTAGACGCGATTCTCTAAGAGAACTGTTTAAGGAAATTAACATTATGACAGTACCTTGTCAATATATCTATGAAAATATAATGTACGTTAGGAAAAATCTGCATCTTTTTAGTAAGAGAGGTGACAGACACAACTATCACACTAGAAATAGGGATCAGTTAGTTCAGCCGGGCTTCAGACTCGCCAAAGTGGACTATTCTTTCATGGGATACTGTTTAAAGTGCTATAATAAAATACCACAAAATGTTCTTGAATTGAATGAGACTAAATTTAAATCATGTATTAAACGCACACTATGTAAGCTGGCTTATTATAAACTAAGTGATTATATTGCTGATGATAATGCTTGGCTCCATGCTGGTCCTGCTCCACCTGACAGTGTAGGATAAATATTGATAGCGTTTATTTAATATTCTTGTTGGAGCTGATGAAGATTGTTCAACTGTATTTTGCATTGTATAGATTCAATCATCCTAGTATTATATAGTTTCATAGCCAGCATTGTGTGAGTGCTATGTACCTCGGAGCTATCATTCACTGAGTACCTACGTCTCTTATTGACTTGAATAACCCTGGCGGTTGAGAGTATGTCATGCTCACTCAAATGTCCCGCTGATGGTGGCGCGTGTGTCGGATCATTTAGCTCCCTTCAAAATGGTTGAGCTGAATGGTGCTGATACATGTGTCATGTTCGTGAACGGGCGCTGTCAGTTGGGACTGGTCATCTCTTAGTTGCCACGGTTTATTTTAACTATCTATTGATCATTTTGTTTGTTTCTGAATTGTCTTTGTTTTAATTTTCTACTATGGACACTTTTAACTTGCTACATCGTTCTCCATAGAGATCTACTTCTTGGAATGGGCATCTACGGTACTTTCACAGTTTTTATGTCTTGTGACTGGGACTGTAGCACCATAACTTTTTAGTGTTTAATAATATTTTTGTCTATGACAATTCAAAAGTGCCTGTAACTGGCCTACTTGAAATCGATTGATTTTGATTTTGATTTTGATCATCATCATCATCAGCCTTCAATGTTCCCACGGTTGGGACACAGGCCTCCTCTCTGAGAGAGGGAGTGGGCCATAATCCACCGCGCGGGCCCAATGCGGGTTGCTAGATGCCATATGTCTTCGAATTTGATGGTTCTAGGACATGCCGCCACTTAGATTAATCAAAAAATATTTAACACGTATTTTTTTCTTTTGTAAACCAAAATTCGAGAAAATACGATGCTTTTGAAACTGCCAATACGTCACAAGAAAGTGCAGTTTTTCCTTGCATCTGACGTCACAAGTGGGACTCTTGAATTTTGATGCGTTATATCTTTGTAAATATGCATTAATTTAACAATAGAAAAAATATGTACTTATCCATTATTTTTTCAATTTATTGATACTAAAAAAAACAGGGAGATTGATGACTCATACTCCAAAAATTAATTTAATTAACACTAACATAAGGTTGATATTTACTTGAGCGGAAACAACGCCAATTAAGTAAGAAGGATTTGAATAGAGTCTAGATTTATAGACGAGTAATAAAATGTACTTTATATGTAAATTATGTGGCTAGAATAGTTGTCAAACTGGGTTTTTTTTTATTTCTGTGTCAAATGATTGTTGTCATCTGGTTTTTTTATTAAAACAGGTGACGGAATTAACACTTTTGAATTTATTCTGTCTGTCCTTCATTTTATAACTCAACTGGAATAAATGTTCAGACATTTTGATCAGTTGATCAACGGCATATCAAGTAGTTTGTTTCAAACTTTTTTTTTTGCGTGTTAAAATCATCAAATGAGTCCTCCCACCCAGGGCAGGGTGGGAGGGCCTGTCAGACTCGTACTGACTAAAATCCACGGTGTCCTTCAATAGCCTTTTATGTTCCGGGGCCACGGTATCCTGTGTTAAGTTGGCCCCGTCGGTGACGCGTGAAACACGACGCGCCACCGACCCGGGCTTAGTGCTTGGTCGGACGGCGAGCATACCCATTACTCACCGTCCGCAAGCCCGCTCCGCCGCTGTGCCCTCTGCTATTCAGAGGGACACGCGTTGGAGCGTCCACCCGACAGGCTATTAGCATACGGGCAAAGAGACCCCTTAGGCACAGTGCCTAAGGAACAGTTTTTGCCCGCATCCCAAGGTGCACCGGCCCGAAAAACTGGTCTTCCCCCCGGACGTATCCGAGAGGGAACTCCAGTCCACAGGCGCACGTGGAGGTTTCCTGTCTTAGCACCCCAGTTTGTTTCAAACTTAGTATAATTTTAAATTGCAAAGACTTTTCCTCAATTATGAACCTTGGGGTCTTTAAGTCAAGAGTGAATATGTTACTTCTAGACAAGCGTGCTTCACCGTCAACTATATCATCGATTACTATCAGGCTAGATAGTGGGCAAACGTAATATAAAAATCAACGACCATCATAAAAAGAACCTTAGACTATAATATATAATCTTCAAATTTAAATTAAGTGTCATAAAAAAAAACAAATAAACACTTATTTCTGCTCCATTTCTTTACTCTCTATAGTACCAAATATAATAGACATTCAACGCACAAATCTATGCCTATAATTAAAACTATAATTACTTACTTATATGATAACTAATAGACCATTTTTCATTTGTTACAGAACCATGAAGCCACTATTTCCAATAGTGGTTGCCATACTGGTAATAGCGGCCAACGCTCATCCCGAAAACATCGAGGATGTAAAAGAACTGCCTCAAAGTAACGAGCCAATCCTGGAGGCACAAGCTAGCGAACCACAGGCAAGAACCGAAAGATGTACAGCATGCTCCGGCACCCTCAGCCTGAAATCACCCAAAGAATTCCTAGCAGCACTGAAAAACTCACCAAATGCTGAAGTACACACCCAAGAAACCTTCGAAGGTTGTTCTTCCGAGAAAGGGTGCGCCGGACTTAAAGTAAAAGACGGCAAAGTCGTCGAAAAGTTCGGAAACCTGCAAGCTTTCCAGGCAGCAGCAAATGCCAATAAAGGCAACGAATTCCAGTTCCACGCAGCTGGTAACAGCGTCTTCGAGGGCGGAGCACCCAATGGTGGACCTTTCTGGTGGATGAACCAGGACTCTCCTTTCAAAGCCGGAGCTTCAGGTGGCGGTGGATCCTTCGAGAAGTTCTCCAAGTCTTCCTCAAGCTTCACTAGCACCGGTGGTGCCGGCGGTGTCGACTTGTCCGCCAATCCTTTCTTGAACGGTGGTTTCTCCAAGTTAGCTGGTGGTGCAGGATTTAATGCAGCCAGTGGTGCTGGATTTAATGGAGCGAGTGGCGCTGGATTTAATGGAGCTAGTGGTGCAGGATTTAACGGAGCCGGTGGTAAATTCTCGAGCCAATCCTTCGAATCAAGTTCAACAAAGGAAATTGACATCTCAAAGAATCCGTTCTTAAACGGTGGTTTATCTGGCGCTGGTGCTTCCGGATTTGGATCACAAAGCTCTTTCGGTTCTAACTCTCAGAGCTCTTTCGGATCTCAAGGAGGCCAGGCTGGATTTGGTGCTCAAGCTGGCCAGGCTGGATTTGGTGCTCAAGGCGGCCAAGGAGCTTTCGGTGCTCAAGCTGGCCAAAGCGGATTTGGTGCTCAAGGTAGCCAGAGCGGTTTCGGCAGCTCCTTCAACGCCAACAAATTCTCCTCTGGATCTGGTTTCGTCGGATCCTCACCCGCTCCTTTCGCCCCAGCTGGTGGTGCTAACGTCAACTTGATCCAGAACTCCCAGAAGGAATTTGATTACGAACAGCAGCAACAGACACAGCAGAACATTGATGAAGCTTTCCAGAGTACTGGAAATGTGAACGCTCACGATAATTCTGGCGGAAACCTGCAACAGACCTGTGCTGGACAAGGTTACGTGTGCGTCCATAAGTCACAGTGCAACAACGGTGTTGTCAACACCAATGGTGGAGCTCTACACCAGGCTAATACCCAGGTTAGTGTCTTTTGGCCTTTTTTAAAAAAGGAGGAGGTTCTCAAGTCGACTGTATTTTTTTTATGTTTGTTACCTCATAAGAGCCCATTCGCACGAGTGTTTTTTGGGCGATAAAAAAACGCTGAGTTTTAGCAAAAATTGAATTGTCACCGACCAGCATTTAAAATCAAACGCAGTTTGAAAAAAAACGCCGCTTATTAAAAGCGCTGACGTGGGAATGCATTTTATTCTATTTCCGGCGCTTTTTTAACGCCCAGAAAAAAACGCTCGTGCGGATGGCCTCTTAGGTCTAACTTATGACTGGGTAAACCGATTTTGATAATTCTTTTTTTGTTCGATGCAGTGTATCTGTCATTTGGTTCCATAAAATTTTCTTTCAGTTTGGTTAAATAGTTTTCATTATAAGAGCATTTTTCGCTGTGTACTTGGACGATGCTATTACCGGAACTACGGATTACGTATTTGACAAAAGTTTGGGTTGAATATTTGAACTAAAAATGGTAAAATAAAAAAGACTTTTTAAAGAGAGGAAGTCGGTGGCAAAAATTAATTTAAAAAAAACCACCGACTTCAGAAGGATAAGTTATTTTACAGTTTTTTCTGGTGGTTTTTGAAGGCGTATTTGAAACCAACTAAAACATAATTTAAAATGTCACTTACGGGATATCTTCCGTGATTATTTATTATTTTGAGTTAACGATATTTCGACGCTATTGCAAGCGCCATGATCGCGGGTTGACTGAAGAATGCGGGTGGATGGAAATAAATTGTTAAGAGCTGACAAATCTGTCTACCCTCTTTCTCTGTTCACGGAAGATATCCCGTAAGTGACATTTTAAATTGTGCAACAAACCGTGATAGTCTAAAACAGTGTTTAACTAAAACATAGTTAGGAAAAGTCTAGGCACATGTTGATTATCTCATCTTATTTGTCAAAAAGCTAGATTTTTTCATCTTATTTGTCCTCATTATTAAAACAAGTTTCTTACCTTACGTAAAAATTACGTATGAAGGTGTCATTTCCGTATCCGGAAACCGCCTCTGTCTCTGTCTGAATGTCTCGATAAAGAAGTGATTGATAAGACCACTTCATTAAGAAAACATTCCAAGATGTTTCTTTGTCCAAGATTTTATTTTTATTTACATGCTTTTTTAGGGTTCCGTATCGCACAAACAAAAAAAAAATGCTACAAGTGCGAGTCGGTCTCACGCAAGAAAGGTTCCGTACCATTATTTAGAAACAGCAAAAAAAAACACGTATGTTGTGTAGGAAGGAGACCCCTCTTAAATATTTGTTTTAATATAAATTATTTTTGAAGTGAATTTCAAGCTTCTACTTTTTGGCGTCAATATCGAGCAAAAATAAGAAAAAAAACCTTTTTGTTGTGTAGGCCCCTTTAGATATTCATTTTTAACCGACTTCAAAAAAAGGAGGAGGTTCTCAATTCGGTCGGTTTGTTTTTTTTTATTCTTTAGTATTTGTGAAATACATAATCTGTGAAAATTTCAACTGTCTTACTATCACGGTTCATGAGATACAACCTGGTGACAGACGGACAGACAGACAGACGGACAGCGAAGTCTTAGCAATAGCCTCATATACTAAATACCACTTGACCTTAGCAATCATTATATCTATGTAGTTAAGGTCAAATTATATGGCAAAAGATTTTTTTTTAATAAAGTTATATTTATATTTCCTTGATAATTGACAAGTATTGATTGATGATGAATTGATGATAATTATGACGCTTGCATTAGAAGTAGCTATTGCGTAATTAGTGAGGTTAAGCTGCGGTTGTCGCGGTTTTATTTCGGATGGGTGACCATTTTGTATAATTTTTTGGATTTTTTTTTTGTTTACGGATGGAAAATCATGTTTCTTTCTTTCTTTTCGTTTTAAAAAAAAAAAGTTGCCTGTCTACACGAATTTCTCCTGTATCCTGTCTTATCCAAACACCGTCAAACTTTGCCCAAATCAGGAACCAAACCCAGTACACCTTTAATGACGCAATACTTAGAACCACTGACTACAAAAGCGCAAATTGACAAACGATTTCCGTAATTCCGTAACTTTTAAACCACACCTCAAAATAACTTTAAAACCTGTTTCGAATAATTAATTTATAACTTCAACATTCATCATCAATTTATTATTGTTAGACAATAGGCCCATCACAATTCATCCATCAGTTTCTTAGATAGACAAACAAATAAATACAGACAAACATGTCTTAATAAAACATGTTGACTTGTAATTGGGTGGATCCGGGTTTGGTTTTTGGTTGAGACCTTGACATTTTTGCTTACTTTGTCGTCAAACGTGCGTAAAGATTTGAATTAGAGATAATTTATTCTTGTACGCATCTTTAAATATCGTTTATTGGTTGTTAGTTCGACTGCCTAATCGTAACGTATTGGATTCATGGCGAGTAATGAGTAACTCGCCGTCCGAAAAGGACCATGCCCGGTTCGACGGCACGTGGTGTTCCACTCGATTGTCAGCAATCCGACGGGGCCCAAACGGTTGACCCTGGAACGTAAAGGGTAATAGGAACACGGTGCATTTTAGTCATTACGAGTCTGATGAACACTTTCGGCTTGTGTTTCATTAAAAAATTAAATAAAACCTAAGAAAGTACTTACTTAAAAAAGATTGTAGTACATATTAAACTTGACACACATCCCTCCCGATCCCCGACCCTTGCAAGAGCCAGCCAGCGATGCTGAGCCTGTGGTTTTAAATTAACCCCTAAATAATGATATCATTGTAATTCAGTCTGTCCCCCGCTGCCCTCCCTCAGTGACACCCTAAGCCGAGGTTCGTACCCCACAGGGGGTGCCCTTTTTTTATCGTTGTAAAATCATCAAATGAGTCCTCCCACCCAGGCCAGGGCGGGAGGGACTGTCAGACTTGTACTGACTAAAATCCACGGTGTCCTTCATTAGCCCTTTGCGTTCCAGGGTCACGGTAATGAGATAAGTCCCGCGACCCCGGCAGGCTTTGGTCCTCTAGAGGGGGGCCCCGTCATCTTGCTGACGCTCTTTGAGGCGCGCGTGTAACACTAATGCGCCGTACAGCCCATGGCTGGATGCCTTCGAGTCATTTAAGACATCCACAGAAAAGTCCGGTTAAGCAGCTCACAACCTCTTTTAGGTTGACCTACGAGATGACACTCAAAAAAAACGTTGCATTCCGGGAGTGCCGGTAGAAGTTAAAACTTTTTTATTACTGTGTTATATTTTAAAACTGGAGTAGTACAGATGTGAAATTAACGAATTTTGTTACATCTTGTTAGTGTCGTATAACAAGTGTCAAATCACAAATGTTTTCATATATGCCCGATAGATGGCGTTGCACGATTAAAATGCAAGCTATCGTTTGCCTCTTCGTCTCACAAATTTTCATTCTACATGGTTCACGCTAAGAGCGATAGATGGCGCTTATCTAAATTACGTCTTACGCTTTTTCTATCACGGTTACGTGACCCTGACGCGAATTTTACATTTTTACCCATTACAAAAAATAGGAACAACGCCGCTAAAGAAGTTTTAATAAAAAAACACGTCAGTCTCGCGAGTCCCGAGTTAGTTCACATCTCTGTCACAAGGTGCGCTTCGATCGATTTGATAGTTCCCACCACAGACAGCACATAGGAGTATAATCTTGAATAGGATACTATTAAAACAATGCCAAGGATATCATCATTATTAAATTAATAAAGACAGCGAGACGATCAACTATAAGTAATATTAAACTAGCGAGCATAACTATGGAATGCACTTACTTGGAATTGATCCGGGATAACTCCTTAAATAATGGCGTGATTTCAATGAATTTGGTATCAATTTGAAGTTAACAGTTAACCCTTTAAAATGGTACCATTTTTATAATTATTAACTAGTTATTAAGTACTCAAGATTGCTCATACTCATGAGAGTAGGTGTTTGACAGTAGTTTTGCTCGCAGAAGTGACAGAAAAGCATGTGTGACGTCTTAATATGGCGCCAATTCACATTTACTGTTAATTTTGTCGCACTGTAGGTTCGTTTTAGGGTTCCGTACGTCCGAATACAAAAACGGAACCCTTATAGGATCACTCGTGTATCCGTCTGTCTGTCGCTTACAGTCAATTATCTCCGAATCTACTAGACCGATTAAGTTGAAATTTGGTCCACATATCAATTCCTGTGACCCAAGCACAGAGGTGTGACGTGAATAGATGAAATCGGTATGTGGGAGGTAATTTTTGGGGGGGGAAGGGAAAAATTAAAAAAAAAATTAAAACTGCATCTTGTGACATATCAAATGAAAGGTCTTGTTGAGTAGATCTTAAATGTATTTTTTTTGTAATTTAAAATAAATAGTTTCTGAGTTATTCAAGAAAATAGACGAAATTTGACTTTTCCCCCTCCCCCCTTATCTCTGAAACTACAGAACATAAAATTTAAAAAAAAATACAGTAATTAGTTTTCTACTTATAGATTATAGGATAACCTATAAGAAGTCCATATCTGTATATGGGAGGTAATTTTTGGAGGGGAAGGGAAAAATGAAAAAAAAAATTTGAAAACTGCATCGTGTGACATATCAAATGAAAGGTCTTGTTGAGACAATCTTAAACGTATTTTTTATGTAATTTTAAAATAAATAGTTTTCAAGTTATTGAAGAAAATATACGAAATTAGACCATTCCCCCCCTTATCTCCATCCGCCCACTATCTCGCCTGATGGTAATCAATGACGTGGTCGACGATGAAGCACACTTGTCTAGAAGTAACATATTCACTCCTGACTTGAAGACCACAAGGTTATACGAGTAGCTATAAGGAAACACAAAAATAAATGTACTATTAGCTCCCAAACTGCATTTTACGTAGAAAATGCAAACATTCATAAATTAAGGTCAGCATAAAAAGCTAACACGTTTGTGCAGTCTTGAGCAATTGTAAAGAAAACATTTTGATGTCCGTCTAGCGAAACAAGGCAAGTACCGTTCGCAAATTAGTTTGGGATTTTATTAAATCTTGGTTTTTGGCAATAGATCAAATATTTGAGTTTTCTTGAAGAACTAGAATGTTTTGTTTATACACCGCGGCTTTTTAGTCGTCTTACGACTTCAATGACTAGTAAACGTTCATAATAAAAAAAATGGTATAACTGACATTTGGATAATTTAAAAATAAAAATATTATAAAAAAAAAAATTATGACGCAAGGCGTAACCGACGAAAAATTCCAACACGGGGGGTCCAGAATCATGTCCTGGACCCATGGTATCCGTTTGTTCGTCGATGTCACTTACACCCTGTATTAATCGCGCCTAGAGGTATTATAAGTCAGATATATTGAGTGGAACACTTTTGTAAGACGACTAAAAAGTCACGGTGTATAGAAGTCCACTTTAATAAACAGTGGTACATAAAAATTACTAATATTCTAACTTATTAGGTTGGGGAAAAAGTCTTTTCGCATTATAGTATGTATGAACTTGTAATAAAATCTCTTTGGCTATACTATTTGTATCTGGCTGGTTTTGGTATCATTGAAAGTTTAAATTTTAAAGAACATAATTCCAAATTCAAATTAGGAAAATGTGTGATTTTCATTTGTTTTTCGTACCATCAAGATGAGTGAATCTAATGAAGAAATTCGATACATTTTAAAATTTTACTACAAAAAAGGTAAAAATGCAACGCAAGCCGCGAAAAAAATTTGCGATGTTTATGGACCTAGTGTAGTGTCTGTGAGAGTAGCACAAATTTGGTTTAAGCGTTTTCAATCCGGAAATTTTGATGTCAAAGATGCACGTCGCTCTGGTCGCCCTATTACGGATAAAATGGATGCCATTTTTGAAAAAGTGGAGCAAGATCGGCATATCAGTAGTTACGTCGTAGCTGAAGAACTGGAAATTGACCACAAAACAGTTTTGGCGCATTTGAAAAAAACTGGGTACACAAAAAAGCTCGACATTTGGGTACCTCACGAGCTCACTGAAAGAAACCTAATGAACCGTGTACTCATTTGTGATTCTTTATTACGACGTAATGAAACCGAACCATTTTTGAAGAAGCTGATAACTGGTGATGAAAAGTGGATCACGTATGACAAGAACGTGCGAAAAAGGTCGTGGTCAAAGGCCGGTCAGGCTTCACAGACTGTGGCGAAACCCGGGTTAACTCGCAACAAGGTGATGCTGTGTGTGTGGTGGGATTGGAAGGGCATTATTCATTATGAGCTGTTACCACCAGGCAGGACCATCGATTCTGAACTCTACTGCGAACAACTGATGAGATTAAAGCAAGAAGTTGAAAGAAAGCGGCCGGAATTAATCAACAGAAGGGGTGTGGTTTTTCATCATGATAACGCTAGACCTCACACATCTTTAGCCACCCAACAAAAATTAAGAGAGTTTGGCTGGGAGGTGTTAATGCATCCGCCGTATAGTCCTGACCTTGCACCTTCAGATTTCCACCTGTTTCGGTCTCTTCAGAATTCTTTAGGCAGTGTCAGGTTAACATCACGAGAGGACTGCCAAAACCACTTGTCGCGGTATTTTGACCAGAAGTCCCAAAATTTCTATAGCAATGGGATCATGTCCCTACCTACAAGATGGCAAAAAGTTATCGAACAAAATGGTACCTACATACTTTAGTTAAATGTAAATAAACTTTATTAAAAAATGTTTTGAATTTTCTTAAAAAATGCGAAGAAACTTTTTCCCCAACCTATTATTTTAAAACTAAAGAAAAAAAAAACAGATTTAAAATAATTATCTCACTCAAAAGATACTTTTTTTTTTTTTTTAACCACGCCACGGGCCACGGTATCCTGGATTAAGAAAAATCCGCGACCCCGGCAGGCATTTGGCCCCATAAGGGGCCCCGTCGGTGATGCGTGAAACACGACGCGCCACCGACCCGGGCTTGGTCCTTGGTCGGACGGCGAGCATACCCATTACTCACCGTCCGCAAGCCCGCTCCGCCGCTGTGCCCTCTGCTGTTCAGAGGGACACGCGTTGGAGCGTCCACCCGACAGGCTATTTGCATACGGGCAAAGAAACCCCTTAGGCACACAGTGCCTAAGGAGAGTTTTTGCCCGCATCCCAGGGTGCACGGGCCCGAAAAACTGGTCTTCCCCCCGGACGTATCCGAGAGGGAACTCCAGTCCACGGGCGCACGTGGAGGTTTCCTGTCTTAGCACCCCCACTCAAAAGATACTTGATAAAATTTATAAATAAAAGAACTGAGTTTGATAACTTAGGCTACATCTAAGCTAATCCGACGACATACAATTATTCTACCTAACCTTTTCGTACAACATGCGTGATTCACCCCCATCTGTCACTTCTCAGTGGGGGTCCAACGAAATGTCAAAACGAACAATACTTTACGGCTGACATTTTTGCTGACGCTCCTTGCATCTCGATGTCCTTTCATTCGTACTTAACTAGGTATTAGGTACGTTGGTATTGTGACATAGGCACTAAACTTGATGACCTGGCTTTTAGGATAATATGTTCAGGTAGTATGGTGAAAGAATTTAGGCGGATGCTAGCGATTACGGACGGCGATTAATGGGTCATGGACTATGTCCGGATCGACAGCGCGTCAAAGTCCGCGCTGCCAGCAATCTAAGTAAGGGTGACAATTTCCGGTCACCGTAGGCGAGGGCATGAGGACGACGAGTAGAATGGGTGACTCGCCGTCCGATCATTGACTTTGCCCGGACGGCGCGGCGTGTCGTATCCACGCACGCATCAAAGAGCTGTCTGCAATCTGACGGGGACCAAAGCCTGCTGGGGTAGCTGGACTGTCTTATTAGGTAACCGTGACCCCGGAATGTAAAGGGCTATTGAAGGATACTGTGGATTTTAGTCAGTACAAATCTGACTCATTTGACGATTTTACCACTATAATAATTGCTATTAGTTTAAGAAACTAAAAAAACACACTTTTAGCACGCACTAAAAATTACAATCTTCGTATTCCTCTTGTCGAACCTTATTGATTGATATGCATTTCAAATAGCCTGTCCGCCATCTTAGACGTCCGCCATATTGGATTTAAGTCACGTGACTATTTTTTTCGTATTCATGACAGCAAACCCTTTCATTTGATACACATATCATGGGGGTGGATTTCAAACAGCCAGTCCGCCATGTTGGGGAGGCCGCCATATTGGATTTGTAATGACGTTTCTTAGCTAGTCATGTATTGTCATCAGAACTCAGAGCGTGTGCAAAATTTCATCCTAATCGAAGACCGGAAAGTGGGTCAAATTAAGATTCCAAGATTTTCTTACATACTCGTACATACATAGTTACTAGTGAAGCTAATATAAGCGTGTTAAAAATGGTCATATTTCCATCAAACTTTTGGTTAATGAGTCATCAACTCCCACGCATACTTACTAACATTACATAAACCCACATTATGTTATGATTAATGCTTCTTTTGTTTGACATAATTGACATAATGATTGACATACATATGATTAAATATATGGATTCTTATTTAAATACAAACATACAATGCCTTTTATAAGAAAAGAGAAAGATTATCTCAGTCACTTTGAAAGCTCACTTTGAAAGCTCACTTTTCTGGCTAAACTACTGAACTGATTTTAAAGAAATGTTACAAACGTTAACCGTCTTACCACAAAATAATTAAACACCCGTTGAACGCTTGTCTAAAAAAAGTGTAACTACAAAACGACCCTTATATCAAGGAGAAATGTCGTTTTGACGTTGCCAATTTTATTAGACAAGTGTTCAACGAGTGTTTAATTATTTTGGGTGTTTATCTTTTTGTGGTAAGGCGGTAAAGGTTTTTTTTTGACCAAGAAATTTTGAATCTTGATATCAATAAAAAAAATAAGTAGGCTCCTATTAGTTTATAGATAATGAAGCGGAAGCCTTTCACGAGAGCTCGACTCGCATTTTGTCAGATTTTTTAATGCCGTTCGACTGAAATTCATGTTAGGATAATACCACTGTATGTATTAGTCAGTGTTTCGTAAAATTTGGCCCACTTCTGTGAAAAACAGTCTAAAAATCCATTAATTGGTTTTGAATAAAAATCCACAAACTCTAAGACACGAACATTTACTTGTTTGTTATACTCTTTGTAGAGGAGGCTAAATAATTACAGCCACACAGGCCGATCTTCCGGGTTAAGCAACGCTTGCCGAGGTTGGGTCTGTGGATGGGTGACCATCTGTCATAGCGAGTTTGCTCCGTGCCTCGGAAAGCACGTAAAGCCGTTGGTCCCGGCAGTCATTTGTAGATCTTTGACAGTCGTTACTATTAGTTAGAAGCTCTAAAAATCTGACAACCAGTCTTACCATGGGGTATCGTATTACCCAGTTACTGTATTGTGGAGGTCTGATAGTCAGTCGCTCCATGTAAAATACTGATATTCAGCTGCATCTGGTTCGACTGGAAGCAGACTCCAATATAGTTGGGAAAAAGGCTTGACAGATGATAATGATGTTATTCTCTTCGTAAATAGATAACATATTTAGACATCTGCATTACTCAGAAACAGCCACGCCTTTAAACTACCACAATACACCATGATTATAACATTATACTAAACGAAAATAATCAAACACAGCCTGCGGCGTTATGAATCTTGTTTGCATTGCATCCCATACATAAATACATACATTACTCATACATTATGTATGGGTCTTAAGGTGCGTCTACACGGGCAATATTTTTGCTGCAATACAATTGCCAGCAATATTACCAACAATAGGCCTAAATACTTTTTACTACTGCTTTTATTGAATTAATGTTGTAAAATATTTTTGCGTTGGCCGGAAACGTAGCCACACATTGCACTGACAGGCCTGTTGGTCTAGTGGTTAGTGACCCTGACTGCTATGCCGAAGGTCGAGGGTTCGATTCCCACCCAGGACAAATATTTGTGTGATGAGCACGATCATTTGTTCTGTGTCTGGGTGTAATTTATCTATAATATGTATGTATTTAGAAATATATAAGTATGTTTATCGGTTGTCTAGTACCCATAACACAAGCTCTGCTTAGCTTGGGACTAGATGGCGTTGTGTGATAGTTGTGGAACATTATTATTATTAGTTAAAATATTGCCCATTTAGACGCACCTTTAACTGTTATTGTGTCAGAAGTTCTTGTCTTTGAGTACAGTCGGCGATAAAAGTGATTGATGATGTTATTAAAGACATAACTTATTTTTTTGTGAATGGAATTTTGGTAAGATATTTTGTTGCTCTTAAATGTCCAGTGGAAATGACAACATAGTTATTTACTGCCTTTTCCTTATGATAAATGTAAAAAAAAACATTATTAAGAATTTATCAGTAGCAACCATTTTTTTTTCTATTTTTATATCAACAAATAATTTTATCAATGAAAACTTTTTGCTACTCCAAATTTTAACTATAAAAATAAACAAAACCATTTATAACCGACCCTGTTTCACACAGGCCACATAAAAAGGTCACAATACCCTCATATTTCAGCCTCCTGACGAAACAAACAAACCACTTGCGCAAACGCCTGTACTTGTACACGTCTACACTTGTGTGCTCGACAGTACACGACGGCATGATAAATGGTTGTTCAAGTATTACATTATCAAATATTATCTTGTATTTTGATAGAAGATACTGTGGTCCATGGTATTTTGAAATGGAAGGCTGTATGTTTTACACTGCCTGCTGTCATTGATTTTTGACAGTAGACAATAATCAGAAAGTCTGACAGCTGAAGAATTCAATGGTTGAGATCAAATGGATATAATAGGTATGATGACAATTTAAGATAAAATTTCATAATTTATTTATTTATGTACACAGAACACACAAAAACAAGAAATAACATTTGGATAAAAGAGCACAAAGGCACTGCTTATTTCATTAAGAAATCTCTTCCAGCAGACCAACGACAGAAGAGAGATAGACAGTAAAACGTAGACACAGTGTACAAAAAATGAATAAAATATAAACATACATACTAAAAATAAACATATAAAATATATTTATACAATATATATTTATAATATTATTTTAGGCCAAAAAGATTTGTTGAAATGTTAAAGAATTGGGTTCTACTATCTAAACTTCGATTAAATCTTCATTTTCAATATAATAATATGTATTAACGATTTTACATCGTGTCTGAATTTGTAAATGTTTAATTGTTTAACTAAATACACATATAAAGAAAATATCATACATGCAATACATATTTATATAAATAGGCTTATCAGATATATTATTATACCTGTTATAGGCTTACATACCAGCATATATGTTTTATATGTTTTGTTTTCTTATTAATGCTTTGTATGTACTGCTGTTGGTGTACCTACTAAATAAATAAATAAATATTCAAAATTATGATTATTCTGAGACTGATGAGCACGACTGTACTTTTATTTCTTTTTAATAAAAAAAAATGTACCACATATAGATATTTTTGGCGGTATCGATTCGCACACCAATAAATGAAGTTCGTGTGAATCGCCTACATAAAAATAAAACTGTCGATTCGCATATTTCCTGCGATTGAAATTTGTGCGAATCAACCAAGAAGTACAATATTTTTTATCGAAATAAATCACAAAATACGATCATCCGCCATTCCAAAGCGTAGCAAAGTTAAAACCTCTTTTACAAACACAATATTTACCCATTTATATTGAGATAGGTCAAGTCTAACAAGACGTGTAAACTACTATTAAAAAGGAATGATTATTTATTTGATAACCATCATTATTAAAATAGTTAAAGACCCTACCGTTTAAATACTTATAATGATAAATTATTGACGTCGAAAACATAATATGATTCATGACTTATGGTCTTATGTAAAGTATGGGCTATGTATTCAAAAGCATTTAAATTACATAATAAGTAACATAATATGATGTTCCCACTTATTGAGCATGAGCACGTTGAGCTTCTTGAGTTATGAGTCGAGCTACACGATAACTGACAAATGCTTGCACTGACTGGACAGGTCCACTCAAATCTGTGTTGTTCTTTCTTCAAAAGACCCGCATGGTCCTCGTATGACATGACCAATACCTATAATGTCTGGACTTTAAAAGAGACTGTGACCTCTGAGTTTGTTTCGGTTGTTTCATCTCAGTGTAGTCAGGTACGAAATACCGGCCTCATCTAGCTTGTAATAGAGTTTTTTTTTTTATAACCAACTTACAATATAAATATAGATAATTAATTTTAAAAATTTCAGGTATCCCACTGTAGATTTATATAAAGAATATTCAGTCCTTACTATAAGGCAATTATTCATTAAGAGCATTATACTTACACAGTAGAGCATACGGTGCAAGACTGCCCCGCTTGGGCAGAGCACCGCCGTGTCCTCACGGCAGCGATAGGCGGAGACCTCTCGCGCCCGGCATTGGTCGAGGCCATGCTGCGGGGCGAGACGGAGTGGGAAGCGGTCGCCTCCTTCTGCGAAGCAGTAATGCTCGTTAAGGAGGAGGCGGGCCGTGAGAGAGAGAGGACAGCGTCCTCCCTCCGCCCCACCCGCAATGGTAGACGCCCACGGCGTCGGACGTCGCAAGACGATCTCCGGCCACCGTAGGCGCGGGCATGCGGACGGCGAGTAAAGGGCAACTCGCCGCCCGACCATGGACCATGCCCGGGTCGACGGCGCGTTGTGTTCCACGCGCGCCTCAAAGAGCGTCAGCACGATGACGGGGCCCCGCCCAAGAGGGCCAAAGCCTGCCGGGGTCGCGGGACTTATCTCATTACCGTGACCCCGGAACATAAAAGGCTATTGAAGGACACCGTGGATTTTAGTCAGTACAAGTCTGACAGTCCCTCCCGCCCTGCCCGGGGTGGGAGGACTCATTTGATGATTTTACCACGCTAAAAAAAAAAAAAAAAAAAAAAAAGAGCATTATACTTAAACAACACACAAAACCATCACAAATATTAAATCAAAGACGTCCATTTATAGTTTACCCTGTACCTTTTTGTAGAACGAGTTTTGCACAGAAATTCTTTCCCTACCTAGGACCTTTTGTATACAATCGAATAAATAAGTCTGTATCTATATCAAAATGCAGCAAGTTTGTATGCAAAAATATTTTAGATGAATATCTCAAAAAAATGGACTATGATTCAACAGAGAAATTATTAATAAGGGTTGTTTGACGGGAGTCTCGGGAATGCATTATTTTAATATTTTTTTTAATTTTTTTTTTTTGCAATGTATAGACGCGCACATCGGCCTGCCTCGATCTGTCAGATTTCTTTAGTGGATTTTCAGCCTTATCACGATGGTGGAAGGTATATGTTCAATTGGTGGAGTTTGGTAGGTTGGCATGAGTTGACCTGCTGCCGTCTGTACAACATAGTAAAAGCGTGGAATGTAAACACTTGTTACGTAACGTAATGTTTGATGACGCATTCAAGTCTATTTTCAAATTGTGTTTAATCTATAAATCATGCCAGATTATTTTACTTATTGTAACTAATTTGTTTGTCATAAAACTAGCCACAATAAGTTAAACATACCTACCATCATCAATTGTGAAATTCTTCTATGCGTTTTATTATAACAACGTTGTAAAATTGTGAACATAGGCTAAGTTTAAGAGAAATAAAGTTTATTATTATTATAATATAAATATCATTTACCACTGCTGTGACCCAGGCCTCCTCTCTGTAGAGGGAGTGTGCCATAATCCACCACGCGGGCACAGTGCGGGTTAGTAGATGTCACATGTCTTCGAAATTTTGGTTCTAGGAAATGACGGTTTTTATAAGCTCGTGGCTAAATAAGAACCACACAGATCTTCCAGGTAAAGCCGCTTTTGCCGAGGTTGGTCTGTGGATTGGTGACCATCTATTAAAGCGAGTTTCCTCCGTGCTTCGGAAAGCACGTAAAGCCGTTGGTCCCGGCTGTCATTTGTAGATCTTTGACGGTCGTTACTGTTAGTCAGAAGCTCATAAGTCTGACAACCAGTCTTACCATGGGGTATCGTATTACCCAGTTACTGTGTTGTGGAGGTCCGATAGGCAATCGCTCCATGTAAAATACTGATATTCAACTACATCTGGTTCGACTGGAAGCAGACCACAATATAGTTGGGAAAAGGCAGGCAGATGATGAAAACATGTTGATTTTCTCATATAATTGAAGAAAGGAAAATTACACCACACGTAAAATGAATCGTTAGACATTTTCTCTTAACAGCTGTCAATTTAAAACTGAAGTTTATATCATTTGATAAGGATCTTTAAATCTGTTAGCTTCACTTATCCAGTTTAACTAAACCTAGCTTTGTATAATCTTTCCTCACAAAGAAAGTTCAGCTCATACCGGTTACGCATAACTTGATGTGTACATTGCGTGCTAACCTAAAAGTTAGGCTAACTGGCTGTCAAAGTGTAACGCAACGTTAACCTTTAACAGTCTGTTAACCTGCCCTTTTGATGTAGACATTTCTATTTTAATTTTAGAAATATTTTGTAAGGGCTTACGTTGGAAAACTTTGCTGGATACATAAATGTCCTTTCTTTGGTATTGTTCGTCGTGTCGTTGAGCTCCTCGAGTTTTTTTTTTTGGACAAACCCACCACACTATTCCCAAACCACTGCAACTCCTGTGCGCCAGAATCAACAGTGGCAACCACCAGAAAAGCGCCGAGACAATGAAGCTCGACGTGTCCCCAAAAATGAATTTACCTGTCTTGGATCCTGCAACGAAATTAATCAGAAAAGAATAGTGGAGGAGTAGGAAAAACCTCCTTGAATTATGAGTTAAGCTACACGTCATCTGACAAATGCTTGCACTGACTGGACAGGTCCACTCAAATCTGTGTGGTTCTTTCTTCAAAAGACCATCTCAGACACTAATGGTCTTCGTATGACATGACCAATATACGGCGCGTTGTGTTCCACGCGCGCCTCAAAGAGCGTCAGCATGATGACGGGGCCCTCTAGAGGGTCCAAGCCTGCCGGGGTCGCGGGACTAACGAATTACCCTGAACCCGGAACGTAAAGGGCTATTGAAGGACACCGTGGATTTTGGTCAGTACAAGTCTGACAGTCCCTCCTGCCCTGCCCTGGGTGGGAGGACTCATTTGATGATTTTACCGCGCTAAAAAAAATTGACATGGCCAAAATAATGTCTGGAATTTAAAAGAGACAGTTACTTATGAATTTGTTTCGGCTGTTTCGTGAAAGTTTGTTGACACGGATGGATGTATATGGATGTTTATTACTCTTTCACGCAAAAACTACTGAACCGATTTAGATGAAATTTGGTACACAGATAGCTTATAACCTAAACTACGATAAAGGATAGTTTTATACCGATAATTTTCAAGTAACACGGTGGCAAAACCGCTGCTGACTAGTAAATATTTTCGAATTTTCTAGGACATGCACATTCACTATATCTAGACTTTTAAAACTCGTACAAAGATCTAAATCTATATTTACATAACACCTAAGTCATCTTTAAAATATTTGCGAAGTTGCATAAAAATGGACGCGAACTTATTATTTTCTAATATTGACGAAATCGGTCCGATATTTGTTGTGTAAGACATAACACGCGCCCCGCTCAGTCGGGTAAATATTTTAATCTGTTGACGTGTTATTTCGTCTAATATTTGTTTTTTAACGGTCCTGTATTTATGTTTTGCAATTATTATTAGGTATTGGTAATCTTACTTTTTTTTTCATTTTATTAAAAAAACAGATTTTTATGGACTAAATTCCACGGTGATCCTTCAATAGCCCTTTACGTTCCAGGGTCATGTTACCTGATGACACATTCCCGCCTTTAGAAGCCGCTGTGTAATATTAATTTGTTACCATTTCAAACACCGCAAGCTTCATAAAATTCTTAACAACAACGTAAAATATAATTCTCGAGCAAAATACAATATTATTGATGTTAATTATAAAAAAAAAAACTTCAAGAAAAACAGTTAACAATAGCACAATGGTTCACACGAAGAAAAAACTTAATTAGAACACTGACAAACTACGTTATTTCCTTGCAATAACGTCAAGAGAAAAAAAAAACTGATATCCGGAAACGTTTCGTTATTAAACGTTCTCGTCACTGACTGAGTTGCATCTAATTTCTGAACGGCTAATCGATGATAACAAGATTTAGTTCTGCCATTTTTAATCGTGGTACAATGATCTCCACGGATTCGCGCGACCCATTTAGGCAGTCTCGTGACCCATTTAGACAAATCCGCTACCCATTTAGACAGTACCGCAACCCATTCTGGGCACCGCTTTTTAAACTTAAACAAGCGTTTAACAGATTTTTATCTTTTTGTTGTAAGACGGTTCAAGTTTTTGTGATGTAAAGTAAACGGGAACTTTGGCGTTAATTTCTCTCGTTCGTACACTAGAGGTGCTTTTTTCAATTCCTATAAATAAAACACAGAAATATTGTGAAGAGGCTTCATTAATTCCATCCAAATCCGTTCAGTCGTTTTTGGTACAGTAACAAATATACATACAAACTATAAAATCAGTTAGGATTCTAGATTATGATAATTATTTATACAATTTTAGTTAAATTCTTAATTTGACATGAAATATTTTAACCTTATACTTGTCTAACATCCATAATTACAGGCGACCCTAATGCCATTTACCGCCATTGGATACCCCATGCTGTTATATGGAACTTCCTAATGGAAATACATAAATATTACCTACAGTCCTACAATTAACATTTAAGTAAATATTTAAACGATTCCTATTTATTTTCAATACTAACTTATTACTAGAGGTGAGCCGACTGTGATTATAGCCGACGAGCCAACTAGTCGGCCAGGCCGATCAGTTTCGTCGGTTTTTATTCGTTCCTGCGCAATTATTCAATCTTTACTTTTTTTGTTATTTTAAAGCTGAAAGTTTTTTTGTTTGGTTGAATGCGCTAATCTCAGGAACTACTAGTTCGAAATCATAAATTATTTTTGTGTTGGATAGACCATTTATCGAGGAAGGCTATAGGCTATGTAACATCACGCTATGACCAATAGGAACGGTGTAGCGAGAGTAAAACCACGGGACACAGCTAGTTTAAAAATAAAACGTTTGCCATTAATTTGACACCTAGGTAAATGGGTACGGATAAGATAATAAATTATTCGGCTGAATATAAGTAAATAATGAAGACAGGAAAGGTTACAATTTTATAGTAATCATCCCAGCCGACATAAAGCTGCTTTTAAGCCGCAAATTAAGCCGACTAGTCGGCTCTAGCGACTATTTGCCGACTCAACACATCTCCACTCATTAACCTACTATTATTCAAGATAAATGTAAGACTTGTCTTATTAAATAGCATTAAACTTTGATATACAGTTATCATTTGGACTTAATTTGAACTTAAAGTGCGTAATAAATTACATATATTACTTTATATTTTAGTTTATTTGTTAAATGCCACATTCTCATGTCAACGTCACGACCATTGATCATTAAACACGGATCAGCGGCCGTATTACAACATCTTAAAACCAGGCTTGTTCCGGCGAGTGAAAAAGACAGAGCTATACAAGTCGTCTAGCGCCATCTCGTTCCCACAGCTGAAATACTCACGCTTTAAGACATCATGGAAGACCAGATTTCGATTGAAATACAATATTAACTTTAGGCGTTTTATTCATAATTTCGGTCTAAACGGTGAGCGGTCTCGCGCCCGGCATTGGTCGAGGGCATGCTGCGGGGCAAAACGGAGTGGGAAGCGGTCGCCTCCTTCTGCGAAGCAGTCATGCTCGCGAAGGAGGAGGCGGGCCGCGTGAGGGAGAGGATAGCGTCCTCCCGTAGGCGCGGGCATGCGGGCGGCGAGTAAAGGGCAACTCGCTGTGGGACCATGGACCATGCCCGGGTTGACGGCGCGTTGTTTTCCACGCGCGCCTCACAGAGCGTCAGCATGATGACGGGGCCCCCTCTAGAGGGCCAAAGCCTGCTGGAGTCGCGGTACTTATCTCATTACCGTGACCCCGGAACATAAAGGGCTATTGAAGGACACCTTGGATTTTAGTCAGTACGAGTCTGACAGTCCCTCCCGCCCTGCAACTCATTTGATGATTTTACCACGCTTAAAAAAAAAAGCGGTGAGCGGTGCGGCGGGCAGCGCAAATAAGACATTAATTACTTTGTTCGTACGCGAATTCGCTAGTAGTGGCACCTTGTGGCGTGTTCCAAACATTTCTATACATTTGATCCTGACTGTGAATATGAACAATCAGCACATCATATTCTTTGGGAGTGTTTTCTTTGGCAGAACGAACGCAATATTATGTTGGATACTGTTCAGACTACATCTGGAGTCATTTATTATACGGACCTTGTGGAAACTCGAACAAACCTCCGTGCGTTCAAGCGTTTTTGCCATACTCACAATTTAGGACCCATTAATATTAGTAGTCAGTTTTACCCGTGGTGGTTTTTACTGGGCATCTCCCAGTTGTAATGTCCCTTTGTGCCTATTGGCCTTGCTTTGTTCTGTCTCCTGCTTGCATGCAGGGAAGTGGAAACATATTTTTCCTACTCCTCCACTATTCTTTTCTGATTAATTTCGTGCAGGATCCAAGACAGGTAAATTCATTCTCCGGGACACGTCGAGCTTCATTGTCTCGGCGCTTTTCTGGTGGTTGCCACTGTTGATTCTGGCTCTCAGGAGTTGCAGTGGTTTGGGAATAGTGTGGTGGGTTTGTCCAAAAAAAAAATATTTGATCCTACCGCTCGCCGCCCCACTCTAAGTCAGCCCTCACAGTGGCAAGCTTTCGCCACTTTCTGAGTATTTTCATTGGTAAGAAGTGGCAGAACAAACTCCCAAGCAACTCACATAATTATTTTCTTAATTATTTTATGTCTACATCATCTGCTAGCCTTTACCCAACTATATTATGGTCGGTTTCCAGTCGAACCAGATGTAGCTGAATATAAATATTTTACTGACTATCGGACCTCCACAACCCAGTAACTAGGTAATACGATACCCCATGGTAAGACTGCTTGTCAGATTTATGAGATTCTGTAGTAACGACTGTCAAAGATCTACAAATGACAGTCGAGAATCTCGCTATGACAGAAGGTCACCCATCCAAACACCAAACTCGGCAAGCGCGGCTTAACCCGAATGATCGGTCTGTCCGACTGTAATTATTTATCCACGAGCTCCACAATTCTTTTATGTCTATAGTCTACACCAATACTTAATCATTACAAAATTTCTATGGCACTACCACAGACAACCATCATCTTCACAATAGAAATTTTGCAATAGAGAATTTATAAATACCAAAGCCAATTATATTGATTGATACCTCTTGCAATCACCACCTACTATAAAAGTTCTAAAAAGAAGTCAATTTGAAAAGAAAATCGAACAAAAGACATTGTGACATCATCATGTCAAATGTCACTGTCAATATATTGACGCTTGGCGATGGTTAAGGTTGCAGTACTATTATTTTTGAACGTCTGATAATCTCATTAAATGTGAGATTTTTAATAAATAAAAATCATTATATAATAATTGAATGTATTCTTAAGTAAATGGTAAAGACAAAAACGATTTGAAATAATCGGCTCTTTAAAAAAATGTTGTACGTGGCACTAAATAATCCGTAGTACCGATAACATCGTCCAAGTACACAATAAGCGAAAAATGCTCATAAAATGAAAACTTCTGAAACATCATCATCATCATCATCTCAGCCATAGGACGTCCACTGCTGAACATAGGCCTCCCCTTTAGATCTCCACATATACCGGTTGGAAGCGACCAGCATCCAGCGTCTTCCGGCGACCTTTACAAGGTCGTCTGTCCACCTCGTTGGTGGACGTCCTACGCTGCGCTTGCTAGTCCGCGGTCTCCACTCTAGCACTTTTCGCCCCATCGGCCATCTGCTCTGCGAGCAATATGGCCTGCCCATTGCCACTTCAGCTTGCTAATCCGGTGGGCTATATCGGTGACTTTAGTTCGTCTACGGATCTCCTCATTTCGGATTCGATCACGTAGAGAAACACCGAGCATAGCCCTCTCCATAGCTCGCTGAGCGACTTTGAGCTTTGAGATGAGGCCGATAGTGAAAGACCACGTTTCGGTGCCGTAAGTCACTTCTGAAACAAACTGTATTAAATTTTTATTGGACCAAATGGCAGATTGTACTGCATTGAAAAAAAAGAATCACAAAAATCGGACCAGAAACCTCGGAGTAAGTCGGTGTAGACAATAATTTACATTGTCTTTGAAAAACCGCTTGTCCGATTTCGATATTTTTTATGACTTTTTGGAAAGTAAGTATTCCTTTCCCAACAAAAAAATATTCTTTCAAATCGGTTGGTAAGCGACGGAGTTTCGTCTGAACAAAAAAAAATAGAAACATCCGAATTGAGAACCTCCTCCTTTTGAAATCGTCCGATTAATGTAAACTACTCTTTACTTTCGCAAAATGAATTAACAAATTGTCACTGGCATATAGGAGACATAGAATTTACAAATGGCGACCCATATTTAGGAATTGAGCCTTAACATTTAACAATTATCCAACTTAGCTCTCCGGCGCCATTATTTCATCGTAAGTATTTACGATTTGCAGTAAAATTAAGAGTCAACTTGTGAATGATGCAATTTATGATGTAGTGGACTCTTTAGCTAGATATTTGCACACGTGACTTTTTCTACGTAGACTTTAACCGTCTTACCACAAGAAATAGGTATAATAAATAGATATCTGTTGAACATTTTTTTGTCTTTAATGGAAAGGTCATATACACCGTGTTCCGGACGATATACATAAACTTCGACCAGATGTTCAAACCACGGAAGTAAGCATTTTTCATTATGGACACATTAATAAATTCTTATTTTTTATTTTTTGTTAATTTTCATACAAACTAAATACCTAGACGTAAATAACCCGATATGCATGCCTCTTTATCCGAATTGGCAACGTCATTCATAACATTTGGCGGGCTGAAACAAATGAAATGCAAATAGTATTTGATAGATTTCAAATTAAGATACTTTCTCACTGCATAGCTCAATTAAATTTCATTAAATGAAATTACAAATATCTTTGTAACGAAGCCTTTTTAAGTACTACTTCCTTTGCTGGATTTGATTTGTAAAAGCCATAGAAGTATTTGCTAAAGTTTATGGATAACGTGAAGAACACGGTGTATTTATTTCCTAACAACCTGTTTTTAGTTTTTTTTTATTTGCTCTAATTAAGAAGTTATATTAAATTCAAAATCATTAATTGAACTCCGAGCCGAAAACACGTCGACAGTGCCCGATGGGGAGGTGTGACGTCATTATGACAATTTCTATACATCGATAGTACGTGTTCCAACTTTGAAATTGTTATTGTAGAAGTCAGTTGACACAGTGCTAAGGAAATTCTTTGTCATAGTGATGTCACAACCAAGGCGAGCAATTGGGGCACGTTTGTGTTCACGTCGATTTTGTTAAATTTTTTTCACTTTTAAATTGGTCATAAATAATTATCAAAAAAAGAATTAAGATTTTTTCTCTTCTATGAATGTTCTTATTTGAGGTGGACTAATGAAATTTAAAAAAATAATATTTTTTCTACATAAATTCAAATAGGTAACTAAGTAATTGTCTAAAAAAAGTGTAATTGCAAAACGACCCTTATATCAACGTGAAATGCCATTTAGACGTTGACAGTTTTTTTTGACAAGACAGTGTTCAACAGATGCTTGAATTTATTTGTGGTAAAGCGGTTTTACGGAGACAGTCTCACTTAAAAGATTATAAAATACTACTGTTCCGCGCGATTTCACGCGACCCCTTTTGGACAGTCCCGTTACCCATTTGGACAGTCCCGCGACCCATTTAAACAGTCCCGCGACCCATTTGGACAGTCCCGTGACCCATTTGGACAGTCCCGCGACCCATTTGGACAGTACCGTGACCCATTAAGACAGTCCTGCAACTCATTCCGGATCCCTTTTTTTATCGTGGTAAAATCATAAAATGAGTCCTCCCACCCAGTCTGTCTGTCTGTTTATATGTCAACAGGCTGTATCTCAAGAACCTTAATGCTATTGTCAAACAGACAGGCGAAGCGAACGCGAAGCGAATCCTGTCATATAGAAAAGCGAAAGCGATCCGATAGTCTATGTGACAGGCTTCAAACAATTCCATACATTACAAACAAAAACGCTTCGCTTCGCGTTCACTTCGCCTGTCTGTTTGACAATAGCATAATAGTTAAACAGTTGTCGCAGATAACGTTTGTTCGCGAATTCGACTGATACTTATTCGGTTTTTTATGCTACTGAGAAGGATTTCAATAACTCTTTTTGAGCACGGAACCCAAAAATCATGAATACGAGTTTGCAATTATTTGGCGTTTAATATGTACCTATTAAAAATTCTAAATAATAAATCACTTTCCGAATTATTTTTTAATTGAAAGGTCAATGTTAGCCAATGATAATTTTATAAAAATTAAGTCATAAACATTATGATGCCCTGCGGGTATGTCTGTCTTCCGCCTCGTTATCACGTGGTCTGAACCGTCACTATTGATTATGAAGCTTTCGGTTCGATTCCCGGTTCGGGTCCAAAATGATACTTTTTATTCCCAAATTTATCTTTTTAATAATGATAAACCCTTGTGGTGACATTATCACTACAGTGATAAAACCCAATCAATAAATAAGAAATATATAGGTAGGCATATATGAAATAGGAATTTCTAATGTTTCGTATTGTAAAAACATCTGGTGGGGATTCTTATTTTTGATGTCCAGAAATCCCTACTGGGGATTTAGGCTGGATTTATTTAAGTGGGGATTTCGGAAAAAAAGTAACAATCCCCCCTGTAAGGGATTTGTCCGTTTCTGAAGTAAACCAGTTATAATCCTCCTTATTAATAAACGTGGACTAAAGTTACGCCAAGGTTAATCTTCGGATTAACCATACATTTTTTAAGGATTAACCTTGGCGTAACTTTAGTCCACGTTTATTGTTCTTTATGTTTAGTTTTAAGAGCACCGCAACTTTTACAAACAAAATCTAACCCATACCCTTTCTTTTGCCACAGAAACAGTACTGCAATACAAGAACCGAGATCTGCTGCAGGATTGAAACAGCCTCCTTAGCTGGCAGCAACCTCCAAGGATCCCTCGGCATCGGATCAGGCACCTTCCAAGGATCCAGCAGCAATGGACAGGGACAGTTCAGTCAATCTGGTCAGAGCAGTCAGAACAGCTTCACAAGCCAGTCTTCAGGAAGTTCAGGATTCAACGCTAACGCTAACAAAGGATCCGCCAGCTTCGGAAACCAATTCGGAGCAGGATCCGCCTTCAACAGCAACAAATTCGGATCAACCGCCTCTGGTTTTGGAACAACCGCCGCCCCCAATCGTTTCGGAACTGGCTTCCAGTCCACGACCCAATCCAACTTTGTAGAAACAGATTCTTTCTCAGCTGGATCTGAAAATGCTGGTGTGTTCCGCCCTGGTGCGGTTGGATCAGGACTTAAACCTGGTATTCCTTACCTTCCACCCGTTGATACTACTAATAGCGGTTCCAACATTGTTACTTCTTCTTACACACCTAGTTTCGTGACGACACCACGTCCTGTCTCAACCCCTCGGCCGACAACCGTCCGTCCTATCACCCCAAGACCTTTCACGACTATTAGACCAACATATCGGCCTCCTTCCACCAAAGCCCCTGAGTATTTACCCCCTATTGACGGCATTACTGGATCAGACACAGTCACTCATAATGTATATGAATCTGGTGGACTGATTTTGGACCAGAATCGGCCACAACCACCACAGAACAGTAAGTTTAAGTTTTTTAATTTAATTGTGATTCAATTAAGCAGAATTTTAGTAAAAATCGTTTCCAAGAAAAAGGGCGTTTATTGCCCGTGGTCTACCATCCTAGTTCACCTAGAAAGACATTATATTGGTGGAGTCAAACAAGGACCGTGGAGACTGAGATGGTCTCAGGGGGGACCGAGATGGACTCATTTGATGATTTAACCACGCTAAAAAAAAAGGCTAATTCAATAGCTACATCACCTCATTTCTTTGGCAGATGATATACCAGTTGGTTGCGCCGCTGCTCTCAAATGCACACCCATCGAATTCTGTACCGCGGAGGGAGTCATTTCCAACACCACGGTAGCTCTCACCAGAGACCAAGCTGCTTACAGAGTTCCTTTGACTGTAAGTACATTTAAATCTACATCTATATATCTACCTTCTTCTTTATCTTCTTCTTATATATATTGTATAAAAATCGATTGCTGTTCGTTAGTCTCGCTAAAATAAGCCCTATAGCCAAACTGCATACAACAGCAGACGACAATTTTATCGCTCAGCAGTCACTAATACATTTTCAACTTTATACCCCAGCGCGTAAAGTTGATAATCTATTGAAGTTTACAGATCGTTCTCGTTTGTTTCGTTCGTTATCGCTCAGCAGTCTTTAATAGATTTTCAACTTTATGCACTAGGGTATAAAGTTGAAAATGTATTAGTGACTGTATTAGTGTGATGGTTTGTAAAATTAGAGCCCTAAGGGGTTTTTTCGTAGTTGATAGTTTGTATGACACTTCATTACCACAAGTGCTACGAGCATAAAATTTTGCATGAGGGTTCTTTTTCAGACATCTTAGTTTATGGGTACGGAAGCCCAAAACTACTGCCATGGAGGTTTTTTTAGGACATAGGTCCTCAGTAAGACAGTTTGTAAATTTCGACCCCCAAGGGGTTTTATTGGAGTTGATAGTTTGTATGACACTTCATTACCACAAATTTTGCATGAGGGTTCTATTTCAGACACCTTAGTTTATGGGTACGGAAGCCCAAAACTACTGCCAGAACTAAAACACCAAATCTCTCACCAGGATTGCAAAGACTTGGAAACTGGACGCGTCGGAAAGTGCTGCCGTGACCCCTTCTATACGGACCCTTGGCCAGCCAACCAGCTTGGCAAGTGGGTTCCCGGTGTCTTCGGAGGCAACGACGGCAAATACGTTGGTGATAACAGGGGCAGCCCGAACAACCCACCTGGAGTCACCGTGAGGCCTCCAGTTACAGGACAAGTGATTTTGAACAACTTCAGGTGAACATTTGATCGTTTTTAAAAGGTTCTAAGTTTGACCAGTAAGTTTCACATCATCAGCCGGAACACGTCCACTTGTAGCGTTGAGCCACCTTCAAGGGTAGAGCAGGGCTAATAGGCCGTCCACCGAGATGCTGCTACGCTATGCTGAGGATGCCGTCGAAGTTAGCGGCTACGAAGGCGAGGCCGGCTATGGGTCCAGGGTTTATGTCGCGCACCGTGAAGTCGCCCACGGTGACATAGTCCTCCGAGAGGAAGCCGGAAAGGTTGCTGGAGCCGCAGTGTATGGCGAACTCGGTATTGCTGTAGTACTGGTTGTGTAGCACTTAAAAAACACAACGGGGTGATAAGTAATTTATTGTAAAATAAAACAACACTGTAGCACGTGCAGCTGGAGCCGTGGTAAAAATTGTAGTGCCTAGAAAAGAATTGAAGGTGACGCAATGACACATTGAAAATTCGAAACATAATTTTTTTTTTAATTTAAATAGATCTTAAAGTAAAGAGGTTGAAGGAACAAAAGAGGTTGGATACCTCTCTGTTACACACTGATGAACATAGGCCTTAGACCTCCACGCCGAACGACAATTCACCACTTTGCATACATCCGTTGCCCGCAACTCTCACGATGTCGGTCCACCTAGCGGGAGGCCTGCCTACACTGCGTCTTCCAGTCCGTGGTCGCCACTCGAGAACTTTTCTTCCCCATCGGTTGTCAGTTCTACGAGCAATGTGGCCTGCCCATTGCCACTTCAACTTGCAAATTTTACGAGCTATGTCGATGACTCTGGTTCGTCGAAGAATTTTCCTATTCCGGATTTTATCCCGCAAAGAAACTCCGAGCATAGCTCTTTCCATTGCTCGTTGAGTGACTCTTAGTCTCTGTAAAAGGCCAGCAGTCAACGACTTGTTAGTAACTTACATATTATAAAAGGAAACTAACCAGCTAAATCTTTTCAGAACTGAAAAGCCGACTCCAGCTCCTGGCTCTTACGTCCAGAAGAACCAATTCGGTCAGGGACAGGTGACGGTCCAAGGTCAAGGACAATATGAGTCAGCCGGACAAGGTAGCCAAGGTATGTACGGTCACCAAGCTAAACGTTAATAATACTAAACTTTCCGGCGCATGAAACGGGCAGAGCGCACCTCGCTTACCCCCCGCCCCGCCCCGCTACACCTGAGCGACACATCACAGCGCGGTGTCCAGATTCATCAACTTTTCATAGATAACTTTGTGACGTGATATCTCAATATTTTTGTATTGAGTGATACAAAAAGAAAAAACACGTATTCAATGATTTTCGCCAAAGATTAATATATCAAAATTTGGATGGTGACTAAAAAATCATCCTGTATCTATCTACATTGACATCTTTCCTCCAGGTTCCGGCGGTAATGGACAGTACGGCCAAGGCTCCTCATTCTTCCAGACTTCCCAAGGATTTGGGCAGGGTCAGAGCCAAGGAGGTGGACAGATCGTTACCCAAGGAGGCGGTGGAAAAATTGTGACTCAGGGTGGTGGACAGCTGGTTTCCCAAGGCGGTGGACAACTGGTTTCCCAAGGCGGTGGACAATTGGTTTCCCAAGGCGGTGGACAGTTGGTTAGCCAGGGTGGCGGATCTTACACTCAGACAGGACAGGTGAGAATGAGGGACAATTTTATTTTTTGGTTCGACTATGCGTCATCGTTACATAGTGTCTCTTGCTTGCATGGAGGGAAGTGGAAACATATTTTTCCTACTCCTCCACTATTCTTCTCTGATTAATTTCATTGCAGGATCCAAGACAGGTAAATTCATTCTCCGGGACACGTCGAGCTTCATTGTCTCGGCGTTTTTCTGGTGGTTGTACCCCATCATTTCCGATATCTATGGCTCTAAACCATAGCTGTATTTTGGAGCGGTAACAACTCTTTAAGTAAGCCTTTGTTAAAATGTCATCTCATTAGTGGTTTTAGACGAGAGCGATTTACAACTCTGAAAATAAGCCTTAAAGTTATTGATTTATCAGGTTGAGTAGTGATCATTAAATGTGAATCCTACCTGACACTTAACGCAAGATGTCGGTGTGTTTTAAAAGAGTTTTGTAAGAATCGTTTCCCAATATTGTAATAGCACTTCCGCTGTCAAGTAACCCATGGCTTTCAGGAGTAGCAGTGGTTTGGGAATAGTGTGGTGGGTTTGCTCCAAAATAAAAATAAAACTCCCTCAGGCACATACAAAGCGTTTTGCCAATACTTTCATTGTGCGCACACCTAAGGAGTGGAATTCTCTGTTGGGGTCTGTGTTTCCTGATAGCTTTATCCTTGTGGTGTTCAAGTCAAGAGTGAATATGTTACTTCTAGACAAGCGTGCTTCATCACCGTCGACCACATCATCGCTTACCATCAGACGAAATAGGGGTTAAACGCGAACCTATCCAAAAAAAATGGGGTAGTTTTGCTCTTGGCTCTAATTCAGGTCAAAGGTGACTGAGATGGCCTATGATGGAGTCGATACCAAGGCAGATGAGATAATAAATCCCTTTTGAATATAACATAATTTTGCAGTCATCAACTTTGTGGCCATACACGGGCTGCTCGAGCAGTTAGCCAGTGATCAACACATACGGAAAAGATAAATTCTACTGAAATGTTATGGCTAACTACTCGAATATTTGGTTTCAACTGGTCCTAAAAATCAGTTCGACTGAATCAAAAAAATCAAAGCATTTATTACAAGTTACAGGCACTTTTGAATTATCAAAGACAAAAAAATATAATTAAATACTACAAAATTATGGTGCTACAGCCCCAGTCACAAGACATAAAAACTGTGAAAGTACCGTAGATGCCCATTCCAAGGAGTAGATCTCTATGGAGAAGAACGGACACTCTTTTTAGATCGCCAAAATTATTACAGAACCTTTGTTACATCATTCATTTTGAGATGATACATTATGTGAGGACGATGTAGCAAGTTTAACTGCTCGAGCAGTTCCATATGCAGAAGACTGCAGTTTATTTTAATTATTTTTTCATATTATAATAGCTTCATTCCACTTAATAATAAAGCCATTTATTCCGAACCTTTACAATATTTGTCTTAGATACTAATTAGTTTACAAAATGTCCCTACGTTCGGTGTGCCTTACGGCATAGGCCTCCTCCACTGCTTTCTATCTGATGCCACTCTTAGCCAGAGAGGGCCCAGGGTCATTTTTATGTCGTCCTCCCATCTTCTCATTTTGCGACCTCGACTCCTGGTCCCGTCTCTAGGGTACCACTCTGTCACCTTTTTGCTCCATTTATCCTTCTTACAGCGAAGCATATGCCCAGTCCATCTCCATTTTAGTGTATCGATACGTGCTACAATGTCTGTTAATTTGGTTTTGCATCTGATGTCTATACACCTTACGCTGTCTTTTACCTTAATCCCGAGACAAACTCGCAAAATGTCAGAGAGCCATGGAAAGGAGTATACTAGGGATCATTCCACTTGGCCACAACTAATTCAAAATCTTTTCCCCAACAGGGCACCAAAGTGAACCAAGGTGTAGGCTTTGGCGTCACCCAAGGAGGCGGCCAAATAATCCGCCAAGGTGAAGGCTTCGAAGTTAGCCAGGGTGGAGGTCAAATCGTTTCCCAAGGTTTCGGAACTGCAATCAAACAAGGACAGGGCCAATATACCACTCAAGGCTTCGGAACTGGCATCAGACAAGGACAAGGTCAATACACCATCCAAGGTCAAGGTCAATACGAGGTTAACGGCCAAGGTCAGAAGCTTGTTCAAGGAGGAGGAGGACAGATTGTTACCCAGGGTTTCGGAACTGGAATCAAGACTGGTCAAGGATTTGGGGTGTCTCAGAGTGGAGGTTTCGGATATGAGAATGAGTTCGGAGAATCCGTTCAGAGGGTCTACCTGCCAAGATATACTGGATCCGGTGAATGTGGAATTTTGAATGTGAGTATTTCTTTTATTAACTTTGTTAACTTTTATTAACTTTTATTCACTTTTATTAACTTTTATTCACTTTTATTAACTTTTATTCACTTTTATTAACTTTTATTAACTTTCATTAACTTTTATTAAGTCGTGGTTACTTTAAGACCTTGCCGCTGTGAGCGCGGAGCGGCGAGCGCGAGCGGTCAGATCAAGTGTTAGAAACACCACACAAATCGCCGCTCGTAGCGAATTCGCATACTTACAAAGTAACCATAGCAACGAATGTATTGTATAGTATATTATAGCAATCTGACCCCCTTAGAAGGCCAAAGCCTGCGGGGTCGTGGGACTATTTTATCAAATGCCCCCGGAACGTAACGGGCTATTGAAGGACACCGTAGATTTTAGTCAGTACAAGTCTGACAGTCCCTTGCGTCCCGCCCTGGGTGGGAGGACTCATTTGACAATTTTATTACGAAAAAAAAGTGGTTCTAAATTTTCTCGATTTATGCCCTTAAAAGCAGTCATGGTCTTCTAATTTTAGTTTTCCACGATAATTTAATATGCGTAAACACTAAAATTTAGGTTAATTAGTTATTCCTAAATTACTATTTGAGCACACCTCAAAACACGTCAAAATATTTCAGTTCGAGATATTATAGCTGTCATAAAATAAATAATTATTGCTTAGCTTATTTCTACAAAGTAAGGAAAACCAGCCAAGTGCGAGTGGCACTCGCACACGAAGGGTTCCGCAGCATTATCTATAATAACGGCACGAAAATCATGTCTATTGTCTAGGAGCCCGCTTAAATATTTATTTTCGTGTGTTTTTTAGTATTTGTTGTTAAAGTGGTAAAAAAATGCATCATCTGTGAAAATAAGACTCCACTGTCCGTCTGTCACCGGGCTATATCTCATAAACCGTGATAGTCAGACAGTAGAAATTTTCACAGTTGATGTATTTCTGTTGCCGCTATAACGATATTTTTTTAAGAACAGAATATAATTGAGAACGGGAAAGCATTTTCAAAGCTCAAAAGCGCTGCCTTAGAGCTATATTTGGTCTTAAAATAACGGACAGTTGCGTACCTATATTTAAGTCTCAGAAATTGCTTACCTTCCCATGCCTTTATATCCTTTAATTAGCAATATTTGTAATAACCAGTCGATGTCTATTTGCAACTTTGACAGAAACTAGAAAACGAAGTACAGCTATGAGATCTCAATACCAGAATCTATTATGCACTGGCGTTTTTAAAACTAGATTGTTAAAAAAAAAATGTGATTTGTATGGCTCCTGTAATCTTTAATAAAATACCTGACCAAATTAAAAACTTACCATTACAAAAATTTAAAAAATGTTTAACAGAATTACTTGTAGACAAATGTTACTATTCTGTGCAGGATTTCTTAAATTACAGTTTTTTGAGACATCCTAATTATTTTCTATTTGTATTAGGCCAGCCTTACATTTGCATGCTATGTTATGGCAGAATGTACATGGATCCTATTTATAATTCAACATCTCATTTTATGTACCTACATTCTAAGCAAATAAAGACCTATTCTATTGTATTCTATAATAAATATTTAAAGTGGCTCTCATATAACACATGATTATTTTTGCCGTTTTCCGAATAATGCTACGGAACCTTTCGTGTGCTAATCCGACTCGCGCTTGATCAGTTTTTATTTTTCATAAATTCTCAACTGTAGGTAGTTATTGCCACCTAAAATAATTTAAATAAAATATGACTTTCTTAAAACTGTTTTAAAATATTATTTACTACTAAAAAGATAATCAAATTCTCGAAGCCATATATATTATCAAAAATAATAACTCAGAAGCTAGTTATGTTAATTTTAATAAGTAATAAATAATAATGATTTGACGTTTTGCAAAATGTTAAACAAGTGATCAGTCAGACATCTGTCTATGGTAATTTTAAAATTAAATTCTGATCATAGATAATAATTATAATCATTTTAATTTGTTTTTCTATGTTTCTAATAATATTTTATGTGTGTGCCGAAGATTTTTGGGTGATTTTATTGACTAACTTGTTTCCTGTGGTTTAACTTCCACTACTCGGCTCCTGTTGACTTTGGCGTGATGTTATATAGCCTTCCTCGATAAATGGACTATTCAACACAAAAGATTTTTTTCAATTCGAACCCGTAGTTCCTGAGATTAGCGCGTTCAAACAAACTCTACAGCTAAGATTATAAAATGTCCAAATTCTGTGTTTAACAAGACGTAACGTGTTTCGTGAAGCAACTTTTTAATTATTTTTATTTTATTTCATTAGGGATAACAAACAGTAGCGTATAATATTGTTATCACAATACTTAGTTAACAGGAGTAGCATAATATACGTATACGACGATATCCACAAATTATTTTACAAAGTAACTAGCTGTTAGTGAAGACAATACCAATTTAACTTAACCTAATGTAAATTATAGTTACATGCTTTTTATAACATTGAAAAAAAAAGAAAAGACACATAATCAAGAATTCTGTGGCAGGTACTGTTCTATTAATAAAATGTACTGTTAGTGCCATAGGTCGCCCAACTATATTTGTTTTAGTATATGTATTTTAATGAAATGATTATTTAGTGACATTTAAAAGAAGAGATTGGTTTTTATTAAATTAGTTCTTTGAGCACCTTGTAAGGGTTAGGCGATCCGAGAGCCAACAGGCACATCCCCATTGACTAATATTGGTCTTTTAGGACATTATAGATTTCCTTTTTAAATGATACCTTGCTATGGAAAATTATATCAACTGAAGAAAACCGATTATTATGATTCTGCAACCATTCACCGACGGTTCATCATTGGACGTTTCGCCGACAGGACGATTCATTTATGGCCGTTTCACCGATAGACTCTTTCACCTTCGGACTTTTCGCCAGTAGGACGATTCATTTATGGCCGTTTCACCGATAGAACTTTTCACCTAGGGACTTTTCGCCGACAGGACGATTCGTTTATATTATAAGTATCAACTATGCGATAATTAATGTGTGAGTGAGTGCCACGCACACATTTAAAAGTTTTCCTTTGAGATGTTCACTTGTTTTACGAAGGAATCGAATGAAGGGTAGACTTTTTCTTCCTTTTTTGGCTTCAATTCTCAGTGGCCTATACTAGGAATCTAAGCTCTTTAATATCAGTATAAGTTAATCAACTACAACTGTACGTGTCAATAAAACTACAAATCTTTAGACACGTAACTAAAACTTATAATTATCCACAAGAATTCGATTGGCCAACACTTAGAGAGTACATAAATAAATATTTTTAAATGTCATCATTTGATGATACTATTCATTACAACATCGTTATCTTGTTAGGAAACGTAACCTTGTGGCTATAGGGTTCAAAATCAAACGGTATTTATGTTCAACGATATACAGGGTGTAAGAGACATCGACGCACAAACGGATACCATGGGTCCAGGACATGATTCTGGACCGCCCCGTGTTGTAATTATTCGTCGGATTTTTCCAAATTATCTAAATTTTTAGCCTGTTCATAATCGTTATTCTTACCTAACCCAATGAGAATTTTAATAAAAAAGTAATTAATTCACTACTATCACTAAAAGTAACAATGTAAATAAAACTAGAAATGGTGTCTTCTTAGATGTTTATAATGAAAGGTCATCGTATTCCTAAATACTATGTCCAGTACTACAGTACCTGTACTTTAAGCGCGGATCACTATTAAAAAAAACAACAAACATAAAAAATAGGGAAAAACCGACGAAAAATTCCAACACGGGGGCGTCCAGAATCATGTCCTGGACCCATGGTATCAGTTTGTGCGTCGATGTCTCTTACACCCTGTATTATAACAACAGAATACTCTGCACACCTTACATCATCGTCGTCCTGCCCTTATCCCATTTTACTTGTGATCACGCAACACGTTTTCTTCTTCCATTCTCCCCTATCAGACGTCACAGTATCATTTACTACTTTTTCTTTCATATCATTCCTTAGACAATCCATCCATCTTTTCTTTGGCCTTCTTCTTCCTCTCCATCCATCAACACTCTCTTAGTTACATGAGTGAATGCTCATAATACAAATTACAAATATTTATCCAAGCTGTCAACTGCTTCACTCCCTATATTATCAGCCTATTGCCGTCCACTGCTGAACGTAAGCCTCCCCCAAAGAGCGCCAACCCTCCCGGTCCTGGGCAGCCCGCATCCATCCACTGCCAGCCACCTTCCTTAAATCATCAACCCATCTTGCAGCAGGGCGTCCTACACTACGTTTGCCCATTCACAGTCTCCACTCTAGCACATGTTTGCTCCATCTGCCGTCTGTCCGTCTACAGACGTAGCCGGCCCACTTCCACTTCAACATGCTGATTCTAAGCGCAATGTCGGTTACTTTGGTTCTCTGGCGAAAGACTTCGTTACGAATTCTATCCACCAGAGAAACCCCGAGCATTGCTCTATCCATTGCACGCTAAGCAACCTTAAATTTATGGACCAGGCCGATGGTAAGTGTCCACGTTTCGGCTCCGTAAGTCATTACGGGTAGGACACACGGGTTGTAAACCCTGGTTTCACTCCCTACCACTCGAAAATTATCCCCATAAAACGTAAAATTCGGGATTAAAACAATCCTGTGAGGTAATTTAGTTTATAAGCTATCTGTATACCAAATTTCATTCAAATCTGTTCTGTAGTTTTTGCGTGAAAGAGTTAGAAACATCCATATTATTATATCGTTACAAACTTTCATAATATTAGTAGGATAATATACAGGGTGGAATTTTGTAATGCCACCTGGAGGGAAAGTACTCTTAATACTGCAGATAGAAAATTTTACTCAAAGGAAACATTTTTTTATTTTTGAATAGAAAGCAAACTGCATTCAAAAATTTCTCCCACACCCGGGAATCGAACCAGCTAAAATCTGAAAAAATTATTCCCTGTACTTTTATTGCATCGATCGTTAGGGTCAATTATAAGTATGAAATCCCTCTAACAAACATGATAAATTAAATGAAAGGAAAACCAGGAAATCTTAAATTAATTTAATTATTTACAAAAAATGGTAAACTAACTAATTAGTTGGTCGAAATGGGCTCATTTGTTATGTTTCCTTTGAGTAAAATTTTCTATCTGCAGTATTAAGAGTACTTTCCCTCCAGGTGGCATTACAAAATTCCACCCTGTATATAAATAGGGTGAAACAATGGGTAGTTTTATCTTTTGATTTCAGAAAAAGAGATAGGAAAATCTATACTAATCTTAAAAAGGGGTAAAATTTGTTTGTATCTAGGGGGTAATCTCCGGAAGTAGGTGATGAACCGATTTTAAAAATTTGTTTCACTGGTCGAAAGCTACATTATTCGTGAGTGCTATAGGCTATAAATTATAAAGATATCATGAATATTTTACCGCCCAACGAAGTGGGCACGGGTCAGCTAGTATAATATAACTTCTATGTCATATAAAAAAATAAATATAACCTTTTGACCCGACTAGACCTTACTAACTGATTATATAATCCAAGGTAGCTTCATATTTTTATCAATGGCAATAAATTTAATAAAAATCGTCGATATAATTTGAAGGTTATATGTTAAAACATTTACATTAGAAAAAGATAATTGAAATAAATATCAACATGTCATATATTTATCTAAATAATATATGATATTAAAATATATATTGTTAGTGTCTAAACACACTATACCGAAGTTACGCGACCGAAGTTCGGCGCAATTACGCCTGCAATGCTATTTGAATTACTGACGACACACTATGCCGAAATTACGTCGCGTTATAGCGTACAGCGTATCTTCGGTCGGGCGTAAGTTCGGCGGGAACTTATTCTGTGACCACACTTAATACGCGACCGAAGTTCGGTTCGATTACCGACGAAGATCCGGGGGCGGGGAGCAGCAGGGAGCCGCCCGTGCCACCCGCGACCAATTTCCGCCGCGTAAGTTCGGCACTTATGGTGTGTCATATCAGCCGAATACGTCGGCACGTGAAATCAGCCGCCGAACTTCCGTCGCGTAACTTCGACATAGTGTGTTTAGGCACTTAGGGTTTAGCGCAATGTCATGTCGGACCGATCGACTCCTGCGCAGTGTGTAGCGGGTTCGATCCCCGCACGGAACAAATATTTGTCTGATCTACAAGTAGTTGTTCCGGGTCTGGGTGTTAATGTATGTGAGTTTATATGTTTGTAAATGCACCAACGAAACATAAAGAAATTCCTAGTATGAAGAAAATGCTTCCATAACAAAAAATGCAAATGTAAGTGTCGCCGCACACGGACCATTGGCCACAACCACAAAACACCGCCACGAGAAGCTAGAAGCGGCCACAGAGAAGCTGATGCGCGACAGCCACTTGTGGCCGGTGGTCGACACTTGTGGTCGTTGGCTGCTACTTATTTAACCGACTTCAAAAAAAGTTGGTTCTCAGTTCGACCTGTATATATGTATGTATATATATTTGTCCGCGATTATCTCGCGTTTGGTTGAACCGATTTTGATGCGGTTTTCAGGAAAGTGTTCGTTACATTCTGTGGAAGGTTTTAGTATATAACAATAATGGATATCTCGTAAAGTTGCCCGCATAGATCCGTTTTTGTTGGTTACTAGGATTGTAGATTTTCAAAGACGCCGATTATAAAAGGGGAAAAAAAAAAACTTTTTGAAAAAAGGGAACCGACTTCAAAACCAAACACAAAAAAGTGTAAAATAACTTTTCTTTCGGAAGTCGGTGGCCATAGTCAATGAAATAAAAAACAAAGCCATCCGACTTCCGAAAGAAAAGTTATATTACACTTTTTTTGTGTTTGGTTTTGAAGTCGGTTCCCTTTTTTCAAAAGGTTTTTTTTAACCAATGCATTACTGAGGTAAGAGAGAGAGGGGTGCAGAATCGAACGAGTGGCGTGTGGCGGCGTTTAGTGGCCGGTGCGAGCCACAAGAAGCGAGTAGCGACGATTATAGCGTGTGGCGGCCACCGGCGTCTACCGTGTGCGGCGAGTCCATATAAAATGTATGAAAACTACAAGAAATATGCCGGTGGCGGCGTTTTGTGGTTGTGGCCAGTGAGTGGCCCGTGTGCGGGAGTCCTTAGGATGGATGGATGTTTGTAAATCAATCACGTTGGAACGGCTGAACTAATCTTGATGAAATTAGTCTCAGGGAACTATTATATTCTGGAATAACACATACATACATAAACTCACGTCTTCTTCCCATGGTGGTAGTCAGAAACTACAGACATCACCTGCTACGATCATTACATACTCCTTTCACCTCATCCACATTCATACATCTGGTCATACACACACGTCGATTGCTAGTACTACACACCCGACCTTTCTGAAGTACTTCACCAATAAGGTCAGTGTAGGTCTTCATAGGACGACCCCTCCCGGCGTTTCCACTCAGCTCTACCTTATAAATTCTGTTAACCTTACAGCCAAGCCAAATTAACCGTTATTTCTTCTTCAACAGCCCCAGAAACCGTACGGCAACCGTAAAGATCTGGAGGTAGACTTCGCCGAGATTCCCTGGCAAGCCATGATCTTGCATCAGGCAGACAAGAGCCTCCTGTGTGGAGGTGTCATCACCAGACCTGATGTCGTCATCACCTCTGCTAGCTGTGTTGAAGGGTAAGTCTCTAACCGACTTCGAAATGAGGAGGAGGTTCTCAATTACCATCGAGGGCATATTTATGGAATCACTAACTTGCAATATTGATCCATCCCGGATCTTGTGATTTAAATGAATTTTGTATCAATTTAAAGTTAATAGATAAACCCTTAAAATGGTACCATTTTTATTATTCATAACTAGTTATTAAGGGTACGCTAGTCGGTCATTCTTCCATACAAACGTAGTTTGGCGATTACTCCAACTTTTGACAGTATACATTCAGAATAAACAATGATTCACATTCATCTCATCGTTATCTAGCCCTATATGGAAACAAAAAAGTAAAAAAAAACATCTATTATGAGTTATGGATGTCGAAACTTCCTGATTTTAAGACTGATTTTAACGCATCTTCGGGGGGAAATAAATAACAAAAGAAGACGGTGAATTGTAAAATAATTACAATACAGGGATAGATAATTTGTTCAAAAATACAAATTATTTTATTTTGAACAGTTATATTCAGTAGTTTTACTATAATGTCCAAACTTCCGAAGGTCTCTTGAAAAGTTGCAGTAGTCCATTCTTTAATGAAATCCCGCTTGTATGAGTCAGTCAAAGGTTGGAGTATGTGTGCGTAGGTGCCCTAGCTTCTTACTGTTCATCTATCTCATTGGTACGTGTTGTTGGATGAAATAGCACGCATTTTAATCCCGCCCGCCAACGAGTTCGTCCCGCCGACTAGGGCACCCTTAAGTACTCAAGATCGCGCGGAATCGGAGAAAGTGCATACTTTTGCTCGCAAGTGTAGATGTCCTGATTTTTCGAAAAAGCTTGCACTGATTTGAAAAATTCTTCATTTGTTTGAAAGGGTATACTTTCCTGGTGGTCCCATGATCATCAAACGGGACCTGATGATGGGATCCTTAAAAAATCGAGGGAACTCTTCAATGAATGACAGCAAATCAATCCACGATTCCTGCTTATAAATTATACAGTACAGTGGCTGAGCAAATGGGACTGCTGTGCTGCTGTCGCGGGTTCGATTCCCGCACGGAACAAATATTTGTATGATCTACAAGTAGTTGTTCCGGGTCTGGGTGTTAATGTACGAGTATGTGAATTTCAATGTTTGTGAATTCACCCACAATATAGGAGAAATTCCCAGTCTGGGGCAAGGTTTTTTAACCGAGTTCAAAAAAACCGGCCAAGTGCGAGTTGGACTCGCCCATGAAGGGTTCCGTAGCAGCAAGCATAGATTAGAGATATAATTATATTGAGATTAGTAAGTAAAATACACAAACAATAAAAATAACTTTGTTTTTCATAGTATTTGTATGAATGGCAAAGTTATATTTGCGGTTTTTGAAAATGTACTATATCTCAAAAACTGCTAACTGTATCTCATCCAAACCAATTTTCGTTGGTAGTTTTGGTTGAGGTCTACATTATATATTTTTTTTAGTTTTATCATTCTCTTATTTTAGAAGTTACGGGGGGGGGGACACAATTTTTTGCCACTTTGGAAGTGTCTCTCGCGCAAACTGTTCAGTTTAGAAAAAAATGATGTTAGTAACCTCAATATCATTTTTAAAGACCTATTCATAGATACCCCACACGTATGGGTTTGGTGAAAAAAATTTTTTTGAGTTTCAATTCTAAGTATGGGGGGCACCCCCAAAATTTGTTTTGTTTTGATTTTTGTGTGAAAATCCTAATGCGTTTCACATAATACATCTTTCTACCAAGTTTCAACAGGATAGCTCTTATACTTTCGACAAAAAGTGGCTGTGACATACACGGACAGACAGACAGACAGACAGACAGACAGACATGACGAATCTATAAGGGTTCCGTTTTTGCCATTTGGCTACGGAACCCTAAAAAGGAGGACGTATTCAATTCAACTGTATCTTTTTTGTTTGATCTTGATGATTCTTTTTTTGTTTGATGCAGTATATCTGTCACTAGCGACCCGCCCCGGGTCCGCACGGGTGAAATCTCTACTATAATATGCATGTTATGTACATATAAACCTTCCTCTTGAATCACGCTATCTATTAAAAAAAACCGGCCAAGTGCGAGTTGGACTCGCCCATGAAGGGTTCCGTAGCAGCAAGCATAGATTAGAGATATAATTATATTGAGATTAGTAAGTAATATACACAAACAATAAAAATAACTTTGTTTTTCATAGTATTTGTATGAATGGCAAAGTTATATTTGCGGTTTTTGAAAATGTACTATATCTCAAAAACTGCTAACTGTATCTCATCCAAACCAATTTTCGTTGGTAGTTTTGGTTGAGGTCTACATTATATATTTTTTTTAGTTTTATCATTCTCTTATTTTAGAAGTTACGGGGGGGGGACACACTTTTTACCACTTTGGAAGTGTCTCTCGCGCAAACTGTTCAGTTTTTTTTTTTTTTTTAGGGTGGCAAAATCATCAAATGAGTCCTCCCGCCCTGGGTGGGGCGGGAGGGACTGTCAGACTCTTACTGACTAAAATCCACCCGTGTTCCGTCGGATGCCCTTTACGTTCCGGGGCCACGGTATCCTGGATTAAGAAAAATCCGCGACCCCGGCAGGCATTTGGCCCCATAAGGGGCCCCGTCGGTGACGCGTGAAACACGACGCGCCACCGACCCGGGCTTGGTCCTTGGTCGGACGGCGAGCATACCCATTACCCACCGTCCGCAAGCCCGCTCCGCCGCTGTGCCCTCTGCTGTTCAGAGAGACACGCGTTGGAGCGTCCACCCGACAGGCTATTTGCATACGGGCAAAGAAACCCCTTAGGCACACAGTGCCTAAGGAGAGTTTTTGCCCGCATCCCAGGGCGCACCGGCCCGAAAAACTGGTCTTCCCCCCGGACGTATCCGAGAGGGAACTCCAGTCCACGGGCGCACGTGGAGGTTTCCTGTCTTAGCACCCCAAAAAAACTGTTCAGTTTAGAAAAAAATGATGTTAGTAACCTCAATATCATTTTTAAAGACCTATTCATAGATACCCCACACGTATGGGTTTGGTGAAATTTTTTTTTTTGAGTTTCAATTCTAAGTATGGGGGGCACCCCCAAAATTTGTTTTGTTTTGATTTTTGTGTGAAAATCCTAATGCGGTTCACATAATACATCTTTCTACCGGGGCCCCCCTCTAGAGGGCCAAAGCCTGCCGGGGTCGCGGGACTTATCTCATTACCGTGACCCCGGAACATAAAGGGCTATCGAAGGACACCGTGGATTTTAGTCAGTACAAGTCTGACAGTCCCTCCCGCCCTGCCCGGGGTGGGAGGACTCATTTGATGATTTTACCACGATAAAAAAAAAAAAAAAAAAAAAAAAAAGTTTCAACAGGATAGCTCTTATACTTTCGACAAAAAGTGGCTGTGACATACACGGACAGACAGACAGATAGACAGACAGACAGACATGACGAATCTATAAGGGTTCCGTTTTTGCCATTTGGCTACGGAACCCTAAAAACCGCATCAAAATCCGTTGCGTAGTTTTAAAGATCTAAGTATACATAGGGACAGACAGAAAAAGCGAATTTGTTTTATTCTATGTAGTGATTTGGTCCGATAAAAATTTCTTTCAGTAGTTTTTATTTTATGAGCAATTATTGTTACGTACTTGGACTTGAATTTGGGTTGAATATTTGAACTAAAAGGTTATCTTTTTTGTCGTGGTTATTTTGTTTGTTTTAAATGTTCTGTACCAATAAAACTACCTTAAAAGTAAATAATCCCAATAATCCCAATCTTTCTGACCCCTCAGACTTGACTCCAAGAACGTCCTCATCAAGGGAGGAGAATGGAAACTTGGAATAGATGAAGAGCCCCTGCCTTTCCAGATTGTCCAAGTGAAGACCATACTCCGTCACCCAGGTTTCAAAGCCGGCAGTTACATCAACGATGTGGCTATCTTAGTGCTTACCGAGAATTTGAGGCTGGCGAAGAACATCTGGCCCATATGCCTTCCATCATCAAGTGATACCCTGGATGGCTTCTATAATGGTGCTGGAGAATGCATGGTGACCGGATGGGGCAAATCGGTGTTGCAAGGTAAGAATTTTTTTAAATTTTTTGATTGAAATTTTTTGGTAAATTATTTGAAATTTTTTGGTTGGATGTTTTTGTGTTTTATTTTTATGGTACATATATTATAAAATGAAGAGGAATTCGAATGTGCAGCAATTTATTAGTAGATAAATTAGGATATTAATTTTTTTCTTTTAAAAGCAGGAAATCAGATCTAGATTATGATAATATTCTTAAACTTTAACACTTATAAAGATATCAAATAATTAATACAGTTGGTACAATCGACAAAGTGGAAATATGAACCACCATAAGCTTATTTTCCTACAGACATTCAAATAAAATTAGGTCCACATTCGCGTAAACGTACATATCCATGGTAACGACTTTGATCTTTGTCAATTTGACGGATTCAAACGATTCATTGTCAAAATGGGTCATGATTCCGCTTTGTCGATTGTACATAGATTCGATAAAGCCTGAAAACAAAAACAGAAAATCGACATCTACACTTAAGGCGCGATCTTATCTCATATTCCCAAAAATTGGTTTCTTAGAACGTCGAGTATGACGTAATGTAATAAAAATAAGCAACGCGAAAAATACAGTGAACAGAGAAGGGTATAAAGAAGAATTTAAACCGAACAGAATAATAAATAAGATGTTTATTAGTTTGATATTCCCAATAAAAATTGGGAAGTTGTAGCACAAAAATAAACTTTGACGTCGAAGAAGTCTCTGTATTTCCAGCGATAACAACAGTTTTTTTTTTAAGAATTTAGTAGGTTTTCCATTTTTTTAAAACTTTAACCAAACCATTGTTTAATTTTATGTCTATATTTTAAATAATCTAAAGAAAAGCAGTAAAATAAATGCCCATTCGCAGCTTACGTCACATTTCAACACAAATGTCATTTTTTCAATTTTCAATCTTATTGACGCTTCATAGTGGTGACAATAGTTTACGCGGTCATAAGCGATTAAAATCGTAGTCAGTCCGCGCCTAAGATGTCAAATAGTAAATTATGTCGTGTTCAAGTATACTATTAACTTTTTAATAATGGACTAGTGACAATTGACCTCCGAGACACTTAGAACATGAGTTCTCAAAACCCAGATTGTGTAAAGAAGGCATATTGACAAAATGCCGTGTATCAATACTAAAACCACGTAATTTCTTAAACACCAACTTAGTAAGACACTTGGAAAACAACTAGTCCATACAAATTACTTCGACACAACTTGAATTGAGAGACCATCTTAAAATGGCCGTGAAATTTCACGAGCAAACTTGATTTTGCTGTTGTCAAACTCGGTTTTTGTTCGATTTTCGATCTTATTTGTGTGGAAATAAAGAGTAAGGTTGGTTTTGGGGACATGTGTCACACTATATGCGACATCGATTGTGCGACAATGAATTTTAAAGTTGTGTAATCATGTCTATGGACAGTTTTAGTTTAATATTGAGTAATATAATAGACTATTAATATACAACGAATTTAATTAATATACAAAACTATATTTTAAACTATTATTGATATATTATTATTCGAAGTTTGCGCGATGACAACGCCTTATAGCGACCACATTATAAGATTTGTCAATTCCAGCCAACTAAAATATTTTGATAAACATTTTCGGCATTATTTCTTTAAAAAAAGTACATGAAAAGGTTATAGTGTTTTTTTTTTTTTTTGTTTCGACAAACCCTCTACACTATTCCCAAACGACTACAACTCCTAAAAGCCAGAATCTCGAAACTCGTCAGATATTTTATCTGACGAGTTGCGAATTTGAGTACCAGTTTGTACTAGTTTAAATATTACATTGATTTTTAAGGTGACACTTTACGAAAAAAGGCCTTTGGAAGAAGGGGTTTTATGAAAAAACCACTGCATTAATCAATTTCAAATAAAAATTGTTAAATTCTTCGATTAATGTGCCGTGTTGGTACAGGCTTCGTTTTGGAAATTTGATACTTCTTTAATTTCTAATTTACGCCCAAAGTTGTGCTAAAATTAGCATTAAAAACGAATTTTTAAAAGCTCATAATCATAACTTTTTAATGGCTTCTTATTTTACAATTCTGCTTCCGTACAGACAAAATTAATAATGAGACAAATGTCGCCTTAAATAATGTAATTTGGTTCAAAAGATCAGTAATTTTATTGTTTGGTCAATATTTCTTTGGGCTTTTCCAGTAAGAAAATCATAACCTATAATGTTCCCACTGCTGGGACACAGACCTCCTCTCTGTGAGAGGGAGTGGGTCTTATCCACCACGCGGGCCCAGTGCGGGTTGGTAGACGTCACATGTCTTCGAATTTTTGGTTCTACGACTCTCAATGGTAATATTGTTTTCACAAAGTAATCTGACTCGGTTCGAACTTGTAACTCGTAGGTCGGGGCTGGTACCACTGCGCCACAACTGTTCTCCTTCTTAAATTATGTAAAAGAGGTCAAAAGTTCAATCATTTCATTTGTTGGTCACTATTTCACGCGGGTTTTTCTTATTGGCAACACTATGGTACATAACCATCAGCAGAGAACGGATTATATCCAAATACATATTTGCACATGCAATTCCATGTTAAGGCTAGTTTTTCATTTATTGCATATTTTACCAGGACTATTCATATTTTACCAGGATTCCCACCCAGGACAAATGTTTGTGTGATGAGCACGATCATTTGTTCTGTGTCTGGGTGTAATTTATCTATAATATGTATGTATATTAGAAATATATAAGTATGTTTATCAGTTGTCTAGTACCCATAAACACAAGCTCTGCTTAGCTTAGGACTAGATGGCGTTGTGTGATAGTTGTGGAATATTATTAATATTATATTGCATTTTGTTAATCATTTGCAACAAAAATCTACGAGACAATACTTGCAAGTGTATGTATTACAAAAGCATTCAGTTCTTGTACTCCAATTGGTAAAATTTTCAAAAACAAAATTACAACTTATCGAATTGTAGTAAACGAAAAATATTATGTAATAGTAATAATTACTGTTTATATTAAAAAAAATCTGATTTTAATTTAAATGTAACCATGAAAAAAATAAACCCGGCCAAGTGCGAGTTGGACTCGCCCATGAAGGATTCCGTAGTAGCAAGCATAGATTAGGGATATAATTATATTGAGATTAGTAAGTAATATACACAAACAATAAAAATAAGTTTGTTTTTCATAGTGTTTGTATTAAAATGTACTATTATCTCAAAAACTGCTAACTGTATCTCATCCAAACCAATTTTCGTTGGAAGTTTTTGTTGAGGTCTAAATTATATTATTTTTTTTAGTTTTATCATTCTCTTATTTTAGAAGTTACAAGGAGGGGGGGCACACATTTTACCACTTTGGAAGTGTCTCTCGTGCAAACTGTTCAGTTTAGAAAAAAATGATATTAGTAACCTCAATATAATTTTTAAAGACCTATTCATAGATACCCCACCCCACACGTATGGGTTTGGTGAAAAAAAAAATTTCGAGTTTCTATTCTAAGTATGGGGAGCACCCCCAAAATTTGTTTTGTTTGTATTTTTGTGTGAAAATCCTAATGCGGTTCACATAATACATCTACCTACCAAGTTTCAACAGGATAGCTCTTATACTTTCGACAAAAAGTGGCTGTGACATACGGACGGACAGACAGACAGACAGACATGACGAATCTATAAGGGTTCCGTTTTTGCCATTTGGCTACGGAACCCTAAAAAAGACACGTACCTAGGTACTTTTAAGCATTTTAGCTACTTTGTGGAATATTTCAGAAATTTATGCTGCTATTTCTAAATGTTATTGAACCTGCTATACGTAGCAGAAATTGGGGATACCATAAGAATATTATGATGTTGACATCTCTGTTCATCCCATAAGAGGCAAGTTGTGATATAACATAATATTGACCCGAAGAAACCCGAAGTTTAACGAATAGGTCCGAAAGAAAGAAGAAAGGAAAGTGCCGGGGAATTGAGGCCAATGCCGATACGTAGCGTCAGAAAAACAATCTTTAATTTTATTGTTTTTTTTTTATTTTATTTTTTTGCGTAAAAAAAATGTTTTGTTATTGTTTTTTTATGAAAATAAGAGTTTATTTAATTAAGTTAACAGAGGATTTTTCCACGAACTTTGATTCCGTGTCAGGGTCAATAAAAAATTCTTTCGCAGAATATTGTTAAATAACGGATAATTCCACGGAGCGTATAATAATAACCATTTTGGATTTTATGTTAATTGTTTACTGTTTTGTTTTAAAGTCAAATTCTTAGTAAAAAGACCACCCATTTTAAACATAGAAGGTTAAAGTCACTGAATAAACAATCAATGTGTGTTTATGAAACACATCTTTATTTAGTTTGTTCCACTTTGTTCACCCAGGTGATATCACCTAGGTGAACAAAGTTGACAACTTTTGTGACCTTTGTTCACCAAAGTAAAAAAAAACTATAATCTAGAATGGTATAATTGAAGGATATCTTTCGTGTTAATAAATTCTTTCATATACGTAAAAGTGGGCAGCCGATGGATGCAAGTGGCGAATTGTCGTTCGGCGTGGCGGTCTAAGGGGGAGGCCTATGTTCAGCAGTGGATGTCTTTCGGCTGATGATGATGATGATGATGATGACGTAAAACTCTGGGAGTATGTCTTAAAAGATAACTAAGGCCCTGGAACGCAAAGAGAACTGAAAGATTCTATGGTTTTTAAACAATCAATACTAAAGGAGTAAATGATACTGTGACGTCTGATAGGGGAGAATGGAAGAAGAAAACGTGTTGCGCCGACCCCAAATAGAATGGGATAAGGGCAGGAAGAAGAAGAAGAAGAATACTAACTGGCTACTAACAGGACTTAATTGTTGATTTTCCAACTAAAAAGCACATATTATGTTAATCTTAATTTATAAATATCACTAGAAAACATGATTTCTAAGTAACAAAAAAAAACAACAGTGGCAAAATTAGCAAATAGTCTTGAATAGCAAGATAATTAAAAAAAACTTGATAACAATAAAAATAACATGATTAAGACTTCTTTTTACTTAATAAACCATAAAAAGTAAAAAAAAAACTAATTAAAAATAACAATATTGTTAACATTCAAAAATGGCAACCGGATATTTGTTATTAATTATAACTATGCATAGTTATTTAGAATGACTCGTAATTTGTAATTAACACCTTGATTTTGGGTGTGAAATGTAATTAAAAGGTAGCTTGTCGGAATTAATTGCTAGTACTTACGTATAAACTATGTTTTTAACACAATTGAGGTAATTTGGTAACGAAAATTCTAAGTTTTACTGTAATTAATGGGTACTATTTTAAATTTAACAAGACTCAAGAATCTAAGTGACTATAGCTACTTCGATCATGTGAAAAGTAAAACGAAAATTATAGGATCTATATTTACTGTTACAAATTCGAAAGTTACTCAAAAACTATTGAACGGATTTTAATGAAATTTGACACACATATAGTTTGTAACCTGAATTAACTCATAGGATATTTTATGGGTCATTTATGGAACTCTATTCAGGTATATGCTAGAAGATGTAAACTATTGTGAAAATGGTTCTTTTTTCTTCAAACGAATTATTATACCTCTTCACTTTCAACAAGCAATCAAAACGAGGTGATGACAGGGTCAACAAGACACAGTGACAGTTGATAACTAAAATTAAGTAATAACACGAAAAAATCTATTCAAGAAGTTCCTGCAACATATTAAAATCATTAACGAAACATCTTTAGTAACATTTCAACCGATTGTCACCTTGACCAATTCTATTTTATAATTTTACAACTTAATTACATAGCGGTCAAAACCTTGCCCTAAAAGACATTCTTTTGCTAAAATTTTAATGAACTTTGACTCCTTAATTGATTTAGAAGTCATTGTGAGGAAACTAGAATGACCTAGAACAAAAAACAAACAAGATATATGACAGTAAATAAATTTGGAAAATGGACAGGAGATTTTTATAAATAAATATTATTATGAAGACGCAGATATACTAACCCTGTTGGATTACGGGTTACTCCCTCTCATAGAGACCTGTGACCTCACAGAAATCCTCATTTTTGTTCGAAAGATTGAAAGCATACTAATGCGGAACTTGAAGTCCAAGCTATTCAAAAAGAAAAGGGGTTTTCCATAAGAAAGTGCTAAATTATCTGTGTCCGATCAACATCTGTGCCGATAAGACACACCTCCTATTATGAAATCAAAATGGCAGACAAAATGTCTGCCTCACAGCAAATAAAAGCGCGAAACACAAGTGTGTCAACCAGATTCACTTCTTTTTTTTTTACACGGATAAATCACAAATCGTTAACTTCGAAAACACGTGTTTTGCACGCAAAAGCAAATAAACGGGCAGCCTTGGTCGGTCACATAAAGTTTTTTTTCTTTTTTTTTTGGTAAACGTCGCTTTTAAGTACACAGTGATTTATACTTAATTATTTGAACGTTGAATATTAATTATTTGACTTACCAGCCGCACTGTTTCTTAGAATCGTTTGACAGTAAACAAAAATGGCCGCCGAATTTTAAATATCGATTTCTGACATTAGACTTTTTTTGCTAACCATTGTTTGACTTTGTGGTCAGTCTGTCAAAAATAAAGTGGCTTCATTTCATAATATTTTTAAAGATAAACTTTAATTACCTTCTTGCGGTTAGATTTTTATCCTTCATTATAAATCATGAAGAAAAACATCATGAGGAAACCGGCATATCGTAGAACCAAAAAATCGAAAACATGTGACATCTACCAACCCGCACTGGGCCCGCGTGGTAGATTAAGGCCCACTCCCTGATGTGGGGGCCACATTAACGGCAAATGCCGTTAATTTAAATGTTACTGTGGCCCACGGAGAGCAGACTTATGTCCCATTAGTGAGAACATTCGTTCCTTTTCGACAGTTAATATCAATATGATACACTAGCTGCACCTCGCTGCTCTGCTCCTGTTGGTCGTAGCGTGATGTTATATAGCCTATAGCCTTCCTCGATAAGTGGACTATCTAACACAAAATAGTACATTGTTATCCAAGGCGTGAAAGTTACTTATTTACGTCCCGAGACGGGGTTTGGCGCCCGTAACGTAGTGAGGGCGCTAATAGTTCGAGGGACTAAATAAGTAATTTACCCGAGGTAAACACTGTGCTTTTCATTACGAATACGAGGAAAGTAAAATTAACAACATATATTTTAGCTAAAGAAAAAATGAGTGTAGATCGGATTGTCACTTGGCGCTTGTTTTTTTTTTAATTTTTTGTGCTGTGGTCATCCAGCTATACAGCCAGGATTTTTCATGTTCATTATTTAAAAATTGGCAAAGATTTTGTCGAAATCTGTATTATTTTGGAGAAATAGTTGAAACCAAATTATTTTAAAGTCATTATTTATATTCTTAACACTTAACTTTATGTTATTTTAATTTTAAATCGCTCAGTAATTTCGTGGCTGTATAAAAAGTTTGAACATGGTTCAATAGAAATGTCAAAATAGAACTAGTTTTTTTTTCTTAAATTTGGCAGCTGTCAGTTGAAAGCTATTTTCCCTAGGGCGGCAATGGATTACTTTCAAACGGATAATCAGACATGTAATGACCTACTTTCAGAGTATGAGTAATGAAAACAATTTTTCAATTCGAACCAGTAGTTCCTGAGATAACCGCGTTCAACAAAACAATCTCTTCGGCTTTAAAATATTAAGTATGGTATTTTAAATCTAGTCATTTTGTGACCACACACGATACAGGGGAAATAACTAGTGTGGGGTAATATTAAAAAAAGAACGTATTTACGTATCATCATCATCAGCCTATAATGTTCCCACTGCTAGGACACAGACCTCCTCTCTGTGAGAGGGAGTGGGCTATAATCCACCACGCAGTCTCAGTGCCGATTGGTAGATGTCACATGTCTTCGTATTTTTGGTTCTAGGACATGTCGGTTTCCTCACGATGTTTTCCTTCACCGTTTTGAGAGCAGTGGTGATGAATTAAATTACATTTAAATGCACCTGACGGGGTTCGAACCCACGACCTACAACTCGTAAGTCGGGACCGATACCACTGGGCCACCACTGCTCCTATTACTACCATTTACGTATCCACATCAAAAATTTTGTGATTATTAGCATAAGCTGATTTTTTTTTTATTTTTTGGAAAACAAATGAACTGTTTTATTAATTAATAGATAGATAGATAGAATACTCTTTATTATGCACACCATACAAATTAAAGGTAATTACATTAGAAAAATAACTTAAACATAGGGTGACACAATGGGCGGTCTTATCACTAAAAGCGATCTTTTCAAGACAACCTTTGGATGGATTAGGAAGAAAGAGAGACATAGGTACTGTAGGTAGTACTGTGGTGTACAATTAAACACGATTTAAAAATATATAAATAGGTATATATAAACAAATAAATACATACATACATACACATACAAACATATATATACACATAATTAAGTAATAATCACGAAAACAAAGAAAAGAAGCATTATAGTCACATGGTTAAGGAGAGAGGTAGTGCTTCTTCAGCAGATTTTTGTTCAATGTTCTCAATCTATATTTTTAAATAAAGAATCTAAAACTAAATCGTAATATAGGTAATCTACAGTAACAAAAAAGATTTCGATTTTTCAAAGTATAATCGCAAACTTTTCTTGATGTCTGTAGGTCATTTCTTTAAATAAAACACAAACAATATTTTTGTCTCCTAATTTTTTTGTTAAGTAATGCCCTGTTATTAGTCTTCATAAGGAAAATACTTATCTCAGGTGTCTTCAACAACAAAAGAAAAATCGTTTTAAAAACCCACGGTAAAATTCCACCAGTAACTTAAACAAATAAAAATTATTTTTGGACATAGCAACCGGATTTTTTTTTCCAATAGGTATTAATGGGCTTAGTCATCATCTGATCATTTTGAGACAATTCTTTTTAAAAACACGTGTTCATTTTCAAGGTTAAGCCTCGGTTACCGGGGTTAGTCGGTAGATGGGACACCATCATATTTATTTCATACCGATTTCCTTCCGTGTATTTGAAATGCGCTGGAATGCACGCCACGACTGGAGATCTGCTGAAAATTCGTGGTACTACGTTTTTTAATGCAATTTAATTTAATGACATGAATTATACAAATGAATGTTTAAATATATCTTTGACAGTTTTGAGTGTTGTGACAGTTGTCTGAGAACCTGACAGTCTTACCATGGGTATTTTATTAGCCATTACTATAAAATACTAGTGGCCCGTCCCAGCTTCGCACGGGTATATTAAGAACCGCTCGACCGACTTTGTGCAAACTTCACATAAATAATCTACTAAATAATTCGAACAAAGCCTAAACATTTGGTTTGGATAGGTGAGCCCGTTCTTGAGTTATAACATTACAACGAAAAGTGGCATTGATTTTTATATATTAGATTACATATAATACTAGGGACTCGCCCCGACTTCACTGGGGTGCTAATGTGCACGCATCTTTACTTCTATACTAATATTAAAAAAAGCTGAAGAGTTGTTTGTTCTGTTGAACTTACTAATCTCTTGAATTACTAGTCCGAATTTTTGAAATCGATCCTGTAGCATCGAAGCCTATTCAGTACAAACAAACAATCAAAATATCTTTCCTTTTTAGGGTTCCGTAGCCAACTGGCAAAAACGGAACCCTTATAGATTAGTCATGTCTGTCTGTCCGTCCGTATGTCACAGCCACTTTTTATCGAAAGTATATGAGCTATCCTGTTGAAACTTGGTAGGTAGATGTATTATGTGAACCGCATTAGGATTTTCACACAAAAATAAAATAAAACAAATTTTGGGGGTGCCCCCCATAGTTAGAATTGAACCCACACGTATGGGTTTAGTGAAAAAAATTTTTTTTCACTCAACCCATACGTGTGGGGTATCTAATGATAGGTCTTTAAAAATGATATTGAGATTACTAAGATCATTTTTTTCTAAACTGAACAGTTTGCGCGAGAGACACTTCCAAAGTGGTAAAATGTGTGTGGCCCCCCCTGTAACTTCTATAATAAGAGAATGATAAAACTAAAAAAAATATATGATGTAGACCTCCACAAAAACTTCCAACGAAAATTGGTTTGGATAAGATATAGCACATTTTCAAAAACCGCAAATATAACTTTGCCACTCATACAAACACTATGAAAAACAAAGTTATTTTTATTGTTTGTGTATTTTACTTACTAATCTCGATATAATTATATCCCTAATCTATTCTTGCTACTACGGAACCCTTCATGGGCGAGTCCAACTCGCACTTGGCCGGTTTTTTATTTATTATTGTAGATAAAAAGAATATTTTATAGGTAACTGCCCTTAAAAGACATTATGTCCATGGCATCGGCGCGGCACGGCAGTTAAAACAATATAGTCACACATTTTTGACAGATGACATCACTTACATAATAAATTAAATAAATAAAGTAATTCTCACACTAAACTATTATTTAAGTGGATGAGGTAACGCCCTTAGATTAGGCGGAGCGGAGGCTAAATTCCAACCTTATGATTTGTTTTTTCAAAAGTTTTTTATTTACCTACGTGTTTTTATTTTAATTAACAATTTTAATAAAGAAAAATAGGGGTCGAATATTTTTTGATGATCTAACTAATCGACTAATTAGATTTATGTAAGTAGTTAAAAAGCCAATATTTTATAAAGATTACGATTCTACTAAGGTGATAAGCTTTTTAACCCCTGGTTACAACATCAGTTTAACAAAAACATTTATCAGTATTTTGCATGAATTATAATCCTTAAAAAAATGTATATTACAATGTCCTGTAGAAAATGAGTTAACGTCATTATTCAGTAATTTTTTACGCTCCTAAAAAGGCAGAAAGCGTGAATTTGCAATTCTGATACAATACAAAACACAAATCATTTACAAGTGTTCCGAAACTCACTTTATATGGCCAACCGTAACTAATTCAATTTATATAAAAGGACTAGCTGTTGCCAGAGGTTACTCGAAAGTTATCCCACATACTGGGATAAGAACTATCCTATGTGTTAATCTAGGTTATCTGTGTACCAAATTTCATCAAAATCCGTTCAGTAGTTTTTAAGTGAAAGCGTAATAAAAAAAGATGTAATATAAAAAATCAAGTAATAAAAATAATATTTCTTTAAAAAAATGACTTTTCACACCACCTGCTCGTAAATGTCAAATTATATGTCATGCAAAGCGACCGTAAAGCAGGGCATTGTTGCCCCCCGCTCGAGCCGGGCAATAATGTTGTACTGAATTTCATTATTCCCGTGAGAATAATGTGATTAGAATTTGGAACCTCAAATAAAACAGTATGAAAACTTTCACCAAGGAGTTGTATCAGTAATGGCGGCCGGTGACCACAACAGCCAACGACCATATATAACTAGACTCCTAATCACAGGCGACCGATGTCTGTCAACACATTAGGTAAGAAAATCTTATAACCGTCGTGACTCGACCACTCCTGTGAGTCCCCGTGTCGCACTGACCTTGAGTTAGCCAATCAGAACGCAGTATTAGCCAATCAGAACGCAGTACCCCGTCTCCCTCGCTTACGTCGTACCTCAGCGACTTGACAGAATAATTTTCTTTAGTCAGATCGTGTATGAGGCGTCTAGTTTTATATGGTCGTTGACAACAGCTGATCGCTTGCAGTGGTGCCAACTTCACGTTCGAAGGTTGTCGTACCACATCAAATTTCAAAAATCGAATTTATTTCCTCGCAGTAGGTGTGAAAAGCAGAGTACGCTCCTCGGGAGTAAAGCTGCCTTGTCTTGGGCTAACTTGAATCCCTGACTGATGCACTAACGGTGCATCCACACCGCCGGTAACATTTGTAGCTCAACGTTTCCAAATGTAACTCGGTAACATCAGCCAACAAAATGTTATTTTAAGTTACTAAGTGTTGACGTGTTACTGTAAGTCGGGTAACGTTGCTCAACATTCGTTAACATCCGTCAACAAAATGTTATTTAATGTTACTAAGTGTTGACGTGTTACTGTAAGTCTGTAAGTATTCGGTAACAATGTTACCCCCATTATCTAACAATGTTACCGATTGTCGAGCAACGTTACTCGACATACAGTAACACGGCAACATTTGTTGTCGGATGTTACTGCGGTGTGGATGAGTAACAATCAACAAATAGTAACAAGGAGCCACAAAAGTTACCGAATGTTGCCGAATGTTACCGTGTTGCCTTTTGTTGCTCCACAAATGTTACCGGCGGTGTGGATGCACCGGGCCTCTTGTACACACACGTTTTTTCGGCCGTGAAAATCTACGGTTAATTCGCCGTGTGTAGGCACAGTCGTCAGTGTTGTATGGAACACAATGGGAGCTTGTAGACGTACACGGCGCACACACGGCGGCAGCGCCGTGTGTAGGCACGGCTAACACGCCGTACGGTTGAAAAACCGTGACGTGGACAAGAGGCCTGGATTCTTAACTTATGTCGCTTCGGGATTCAATACGCCCGTGACGTAAGGCAATGCTTTACTCCCTTGTTGCGTAATCTACTATTACGTCACAAAGGGAAACGTTATGATAGGGCCTCAGGGGCGAAATTATCACACGTATGGTATGGAGTCGGGAGCCGAAACTAGTATTTATATAAGATTTTGATTCTTAATATTCAAGGTTGAAACAACGACAGATAAAGGAATTTGCACACGAGTCAATATTGAATATATTAAATTTAAAATTCTATTTGAGGTTATGTTATAAAACTTGATATACCTTTTAAGACACCAAGGTATTTTTTGATTTGAATGCGTCAGCGAAGCACATGTTTTTTTTTTTTTTTTTTTGTTTCGTTTTGTATATTTCCGTATTAGAACTTTACTGGTATTACTTATCCTAGGTTTTTGAATGTCAAATTGTCAATTTTGTTCAAATTAAACCTTATAAAAAAAAATACATGTGGCAGTCGGAGACTGCCGCGGTTTAGCTATTGCATAACATTTTTTTTTTAAGAATAAAATCGCCTACCGCGTATGTTTAACGAGAATATAATTTATTTAAAATGTTTGTGGTGCACTACTGTAGCAAAGCTTCTTTGTTGTAGGAGAATTTTATAAGTAGGTTTCATTGTGAAAACTCCTTTTGTAGCTGGCCGTTTAGAATCAGTAAGAAAAAGTAAATTGTTTTTATGACGGATATTTTTCTGATTGCCGAAATCTCCCAAACTGAAACGATGTTAGACGATGCGTGGTGTCAGGTATTTTCGTTAGGTTTTGAAAATTTTTTGATTCGGTCGCCGCGTAGCGCCGCGCTCAGAGCCCGCGATAAAAGCTATGCAATAGCTTAATAAGTTTTATCCAGTAACTGTTATCAATTGTTTCTCTCCTCGAAAATTCATGTACAGTAACATCACACTAGAATAATAATTCAGGATATGAACTATCTGAGTACAAAATTTCATCAAAATCCGTTTAGTAGTTTTTGTGCGAAAGAGTGACAAACATACATCTAAAAAAACTTTCACGTTTATACCGGGTGTAAGAAGACACTTAACGAAGCCGAAAGCCACGTATTCTACCCATTATTTGGATCATTTTTTTCCTTTAGACCATACCTGGGACTCCACGGGTTCTTGAGATATTGAAGGTCAAAGTTGCAATTTTTAAACTTTTTTTTTACGAAATCGAATTCTAAGTATTATTACAAAACTTTTTTCCAAACAAACATTAGTAGGATAATACAGACAAAACTAGTGACATGTCCCGGTTTTGCACAGGTGCAATTTACTAACAACATCACCACCTATCGTGTTCAAAACTATCCTATCTTTCCAATAAATTGGAACCAACTATACACATTCACAAAATTTCATTCTTCTTCTTCTTCGTGTCGCTGGCACGACGGTATTTAATATTTTATTGGCCCAAAATTCCGCCATCTCCGCGTCGTCGGTAGCAGCGAAGAGATCTATTTGGCTGCATCTTTTTGGGTTAGAGGCATGATAGAAGATGAAGCATGGTTTGTGACGCAGCTCCACATTCGCATCCCCCTGCCGTTCCAATGCGATAGCCCTAACTTAACAGGTTGGAGTTACATCTCCCCACCTGGGTCCGGAGGCGATTCAGGGATTTCCAGATGGACCATGGAAGATTCGAAAATTTCATTTAATTCGGTCCAGAGGTTCGAAGATACCGTTTTTCCCCACTGCTCAACTGCGAATAGTTGAGCAGTGTGGAATCCCCAATGCTGAACTAAACTCAGTAGTTGAGAATTTAGGCATTATTTCTGTTCCCTGCTGATCAACTAAAACAAAGGACATAGGGAAAAATATATGAAACAGGGACAAGACTGTGCATCTGGTAGAGATGAACATAGTGTCGATTTTTTATTTAAACAATTAAGATTATTCAACCGAATTATACTAGATCCAAGGCCAGGTATAATATAGGCTAAAATTCCCCATTAACATTTATTTATAATAGACAAAAAATAAAACAAAAACGAATCTTTTGTCTTGCATAATTTAAATCCATGGTCCTTTAAATTGATACAAAATTCGTGACCGTATTATTTTTACAAACAATAATTAACAGTCTAGAACAATTAAGAATTCGAATGTCAAATATTGGCATTGTTTCTTTATTTGGCATTCTTTGTATCTAAATGCAAAAAAGTCAGATATAATTGACTTTTAGAACAATTAAATTTGATAGAGCAGAGGTTTGAGCGCTGCAATGACTTATAAGGAATTCGGAGATTGTTGAATTTGCATATTTTTAATTGTTTTGCACGAAAATTTGCATTGGAATGTTGAGCTTTTTATTTGGAAATGTCATTTACTAATATGGTAATGACTTTATTTTAATAATTTAGGTAAAATCTTTCGTTGCGTTCGTGACAACTTGAAAATTATGCCACGGAATCGTCTTGCTGGGATAAAAAGTATCCTATATGTTAATCCAGGATATAAGCTATATGTGTACCAAATTTCACCTAAATCAGTTCAGTAGTTTTTGTGTAATAGAGTAATAAACATCCATTACTACGTTTATAATATTCGGATACATAAAATAAAACGTTGATTTCTTTTTTTGTTGTGATACATTTCGCTAAAATATTATGTAGTAATATTAATACTTGGTAACCTTTCAAAGAACTTGATTTTTTAATGGAAATAGTGTCTGCAGCGTCATAGAAACTATACTAAGACACAGAATACTTAATAGTACTAAGATATTTTTTATTAAAACGTTTTTTTAATAAATTATAAAAACGTGAAACAAACCCTTTTATTACATTTATTTTAATATTTAAATAGTAAATAAACCGAGGCGCAATATTTAAAAGTAGTAAAAAAAAATAAAAAAAACAATCCTTATTTTTGCTTAAATTTTCTTTTTGTCTTCAAAATTCGAATAAAAACACCAAAAATCAATCTAAATAAATCAAACTTGAAATAAATTTAATAAAAAAAATCAAAAAAAAATTCACAACAAAACATTACAAAGATTTTCTGCTAACGCTACTCAGTAACAACCGGTTGCTATCTTCGCGGGTTAAGTTATTTTGTAATATTTAATGAGTACCACGCGCCACAAGTACGATAAATAACACATGTTATAACATACAAACATACATAATAGTACTCCAATAGTGGCCTACCATGAGTAGTTTCACTGTGGGAACGAAACAGAGCTATATAAGTCGTCTAGCACCATCTCGTTTCCACAGTGAAACCTCATCTGTGGACTCTACGATGTGTATAGTATATATTTTATTTATTTGGCTCACCAACAATTGAGTACACTCAAACAATTATGTGTTACATTAATACAATTCGGGTCTAGTGTATCAATCTCTTACAGGTAAGCACAACATGCACTACATACATGCACTATATTAACTAAATAACAGGATATTTGATACACGGAACAATCAAGCTCCTCGTGCCAGATTAAAACTAAAAGTTGAAATAAAAACATAAAAGTCACAGGCAGAAATAAAATTGAGGAAGAAATAAAATTAAAATTATAAAGCCTAATTGAATTAAAATCGTACTAAAATTAAAGTCAAATAAATACAAAATAATTATTAAAAATTAATAAATTAAACAATAAAATTACTACAAAAATAAACATTCAACAGGACATAATCAAAATAATTTAAACATAATAATAATTAAAAACCAATAATAATAATAACCGACAACGTAATCGAATAAATTCGTATGTACAAGTATCACAACCAAATTAAATTAAAATCAAAAATAAAATCAGACAGAAACATAATCAAAATGAAAATGAAATTAAACAGAATTATAATTAAAATTGATCTTCGACGAGGCTTTGAGATCGTCCAATGGTACAGCACGAGCGGTTGGCGCTAGTGTCAATAGCTTAGTGAATAGCTAACTTTAGTCCCAGTGTGGCGTGAGCGCTTTTTTTTTCACGAGGTAATATCATCAAATGAGTCCTCCCACCCAGAGCAGGGCGGGAGGGACTTTCAGACTTGTACTGACTAAAACCCACGGTGATCCTTCAATAGCCCTTTACGTTCCGGGGCCACGGCAGGCTTTGGCCCTCTAAGGCCCCGTCATATTGCACTGTTGACCGATTTCGGCGACGGCATCCACTCTCAAAGAAAATTAGCCATTGATGCGAGTGATATTAGCTGTATGCGTTTTGACAGCGACTCCTAACAATTCTACAAATTCTTGGCAACTAGTTGCTTTGTTGGCTTTTTTATTTTTGGGTGGTAAAACATCAAATGAGTCCTCCCGCCCTGGGTGGGGCGGAAGGGACTGTCAGACTCTTACTGACTAAAATCCACCTGAGTTCCTTCGGATGCCCTTTACGTTCCGGGGCCACGGTATCCTGTTTAGACAATCCCGCGACTCCAGCAGGCATTTGGCCCCATAGGGGGCCCCGTCAGTTTGCTGACAACTCCTTGAAGGCACGCGTGAAACACGACGCGCCACCGACCCGGGCTTGGTCCTTGGTCGGACGGCGAGCTACCCATTACTCACCGTCCGCAAGCCCGCTCCGCCGCTGTGCCCTCTGCTATTCAGAAGGACACGCGTTGGAGCGTCCGACAGGCTATTCGCATACGGGCAAAGAGACCCCTTAGGCACACAGTGCTTAAGACGCGGACTGACTACGATTTTAATCGCTTATGACCGCGTAAACTATTGTCACCACTATGGAGCGTCAATAAGATTGAAAATTGAAAAAATGACATTTGTGTTGAAATGTGACGTAAGCTGCGAATGGGCATTTATTTTACTGCTTTTCTTTAGATTATTTAAAATATAGACATAAAATTAAATAATGGTTCGGTTAAAGTTTTAAAAAAATGGAAAACCTACTAAATTCTTAAAAAAAAAACTGTTGTTATCGCTGGAAATACAGAGATCTTCGACGTCAAAGTTTATTTTTGTGCTACAACTTCCCAATTTTTATTGGGAATATCAAACTCTTATGTATTATTCTGTTCGGTTTAAATTCTTCTTTATACCCTTCTCTGTTCACTGTATTTTTCGCATTGCTTATTTTTATTACTTTACGTCATACTCGACGTTCTAAGAAACCAATTTTTGGGAATATGAGATAAGACCGCGCCTTAAGGAAGAGTTTTTGCCCGCATCCCAGGGTGCACCGGCGTGAAAAACTGGTCTTCCCCCCGGACGTATCCGAGAGGGAACTCCAGTCCACGGGCGCACGTGGAGGTTTCCTGTCTTAGCACCCCTGCTTTGGCTTGACTTAATTTTCATTACTAAATTAAATAAAACTGAACAAGTTCTTAAAAAGGTTATGGTGCATATTCAACTTGACTTACACATCACTTCTGAGAGTCCCGAGTTAGTTCACATCTCTTTTACATCGCGCGTTGCGACCAATTTGATAGTCCACTGCTGTCCACCCTGGGTGGGAGGACTCATTTGATGATTTTACCACGATAAAAAAGTATGCGTTTTCAGTGCGCACGCAGCGTATTATATAATATCTCACCGCTTAAGTAATTTTGATGTGATTGAGTAAAAAATATTCATCCATTACTTAGCTAGTTGTCTAGTACCCATAACACAAGCTCTGCTTAGCTTGGGACTAGATGGCGTTGTGTGATAGTTGTGGAATATTATTATTATTATTTCTTTATTCATTTTTTTTACTTATAAATTACATTTTTAAATATTTTTACAAAAAACAAATAAAAAACATTTGAAAATATAAAAAATAGCAGTTCACCAGCACCGGGAACAGGGTCCGGGCCGCCGGTGGTCAGGGCTCCTGAGAGAGGAACCTCCTAACAATACGCGCCGTGTCCAGAAGTACTGCCTTCTGAATCAGGCGCCTGATCCAGCTGCCAAGCGAGAGCCTCCTCAGATGTTGTTCGAGGCTCTTGGCAATTAAGCCATTGGCAGACACGACTATCGGCACAATGACTGCTGTATTATTATTATTATTAGTTAGATTCGATAAGATAGTCTCCATGTAACATACTGATATTAAGCTGCATCCACTTAAACTGGAAGCCGACCACATAGTTGGGAAAAAGCCTGGCAAATGTCAAATCTAAGTGGTCTACCCGATTCTAGACATAAATTGATGATTTTATTTACTTTGATAATCGTTCACCTAAATACCATTAAAGTTGTTCTGAGGATTACGTTGTGAATATGTTAATTTTGGCATATTCCATATTAATTTTGCAGCTCTAAGTAAACCTTACTACCTGACGCGATGCAGTAAGACTGATTACGTCGCCAACTAATTAGAATCCATCATCTGCCAAGCCTTTTACCAACTACATTGGGATCGACTTCCAGTCGAACCAGAAGCAGCTGAATATCAGTATTTTACATGGAGCGACTGCCTATCGGACCTCCACAACACAGTAACTGGGTAATACGAAACCCCATGGTTAGACTGGTTGTCAGACTGTCGAGCTTCTGACTAATAGTAACGACTGTCAAAGATCTACAAATGACAGCCGGGAACAACGGCTTTACGTGCTTTCCGAGGCACGGAGGAAACTCGCTATGACGGATAGAAGTGAAAATCATAATCTTCTAAAAGACAAAATATCGCAAAATTTTCCTAACAAATCACATCTTCAAATAAAGTGTTCATTGCATAAAATTTACGTAAAATTATACACACTCGACGCATTTAATCACGAATCAAAATGTTTTTAAGTCCGGTTTCTATATCGTTGACGGTTCCTTTAGATTAGCAAATGTAAACTGTAGTTATGTCTGCTTTGCTCAAAGGGTAATCGGAAAATTGAAAATCATAGTAAGTACCTAATAATCGTAATTTTCATAATGTATAAACAAGTGGCGCCACACCAGTTGTATGTGGCCTTTACCTCAATTGATTAACGCTGTAAGTTAACTGTCAGATAACTTCTAAATTCCAACTAGATTCTTTGATAATCTCATTCTTCTTCATAGAGATCTACGCTTTGGAATGAGCACCTAAAGTACTTTCACAGTTTTTATGTCTTGTGACTGGGACTGTAGCACCATAACTATTTTTGTATAACTTGTTTTATTTTATGTCTTTTGACAATTCAAAAGTGCCTGTAATTGGCCTAGTTGAAATAAACGATTTGATTGATAGATTGAATAATTGTCGGTTTATTCTTCATTAAAAATTAAATATAACCTGAAAAAGTACTTAGAACGGTACATACAGGGTGTAAGAAGACACATCACAAAGCCGTTAACTATGCATACTGTACATCTAACTAAGTAGTTTTACGCTAAAATTATCGCTGGGAACCGACTTTTATTTTTAAGTATCAAAAAAACTAATAAGTTGAAAATTCCCGTCTAGAGAAGAGGGTCATCCTCATCAACCGTCGAAAGTAAATCAAACGCACACTAACATAAGCCGTGCGTTTCTGCATTTAGTTCTTACGTACATTACTGTTCGTAACTTCAAATGCGTAATTTATTTAGAAAAATCGAAAATTCAGGTAATACTTGTTTAGAAAAAAAAATTGAAATACTACTTAGAATTCGATTTCGTAAAAAAAAAGTTTAAAAAAATGCAACTTTGACCTTCAATATCTCGGGAACCCGTAGAGTCCCAGGTATGGTCTAAAGGAAAAAAATGATCCAAATAATGGGTAGAATACGTGGCTTTCGGCTTCGTTAAGTGTCTTCTTACACCCTGTATTAAACTTGACACGTACGTCACTCCGTGGGTGTCCCCAGTTAGTTTACATCTTTGTCACATACGCGCTGCGATCGTTTTTATAGTACCCACCACCAACTTTACAAGGCATTATACTGGCCTATGAAAATCTTATTGCCTCTTATAAAAAAGCTAACAGACTTGCATGAGCATTCACTTGTAACATCGAGCATAATAGAGATAATTTTGCCGAACTATTACAACGAACAGAGTCGAGCATAGAGCCAGACATCGCTACGAACATTTTCACGATCTTTCTAGCGAACGCTCTAGACAGAGCAGATGTCAGACTTGACAGTCGGCTCGCCAGAACGTTCGTCAGAATGTTCGCTAACGCTCTCGTTTGTTCTTTTCTGTAATGTGACATTCGCAAGAATGCTCATTACAAGTGAATGCTCGCGTTTATCAGCACCTTTAATTTATACAAAGAAAGAGAGAGAAATTAATCTCTGCTCAACGCGTACCTATAGGCAATTTTACGCCAATATTTTATTATACCTATTGCGAAAACTTTATAGACCTAAAAGATACACACATCAAAAGTGTCTAGGGATCAACATATATTTTTGCAATAACTTTTCTCCTGATTGATATTAATTAAAATTTTCTTTAAGGATTCATCAAATAAAGTGTTTTCGTTTGTCACAGTAACGATAAACCAAGTCACCTTTGCATTAATAAAGAAATTTGCCATTTTCCTAATAAAGGGATTTTTGACATTTGAACCACTAACACAAAAGTTCGAAAAAAAGACTGAAATAACAGTTTTCTTTAAAATTTTATTGGGTAACTTAAACAATTAATAATTCGTGTTTCTACCGCGAACACTAACAACACAAGAACATCGGTTTGGCATACTCAAAATGAGTTCATCCAAATCACGCTGTGGAATGGCCGCCCATGTTCGTTGCAACAACAAAAAAAGGTCTTCTTGCGACTGGATACCCTCCATATTCGGCAGAGCTCTTCTCTGTAGCATATCCCATGCATGCTCAATCGGATTCAAGTCTGGCGACTGAGCAGGCCAGGGCAGGACATTGATGTTAGCTGCGGCGAGAGTCTGTCTTACAACTCTTGCGGTGTGCGGTCGTGCATTATCATGCATTAACTGAAATAAGGGACCGATTTGCACTTGTAGAGGAACGATGACGTCTGATACAATCGTCTCAGCATAAATTTGAGCGTTGAGGTTGCCTCTGATCCAAATCAACTCAGTTCTTCCGCCGATCCAAATACCCGCCCATACCATGATGGTTCCACCACTATAAGGATGGACTTCCTGGCAGGATTTTAATCGCTGTTGGCGTCCAGGGGTTCTCCAGTGTCGTATACGTCTTGTATCCGGTCTCATACCGAAACGAGACTCATCAGAAAAGCACACGAAACGCCATTGTTCTTCTGCCCAATTTCTGTGTTCAAGAGCCCATTGATATCGAATCCTACGATTGTGCATTGCTATAGGTGGTACCCGTAGCGGTCTTCGGGAATGAAGGTTCACTTCATGCAAGCGGTTTCTGACTGTTTGGTCGCTAATTAAGTTCCCTGAAGAGTGATGAAGCCTCACGGCTAACATCATGGCGGTTATTGTTGGAGCTCTTCGAGTTAAGATTTGAATGTATCGGTCTTGTCTCCGTGTGGTGCAGCGATACCGTCCTCCATGGCGCTCAGCCACGGTACCAGTGCTTCGGTAACGTGTCCAAAGTCGACTGATAACACTCTGACTTGTATTCAGAGCTAAAGCCACAGTACGTTGCCGGGAACCAGCTTCTATCATTCCCACGGCTCTGAGCATTTCTTCCCTGCTTAAATGACGTCGCCGCTCCATAATAACGTTGGTTTTAATCAGTAGTAGGGAAACAGTAGCACTAATAATGTCTTCAATGCGTTGTATGTTTTTATAGGGAAAATATTGACAGCTGATTTTCATCTTTTACTCGAATTTGATTCACAGTTCCTGATTCAAATAATGAAATGCACCAAAAAGGATCCATATAAATTTATAAAATCATAAATTTATTACAAAGCCACATCTCAATCTCAAGAAATCCGCATAAAAATGCTTGATCCCTAGACACTTTTGATGTGTGTACATATCAAATTAAATATGTAAATAAGATTATACTAGAAGCTTTAATAAAATTTATTAGCAACAGTTATAAAAATCCTAATTGTGATTTATTGAGCACACCAAAGTTTATAGTACGTGACATTTTTTTAAAATATAAAATGGCAAATGTCATCAATGTGGCTCTGAGGCCGAGATAAATAATCGTTGCTAAGCAAAAAAAAACGGCCAAGTGCGAGTTGGACTCGCATGAAGATGGTTCCGTACGATGTTACCTATCACGTTTTTTTTAAATCTGACCCAAAGTTGTTTATGCATTTTATTTTTGCCTACCTATAATTTTAACCGCAAATAATAGATGAATTGAAATTTACGAATAATTGAAGATTGGTACGCACAATATTGAGTGATTTACCATGTTATTTTAATATCATGGACTTCGTATAGGTGTTCCAATAATCTATAAGTAGAAAACTAATTCCTGTATTTTTTTCAAAATTTTAGGTTCAGTAGTTTCGGAGATAATGGGGGGGCGGGTCAATTTTCTTCTATTTTCTTGAGTAACTTGGAAACTATTTATTTTAAAATTACAAAAAAAATACATTTAAGATCACAACAAGACCTTTCATTTGATATGTCACACGATGCAGTTTTAAATTTTTTTCCCCCTTCCCCCCAAAAATTACCTCCCACATACAGATTTTATCTATTCACGTCACACCTCTGTGCTTGGGTCACAGGAATTAATATGTGTACCAAATTTCAACTTAATCGGTCTAGTAGATTCGGAGATAATTGACTGTAAGCGACAGACAACGGACACACGAGTGATCCTATAAGGGTTCCGTTTTTGTAATCGGACATACGGAACCCTAAAAAAACATTTTTTAACTTAAGATGGGTTTGCCCTTGACTCTAGTCTAGGGCAGATACAAAGTCTACGATGAAGTGATCTTACACAGAAGAAGACTGTTCACTATAACTTTGAAGAGATTCAGGTTGTATGTGTTCGGGGACACAGACGCAGGTACCTAGTGAGTTCCACTCCTTTACTGATGTCTTGATACAAGTTCTCTTATCATACAAAAAGAGGAGTGAAAATTGATTTGAAAACTTTGTATGTATACAATGACTTTCAACACGATTGGCATAAAGTTTTTCGAATTCAATTTCGACATTTCATAAACGTTATTGACAGATATAATGACTTTTTGAGTATTTCCTTATATTTTAAATCAATATTACGATTGATGAACAAAAATAAATTATTTATTTATTAAATATTCCTAATAAATCAACAAAAACATAAAATACTGCAATAGCCTTGAGCTATTGACAAATTAAAAACGAAATAATATTAATTTTATTCAACGATGCCTCATTAAAATTCGTACATAATTATTAGAATGTTAAATAATTAATTATGTCTGATTAATTATTAAATATTCATTTGAAATTATGTACCTTCTTGTAAAATGCAAAATGCGTTCAACGCGGATAAATTTGATGTCATCTCTGTTAGAGGTATTGCAACGTTCGTATGATAATAGATGGCGCCACCGAATCAAAAGTCCTTTAAATTATAAATAAACACGGACAAAGCTGCGTGCAAAAACTAATTAAAAACATTTAGCAAGTCTGTCAATTAAAATTTTATAATCTATGGTACTTCTTATCACTAAAGATCTTTGAAAATAACCACATCTAACCTTGTCATATCTAACTTTACAAACTTGTTAATATTGATTGGTTTCAAATGCCACAAGCTTGCAAAAAGATTCCTTATATTTATTTCGTCATTACAGATCTGTTCAATGATATTTATTAGTGTGATTTGACTTTTGACCGCGAATTGACTGTAGGATTTCCATTTGACTTAGAAATCTTTTATTATGAGTATCAGTATGTCAGGACCACATCCCCAATTTAAAAATTGACACAACAGAGTGTTTGTACCACTTTTGTACTACTTGTACCCATAACAAGACATTTGTACCTCTGATAATCAAGGAGGTACATCAAAAAGTCCCCGGTCCCGTAAGGACACGTTACTTTGACGTCAAAGTGACATTTTTTCGGGTTGCAAAAGCATCAAATGAGTCTTCAAGATTTTTTTTTGGGACAATCCCACTGAACTGTTCCCAAACCACTGCAACTCTTAATTTTTTTTTATTATTCAATCGTGTTTAATACAGTCGTATTGTATGAAAATACGATTACCAACCACCGTAAACACGGGCATGCAAACGGGCAGTAATGGGTGACTTGCCGTCCAATCATGGACCATGCCCGGGTCGCCTCAAAGAGCTGTCAGCAATCTGATAAGGCCCCCGTTAGAGGGCCAAAGCCTGCCGGGGTTGCAGGACTGTCTTATCAGGTAACCGTGAACCCAGAACGTAAAGGGCTATTGAAGGACACCGTGGATCTTAGGCAGTATGAGTCTAACAATCCCTCTCGTCCCACCCTGGGTGGGACCACTGATTTTACCAAGTAAAAAAATATATAATTCGATGCCTTCCGGCCCAAAGGGGGTAAGCGACATTTTTTGCGAAATCGACTTATATACTCGTATATGGTTAGAATCGGCTTTTTTTTCTGCGTCTAATGGTCTAAGTTTCATGGCTCTAGGACAAACTTTTTGTCGCTTAGGTGGTAAAGGAATTGAGGTTCTAACACTAAGTTTTTCGTCATAAACGACAGTTATTTTTGGTGTATTTTGTATTATGGTGGTTGGATAAAAATAATATTTCAAAACTGTGAGATTAGCAATTTTGGCTTTGAATATTTTTTTCTTTACTTGAACGTTAAGTAGTTTGGGCTGGAATATTTGTTTACTGAACTTTCGGTTAGGATATTAAGGCAGTTTCTTTGGATAAAATATATGTCATTTATTACATTTAGGCCTCATTTCCATGACTTTATTTGGCGCTTATTTTTATTTTCCCTAGTCACCAAATCAATCATCGAAGGCACTTAGGATAAATCATCCAAACGAATGTCGCCTTAGATTGTCGGAAATAACGATGAAATAACTTTGTCTATTCTTGTTAGAATAGGTATATAATTCAGTCATGCTACGCGTGCAGTAGCCATTTATAATGAAAATTGATTTCCTAATGCTTTAATAATATTTCTATAGTTCATATGTTAATCTGCCAATAAATTTATTAATGTAGAACATTTGGAGCCATTAGCTAAAGTGGTTGTTTTGTTAAGAATTTCATAAAGATCTTAGTTTTTTAAGGTTAATCGGATCAAATTTGCGAAATGGCTGATCCAATTTTGATTGTTAGCAAAGCCTGCGGTCGATAGATCCTTGTCTTCTTTAGAAACAATTACGAAATTGTATTATAATGTGAGTTTGGCAGTTGCAAAAATATATTTTAAATGCTTTATGATAAACACTTATTAGTATAACCAATGTTCTATTTAAAACTGTGTAATTTATCTATAATATGTATGTATTTAGAAATATATAAGTATGTTTATCAGTTGTCTAGTACCCATAACACAAGCTCTGCTTAGCTTGGGACTAGATGGCGTTGTGTGATAGTTGTGGAATATTATTATTATATTATTATAACTTATAAATGCGAAAGTTTTGTTAGTGTGTCTTAAAATACATTATTTTATGTGTCGTTTTTAACTCCTAACACAAAAAGAGGGGTGTTAAGTATGAGTTGTTATATGTCTGTCTGTCATCGCGTCAGTAGCACTGTACTTAGCTCTTAACCTGGTGAATCGATTTGAATGTGGTTTTCCATGTTTAGAAGCAGGTTTTCTAGGACTAATACATATTTCTAAGACATTTTGGGACTTATATCTAGGCAACTATTAGTTTCATAAACTTCGCTGCTTGTTTTTCATTTAACAACAAATAAAACCGAATGAGACTTCTTCTTCTTGTCTTCTCCTTCTTTTCGTTGCAGGATCCAAAATAGTTAATTCACTCTCCGGGACACGTCGAGCTTCATTGTCTCGGCGCTTTTCTGGTGGTTGCCACTGTTGATTCTGGCTTTCAGGAGTTGCAGTCATTTGGGAATAGTGTGGTGGGTTTGTCCCAAAAAAAGACCACCATCAACTTCGCACATAGCCAATAAATTACTAGCAGCATAGGTAGGCCTCCCACTAGGTGGACCGACGACATCGTGAGGGTCGCGGGCAACCGATGGATGCAAGTGGCGAATTGTCGTTCGGCGTGGCGGTCTAAGGGGGAGGCCTATGTTCAGCAGTGGACGTTTTCCGGCTGATGATGATGATGAAATAAATTACTATGAAACATTCTAACAATAACCTTTCTTCTTTACAGCTCATCTTCTTGGCAGTATCATGCATAGCTTGAACGTCTCCCTCCTGAACCCTGGAGCGTGCCAGTCCAAGATCACGCAGGACTACCCCCATCTGCAGGAGTATTACGACCAGGACAGCTGCGTCTGTGGACAACCTACCAACCCCGCTAACAATATTTGCAAGGTAAGAAGTCTAAACAATTACAACCGGTATAGGTGACCATCTGTCATAGCAAGTTTCCTCCGTGCCTCGGAAAGCACGTAAAGCCGTTGGTCCCGACTGTCATTTGTTGATCTTTGACAGTCGTTACTGTTAGTCTGAAGATCTAAAGTGTGGCAGCTAGACTTATCATGGGGTATCGTATTATCCAGTTACTGGGTTGTGGAGGTCCGATAGGCAGTCGTTCCATGTAAAATACTGCTGTATCCGGTTTGACTTGAAACACACCACAATACAGTTGGGAAAAGGCTAGGCAGATGAGATGATGAATAGAATTTTGGAGAGACCTTAATGAATGTCTTCCGTTCCTGCTCGGTTATGGGAGCTAATAATATCAACGGATTTTTTTTATTAGCCTATACTATTACTCTGCTTGACAAAGATCTCGCTCATAAACTTCCACTCTTTCCTCAGAGTTTAGAGTTTAATTCAAGGCTGATGAAACCATGTATTATGGTTTTATTATTCACCTGGTATCGACTAGCTAGGGAGCAGAGAAAAAATTCGAAACCTGTATGTGCGCTGCGAGCTGAAAAAGTTTGGGAACCCCTGCCTTATAGTGCAAAAAGTTCGGATGGATGAATGTAAATAGGTACATTCATCCGTCTACTTACTAGTTACCAGAATTTCCTAAAGACTTAATCCGCAAACAAATTAAATCATTCAAAATCAAAATATTTTATTTTACATGGGCCTCAATGGGCACTTATAAAACGTCGAGAAAGAAAAATTGGCACGGTTCGGGTTGGTCACTTCCATGGAGAAGAACCGGCAAAAAACTCCATGGTTACTCTTTAAAAAAAAACATTTGTTTTTGCAATGTTAATGTTACAGTTTAGTATAACATAAATACGAGAGAACAACGCAGGCACAATAATAAGAGGAGCTTCTTAACAAATTCTTAAGCAAAAATAATAAGAAATAAAAAAAGTATATTATAATATATACATAATTTTAAATAAAAGCGGAAGAAATGGGCATCTGGGAATTTACACGACCTGCAATGTTCTCGCATTCACAATTTAGTACCCAAATTTGGTACCTAAACTTATTACTTAAGTAAAACATTACTAGGTCTCATGTTCTACTATTGCAAATTCTACCAGCGTCAATTTAACTTTTATAAAACTATAAGGGATATCTCTATTTCCAGGTTGACATTGGAAGCGCCCTCGCTTGCACAACAGGCGACAACCACTTCGTTCTTAGAGGAATATACTCCTTGGACTCTGGTAAGCATCCAATATTTCTCAGTAACATAAACCAGAGCAGTGGTGGCCCAGTGGTATTGGCCTCGACTTACGAATATTAGATCGTGGGTTCGAACCCCGTCAGGCGCATTACTTTGTGTAATTTATTTCAACACCACTGCTCTCAAAACGGTGAAGGAAAACATCGTGAGGAAACCGGCATGTTCTAGAACCAAAAATTCGAAGACATGTGACATCTACCAATCCGCACTGGGCCCGCGTGGTAGATTACGGTCCACTCACTGTCACAAGAGAGGAGGCCTGTGTCCCAGCAGTGAGGACACCAGAGGCCCAAATGCCTTGACAGCCTGATGGTAATCGATGATGTGGTCGACGGTGAACACTTTACTAGAAGTAACATATTCACTCCTGACTTAGACTCCAAGGTTATAGCTTCCAGAAAAGTGTCTGGCAGGGGAATTCTACTCCTTAGCTATGCCCACAATGAAAGTCTTCCCAAAAGTCTCCGTACCCTGTACCGATTGGCGTACGTTTTGTATTCTGGTGATGGAAAAAGCCAGGTATAATCAAATTGTGCAATTCCATCGCACATTGACGGCTTGGTAAAACAGCGTCGATGTTCTGGAGGCTCTGGAGCTCTGAGTCGACCAGTGTTTGATTGCTTACCACAAGCTCATAACTGTCAGGAATCGCGGGACTGTCTAATCGTAACCCTGGCCTGTAACGCAAAGAGCTATTGAAGGAACACCGTGGATTTTACTCAGTATGAGTCTGACAGTCCCTACTGCTCCGCCCATGATGGGAGAACCCATTTGATGATTTTACCACGACACAAAAGCCTATATCTGTAATTCTGTATGCATTATATACCTAACATATCAATTTTCTCTCACAGGCTGCCAGGAAACTGGAAACCAGCTCGCCACATTCTACAAGTTTGACCTGGAATGGTACGAGTGGGCGATCGGCCTAATCGAAAGCGTGCGTTTCTCCAAATACACCGTTACAAAAGTCACCAGCGGCAAAATCATCAGCCAGGGCTCCGGAATCAAGGGAACCTTCGGCAGCGGTATCAAGACCACCACAGGAGGTGGTGTTAAAGGAACTTCAAGTGCCACTGCAACTGCTATTTCCGGTTCAGGAGTCGGAGTTATCAAAGGATTTGGCACCCAAGGACAGTCAGGACAATACCAGTTCTCTTCAGGATCGAGCGGATCTTCAGGAATTAAGGGATCATTAACGTCTGGACAAGGATCAGGAATTATTTCTGGATCAGGATCTGGATTGAGTTCTGGATCAGGAATCGGAGTTATCAAAGGATTTGGCACCCAAGGACAGTCAGGACAATACCAAGTTACCTCTGGATCTTCAGGAATTAAAGGATCAGTTACGTCTGGACAAGGAGTCATTTCTGGATCGGGATCTGGATTGAGTTCTGGATCAGGACTCGGAGTTATTAAAGGATTTGGCACCCAAGGACAGTCTGGACAATACACGTTTACTTCCGGTACCAGCGGATCTTCAGGAATTAAGGGATCAGTTACGTCCGGACAAGGATCAGGAGTCATTTCTGGATCAGGATCTGGATTGATTTCTGGATCAGGACTCGGAGTCATCAAAGGATTTGGCACCCAAGGACAGTCCGGACAGTACACGTTTACTTCTGGTTCCAGCGGATCTTCAGGAGTGAAGGGAACAGTTACATCTGGTCAAGGATCAGGAATTATTTCTGGATCAGGATCAGGACTTATTTCTGGATCTGGATCAGGACTTATTTCTGGATCTGGCCAGTCCGGACAGTTCAGCCAATTCGGAATCGGGAAATTCGGTACCGGATCAGGCGAATTCAGCACAGAAATCAAGGGACCTATCCAGAACACCTTCAGCGCAACTTATTCCGAAAAGAAGTTCTTCCAGAGCGAACCTAAATACGAATATTACACGACGAAACCCGAAATTGTGACTTTCACCACTAAACCTGAATATTTCACGTACACAACCAAACCAAAAATCATAACTTATACGACTAAGCCTGAAATCGTGACATACACAACTAAGCCCGAAATTGTAACATTCACAACTAAACCCGAAATTGTAACATACACGACTAAGCCCGAAATCTTTACTTACACTACTAAGCCTAAGATTGTGACTTACACAACTAAGCCACAGGTCATCAGGTATGATTACCAGACTTCTGGAAGTCAGACCAACCAGCAAGTTGTGGCCCCAAGCTCCTTCAACCCATCTTTTACAGAAGTGGTTGGTGCTAAGCACGCCCACGATGGAAACTGCAAATGTCTCGAAGGAAAGAAATAAACGATTTTGTTTCACATAAAAAGTTGTTAAAAATTGGTAACAAAAGCTATGGAGGACAAGTGCCATAAAAATTATTATTCGCAACTTTTTTTTTTAATATGAAATTAATTTTTAAACTTTTTTATATTTTTGATACAGTACAAAAAAAAATACTCCAGTTCCTATAAAGAAAAGTTACCATTTTTCTGGTCATAAAATTTGTTTTTTATTTTTGGAAACTGCGAGCTTAATAATTCTGATATTCTCTTTTTTTATTTATAAATATGAAAGATCTGTAAATAGGTAGGATATATTTAATTTTTTCCACGTGAACTTAGAATTTTTACGAAAATTTATATATCGTTTATTTCTATTCCCTGACATTTTTTATACGTTTTTATTTAAAAAGGGCTTTAAATTTTTTAAACTTTTAATTTTAAAACTGCCAATTTTTTAATCCTTAAAAGTATTAATTTTTTATTCACCCCGCCCCTTGCTTTGTATTATTTTAATACATTGTATTTTATTACTAAGTATAGAAAAATAAATATATATAATGTTTTTTTAAGAAAAAAATTGTAAAAAATTAGAAATTTGACCATATTGGATTATCCTGATTGGCCAAGGTGGTCGACTCTCTAATACAATTGGTATTTAGTTGTAAAACTCGATCTACGCTGTTTTTAAACTTAAAAATTTAAAACCGATTTTAAAATTTAAAAAAAAATATTTGCATACTTTTTTTTTAATTTAAGATTGAAACCAGCGAATTTCCATAAAATAAAATAAGTTCTTTTTAAACATTTAAAGAAAAATATTCAACAATAAGTATTTAGTCAATATACGTATATTATGTATTGATATAAATAAAACCGTTTCTTTCTAATTATTGTCTACAAATTAAGATTAAAATAATTGAAATAAATGGAATTTACAAATAATATTTTATGCATTCTGATTTTATTTGCCCTTTTTCCAAAGTATTTTGTTTGATGAACTATATAATAAAATATTATTCTTTCTCTTTAAAAACTCTCCGTGGTACCACAAAAAGTTAAAAGTTGTTGAACATATTTTGTCTAAAAAAAGTGTACCTAACTGCAACGACTGCGTTTTCCGTTTTGCAACTTTTTTAAGATAAGTGTTCAACAGATGTTTAACTTTTAGTAAGATGGTATAACATATAATTATGTTGAACAACTTGCCTGATAGACTGAACTAGGTTGTTTCCGAAAAAAATGTTATGACTAGGTACCTACTACCTAAAATACTATGCCGGTGGTATAACTGGTGGCCAGGCCTACTTTACAGTTTATTATCCTTTTGTTCAATAGCCACCTAAAATTGCAACAGCATAAATAACGCTAATACTAAGTACCTTAAGAATTAGGCGAAAATGTACCTGATAGTACACATTTCGCAAGTTATGTTTAGATCCCATGTATAAAGCCTCCTGCAGACACACGCGATTAATCGCGCTGCGACAACGAGCCAAGCTAATTTCCACTCTAAAAATACTGCGTATGGACCGCGACATGTCGCCCCGCGCGATTAATCGCGTGTGTCTGCAGGGGGCTTTAACCTGTCACATGCTGAAATGGATAGTATTCAGTGCGGTGTGTGTATACACCGTACACTTCTGGCCGCTGAAAAGCTGTTTGAAATTTTGGAAAAATGCTTGAGACACGCTGAACAATATGATCCATGCTTCTTTAATTATTTATCTCTAAACACAGAAATGCTGACCTGGCTGAGCAAAAGAGGTTTTGAACGAAGCTAGACGACGCGACGTGAACACGAAATCCTTCCTGTCATCTGAATAAATTAGTTGGTGTACAACTTCTTGAAGGTCGGTTTAACAATCAGAAATAAGTCGTCTTGTTACCTACTTTAAAATAATTTTCATGAAACAGTTTTACAAAAAAGTTGTCTTGCAACACAAGCCCCGCTTTCAATTAAATCTAAGTGCTTATTAATCCTAACGGAATAAAGAAGGCTTGATTTGAAACCATTGTAACATAAGACTCACACTACTTAAATGTACGTTTGTCAAACATTGTAAAAATTCAAAATGAAGACTACTCTTTTGAGAAAATTGAAACTACTTACGCCATCTATATTATGAATCAAGAATTAAACGGCGTCATCTTGCGGTGACTAGTGGTACTATTGAAATTTTAAGCAGCGCCATCTAGTATCGAATAGCAGTATCACTTCGAGATATTCTAGTTTAATAATTCAACAGATGGCAGCAGTTTACGATAAAAGTTCTATGAAATAGGTATCTCGATTTGTAATTTATTTGAGTAAACGTGAAAGTAAGCAAAAATCTAATTTATCATTTAAACAATGTTGACACTACATTCTTCTTAAAACGGAAAACTTCTGTCGCCTTTTCTCTCAAATACAAATCAATCAAACTGACTTTTCTTTCAAAAACAACAACAAAAAATGTACAAAGTTTAAAACAGCCACTATTTTTATCAACAAACACTTGAAATTAAATGTTATTTTTGTAACAAAACCTTTAAAAAAACACTTATGTCCAAGAATTATCAAGCAAAGAAGTCAGTTAGTCACCACATTTGGCATGATGAGAAAATTAACGTTGTCAAAGAATCTTCATCGGACAGCAGTGAACACGGGACCATTTGCTATGGTCTAGTCCCGCAAGAACACGCCAGACCTGGTTTGAAGATACATAAGAGTAAAAGCAGTTTCAGATTTACTTATACTGATGTAAAAGACGCACTATCTAATACTTCTCTAACTTCTTCGATAACAAGGTGGGTATGTACGCTCTTATTTACACGGCTGGGTTGTGAGGTGGACGCTGTCCTCTTCCTCACGCGTCCCACGTTCTCCTTCGCTAGCGTGACTGCTTCGCAGAAGGAGGCGACCGCTTCCCATTCCGTCTCGCTCCGCAGCATGGCCTCGACCAAAGCCGGGCTCGAGAGGTCGCCTATCTTCTCCGTGAGGACACGGCGGTGTTCTGCCCAAGCGGGGCAGTTCTGCACCGTATGCTCCACCGTGTCCTCCGGGCGATCCTTGCAGTGGTGACACCCAGGCGTTTTTTCCTTTCCCATCCGACACAGGGTAAACACAGGAAACTTCCGTGTCCGATGAGGAGTAATGAGGACCTGCGTCAAGCGGAAGGTGAGGACGCCGCTGTTGCCTATCCAGCCACTCCTCAAAGAGGGGTATTGTTCGCGCACATTGCTAAAAATGAATAAATGAATGGTTGAATGAATGAATGATTTATTTCACTTCAAATTTCTTAAAACTAAGTACATTGCCCCACATTGTTCAGTGAAAATATCCGCGCTTTTGTTCGCGCACTGCCTTGCTGGTGGACACGGAGGCTAAAAGCGATACCAGCTAAGTACGCAGACTGCTGTCCAAATGTGCCGCACATTATTTTGGTGGAATCGTACCATTAGAAGGCTGCTTTTCCACCAGAGATGTCAAAAAGAAAGAAAGAAAAAGAGACTATGCTACGTTGCTATGGATGCGTTTGATATTTGTGTGTTTCCGAACGCATACAACATACAACCCTAATCTCTCCAAAGTTAGAGTGAACAGGCTTCTTCTGGGTAAGCTCGCTCCATCGTCGAACTTGTCTTAGTCACTCCTGACCTAGACTAAGGTCAAGAGCAAACCCATCAAACATAAAAAAATATCCACCAATCATATTCATTGGTGCACATAGCATAGCACTGCGTGCTATGGATGCGTGCTATGGATGCGTGCTATGGGTCGTCTTCCCTACTATCGATACATCGCATAGCTCGAGCTGCGCATCTTCCTAGCGCAGCTACTTTGCGCCGGCGATCTTCATAGCACATCTTACTCGCACCGCTATAATAGCTCAGCCATTCTCGCAGCATAGTTGCATTACACCATGTCTGGTGATGGAGCAGATGGCCGATGGGGTCGAAAAGTGCTAGAGTGGAGACCGCGGACTAGCAAGCGCAGCGTAGGACGTCCACCAACAAGATGGACAGACGACCATATAAAGGTCGCCGGAAGACGCTGGATGCAGGTCGCTTCCAACCGGTATATGTGGAGATCTAAAGGAGAGGCCTATGTTCAGCAATGGACGTCCTATGGCTGAGATGATGATGATGATGTCTGGTGGAAAGCACCCTAATATATTTTTTTAAGTTGGTTTCATTATTAATGCACATCTTTTCAGATTTCGTGGCGATTTTGAAACGTTTAAATGCAAGATACGTATTTTTGGCGAGTCTCTACACCTGTGCAGGTGTATTTCTGACGACTTCAGAATAAAAATGGAGAAGATGGAGAAACGATTGGAGCATTTGGAAAAAAGACAGAAAATGTTCAACGTAAGTAATATAATTACTTTATTAACCGTGACCTTTTTTTTTGTATCGTGGTAATTCATCAAATGAGTCCACCCACCCAGGGCGGGCCGGAAAAGACTGTCAGACTTGTACTGACTAAAATCCACGGTGATCCTTCAGTAGCCCTTTACGTTCTAGAGTCACGGTTGCCTGATAACACAGTCCCGCGACCCCGGCAGGCTTTGGCCCTCTAAGGGAGGCCCCATCAGTTTTGTTGACAATTCTTTGAGGCGCGCGTGGAAAACGACGCGCCGTCGACCCGTAACCGTGAGCGTGACCCCTGGACCGTAAACAGTACCAATTGAAGGAATGACAGGGTGGGAGGACTCTGTTGTGACTCTGTTTCATCATCATCTCAGCCATAGGACGTCCACTGCTGAACATAGGTCTCCCCTTTAGATCTCCACATATACGGTTGGAAGTGACCTGCATCCAGCGTCTTCCGGCGACCTTTACAAGGTCGTCTGTCCACCTCGTTGGTGGACGTCCTACGCTGCGCTTGCTAGTCCGCGGTCTCCACTCTAGCACTTTTCGACCCCATCGGCCATCTGCTCTGCGAGCAATATGGCCTGCCCATTGCCACTTCAGCTTGCTAATCCGGTGGGCTATATCGGTGACTTTAGTTCGTCTACGGATCTCTTCATTTCGGATTCGATCACGTACAGAAATGTTGGTTGAATGGCTGTGTTGATGTTTTTACCACGATAAAAAGAAAAATCTTGTTTTTTTTTTAAAAAAGTATATCATATATAAGCATCGGTAGATTTTCTTATAAAATAAGTATTATCATAAGTTTTACAAATGTTTTAATTACGCAGCTACTGTCTTAATGACAACTTTAAACCTTTTGTAAATAAAAATGAATGATATAAAAAACCCATAACATATTTATTAAAAGATAAAAATGTTCTTGAGTTTTTATAATGATTAGATAAAAAATCAGTCTTGTACTCTTAAATAAAAGTCAGGACGCGTAGAAGGCAGGCAGTATAATGTAAAGGTAACCGTGACCCTGGCACGCAAAGGGCAACTGACGCAACAAGGTGGATTTTTAGTCAGTAAAAGACGTACAGTCCCATCGCTCTACACAGGATGGGAGGACTCATTTGATGTTTTTTTTTACTATAAGGAGCGCCCAACGAATTACCAAGTTGAAATGGCAGTGGGCAGGCCATATAGCACGCAGAACTGATGGCCGATGGGGTCGTAAGGTTCTCGAATGGAGACCACGCACCGGCAAGCGCAGCGTAGGACGTCCACCCACTAGGTGGGCAGACGATCTTATGAAGGTCACAGGATCACGCTGGATGCAAGCCGCTTACAACCGGTCCTATTGGAAGTCTAAAGGGGAGGTCTATTTAATGTTCAGCAGTGGACGTCTTACGGCTGATATGATGATAAGCAGCGCCACCTGGCGGGTCCTAAAATGTCTAAAACTGGAACCAATCATTAACCTTTACAATTTTTTATTGAAATTGAATCCTAAAACAATCCTGATGGGGTCGAATTTTGTAGAACCCGTTCTTAGTGCTCACTTACGTCTTATAAGGAACGCTTATGCAAAATATCATGCTTTAGGCCCAGCGGTTTCGGCTGGGCGTTGATCGACCAGTAAGCCAGTCAGTTTTGAATCTTATACATTGTATAATATAGGTACCTAAATATAGATAGATATACGAACATTAGAAAGATTTATTAGGTACACGCTTCGCTCAACGAGTACATTGACTTAAGTATCGCTTATCGATATTATATCTCAATTATTTACAACATAACAAGTGTAGGTTATCTACTCCAGATTATTACGCAAAAAAGGAGATACAACAAACCTCGTGCCTCTTTGCAATTTCATTTATAGACATTTAATGCTGAATGAAACAATACGTTTGCCAAAAAAAAATAACAGTGTTGCCTTATGGAAAGTTTTACCCCAATTTCGAGGAAAATTCTGTTAGTTACTCATTTGTCAGTGATATGAGTATGTAATGCGGAGGAATGTGAGGAATTTAACTTGTCATTCTATGTATTTGCCTGCTAGTTGTAGGAGACTAATTGCTAATCTCTTAGCATACAATATAGACAGTTACACTGGTACTATTGTGCCTATGATTTCTGATAGAAGTGATAATAATACTTTTGATTTAATTAATTGTTTAAACTGATAGATGCGACAACAGGCAAGCCACATAATATGTTGAATGTTGTGCATCAAAATATACAGGGTTTGTCCGGCAAGGAGTTAGAGTTAAGTTTATTTATAGAACACCATCAGGTTCAGGTCTTATGTCTGACTGAACACTGGTTGAAGGAGCATGAATTAGCATTTTTGAATGATGATAATTTTACTGTGCAAAGTGCGTTTGTGAGAAAGGGCGCTATTCGAGGTGGTTCTTTGGTGCTTGTTTCAAACAAGTTAAAATGTAAACAGCGTTTAGATTTAGTAAATCTTTCTGTCGAGCGTGTTATTGAATTGTCTTGTGTGGAATTAGAGAACTACGTAATTATTTGCGTTTATAGACCCCCTTCTGGGGATTTTACTAGTTTTGAATCAGTAATGGAGGACTCACTTAGTAAGTTAAGATCATGTAATAAAAATATAGTTGTGTGTGGTGATTTTAATGTTAATATTTTAGATGCAACTCCATTAAGTGTCAGACTACTTAACCTTTTTAAATCTTTTAATTTAATTAACTTATTTTTTGAACCAACTAGAATCACTGCGTCCTCGTCGACTTGTCTTGATAACATGTTTACAGATTCTGATACTGAAAATAAAGTAGTGTTAAATGACTTATCGTCTGACCATTGCGGTTTGTTGGCTAGCTTCCCTATGCCACTACGTAAAAAAACACACAAGATTGAATGCAGGCCTTATACAGCTGGTCGATGTAACAAATTTAAGAGTAATGTAGCTCATAAACTTACGCCAGCTATAGTTAAATCGGAAAACCCTAATAAAATATATGGAGCCCTTTTTGATGTTATTAATAAAGAATACCAGTCCATTTTCAAGACCAAAATCATCAATAAAAATGGAACCTCAGTTGGCTTTAATCAATGGGCTACTCCTGGCATTTATAAAAGTAGAGCGAGATTGTACGAGTTGTATGGTTTGAAAAAATACATATTTGATACTCCTTTTCTAGAATACGTTAGAAAATATTCAAAATTATTCAAAAAGATTTGTGTTATCGCGAAGTCAAAATTTTTAAGCGAAACTATTAAAAATTCTAGCAACAAGATTAAAGCTACTTGGAAAATTATCAATAGCGAAACTGGAAAATCGGTTAAACAAGACAATCAGTTAGAGATTTTGATAGACAATAAATTAGTTTCAAATACGGCTGCAGTAGCTGACGCATTCAACCAGTTTTTTGCAAATATTCCTGTAACTACAACTCGCTCCTTAAATTCGTCTCCGTCTAAAGCCGAAAACTTTTTGCATCGTAGTGTGCCTAAATGCAGTAACATATTTAACTTCGATCACATATCACCGCGTGAGGTAATTGATGTTTTCAATACCCTTAAATCTAAAAATACTGGTGATTTTTGGGGCATTTCAGTTAAACTCCTAAGTAACATAATCGAAATTGTAGCTCCTTATCTTGCAATTACTTTTAATAAATGTGTTGATCAGGGTACTTTTCCCGACCTCATGAAGAACAGTAAAGTCATACCATTATTTAAATCAGGCAATAAAAATGATATTGGTAATTTCAGACCAATATCCATCTTACCTGCTTTTAGTAAAATATTTGAAAAAATAATACTCAAACAGTTGCTTAGACATTTTAATGTAAATAAACTCCTGCACAGTGAACAATACGGCTTTACGAAAGGTCGTTCAACTACTGATGCAGGTGTTGCTCTGCTCAAGCACATATATAAGGCGTGGGAGAGCTGTAAAAATGCAATTGGAGTTTTCTGTGATTTATCTAAAGCCTTTGACTGCGTACACCATGGCACACTATTGCGAAAATTGCGTCATTATGGAGTCCAAAATGAAGCTCTAAATGTAATAGATTCATACTTACAAAATAGACTCCAATGTGTAGATATAAATGGTTCCAAATCTTACGGTCAACATGTTCAGCTAGGCGTGCCTCAAGGCTCTATTCTGGGTCCGTTTTTATTTTTGGTCTATATCAATGACTTGCCATATCTTTTAAAGAGTGTTTGTGATGTTGTTTTATTTGCAGATGATACTTCTCTTATATTTAAAGTAGATAGAAATAGACAAGATTTTGACGATGTAAATACAGCATTAATATTGGTCACGGATTGGTTTACAGCTAACAATCTGGTTCTTAACGCCAAAAAAACTAAATGTATAAAGTTCGCCTTGCCAAATGTTAGAAATTTAGGACCTAACATTGTCCTAAGTAATGAACAGCTTGAAACTGTTGATTCAGCGGTGTTTTTGGGTATTCAAGTCGATTCGAAAATTCAATGGGGTCCGCATATAACACGCTTGGCGGGAAGGCTCAGCTCGGCCGCCTATGCTGTCCGAAAAGTAAGACAATTCACGGACGTTGATACAGCTCGACTAGTTTATTTTAGTTATTTTCACAGCGTTATGTCCTACGGAATTTTATTGTGGGGAAAAGCCGCTGACATTCAAAATATATTTGTTTTGCAAAAACGAGCTGTTCGGGCAATTTACCAGCTGGGTTCTAGGGTTTCTCTAAGAGATTTGTTTAAAGAGATTGGCATCCTTACGGTGGCATCTCAATTCATCTTTGCCAACATTATGTATATTAGGCAGAATTTACATTTGTATACTAAAAACAGTGATATTCACAATTTTAATACTAGAAATAAGCACCATCTACGTGTTCCCTTTCATCGGCTTCATAAAGTTCATAGCTCATTTGTAGGGCTCGGTATAGTTTTTTATAATAAACTGCCTTCATCTTTGTTAGACTTACCTTTTAATGCCTTTAAATCTAAAATCAAATCCATCCTTTGTTCTAAGGCATATTATTCGATAAATGACTACCTTGACGATAAGAGCAGTTGGTCGCTCGATTGAAATAATGACTGCGTTCATGCTCTTTCTCCAGATTAATTTATTTTCCGACAGGTTATATGAATTCATATAATTGTTTATTTTTTTACTTTTGACTTAGTTAAGTCATTTTAGTTTTTTTTTTATGTATATTTTGTGTTTTTGTGTTTTTTTATGTCTGTGTTTGTTTTATATTAATCTTCATTTTCTATTTTTTTTTTTTAAACAGTTTTAGTTTATCTTTTTGTGCCTTCTAGTCACGGTTGGGATGTAATTTTGAATTGATGTATGATGTGAATGTTCTATTAAATTGTATAATATCTTGGTTCTTCTAACCGTACAGACAGATGTGTTGCTGGGGAGTTTGTTCCGCCACTTCTTCTTCCCAGCCAAAACACTAGGAAGTGTCGAAGGGGGGGCGCTTTGGGGGACTGTCTTATGTAAAAAATTGACCTTCAAAAAGTGCTGATAAATCAGCCTAATTTGAATAAATGACTTTTGATTTTGATTTTGATTTTAATGAGAAAAAAATCGTGAGGATAGTTTTGGGTATGAATATGAATGGCTATAAGAGTAGATGAAGACCAAAGAAACGATGTATGGACTGTGTGAAGAGACATCAGCCTATTTTAAAACCAAAACATCAAAATACCTGCCAGAATGGATACATGCTCACCAAATTGTGTATCATAAAGTATTGTAGAAAATAACCTATTTTCCCACGTTTTTTTCTGTAATAATAATAAAAAATCGACCTAAGTAGGGTCGACGAAGTATTTCTGTTTGCAGGAAAATCCGGGGTGTCCCTGAAATGGTGAGCATTTGTCCATTTTGATAAACAAAAAGAATTATTGATGATCATTAAATTGTAGCCATAGAGATGTATGGAAGAAGAAAATAATATGCTGCGACGACGCACTCATGAATTTTTATAAAGGCGGGAGCTTGACGAATCACGTGTCCGTATTTGTGTTTATTTTGACGTAAAAATAACTTTATTTACGTCTCAAAGTCACAAATATCGTAAAAAATAATCTTTTATTTGTGTTTTTATAGAGTTATTTGCATCTTATCTGATAATACAAGCTGTATGGCAATAGGGTCGTCCCCCTATTACAATGGGACTTGAATGTTACTGGTGAAATGTGTGTGTACTATTAGGTACATCTCTGACTAACCCTTCGGGGATTACAGGCGTGATGTTATGTGTACTAAACTATTTAGAGTTATAAACGACAAAGTTTGTGAGGACCTGAAGATGGATGTATTTAACCATTTTATCATCATCAAACAGATTTAACTTACCGAGGTTAATGCAGGTGAAACCGCAAGCTTAATTTTTTTTTGTTGGGACAAACCGACCTCACTATTCCCAAACCACTGCAACTCCTGAAAGCCAGAATCAACAGTGGCAACCATCAGAAAAGCGCCGAGACAATGAAGCTCGACGTGTCCCGGAGAATGAATTTACCTGTCTTGGATCCTGCAACGAAATTAATCAGAAAAGAATAGTGGAGGAGCAGGAAAAAAATTTTTCCACTTCCAAGGTTAAGCTTGTAAACTATGAAGCCTCAGTTGTAAATTGTATCAAGTTATGGAAATATTATTATTTTGCCGTGTTGTCTGTTTAGATGCTCGCAAATGACAGTTTAATCGTTCTATTGATGCTAAGTAGTTTTTAAGTAGGTCTTGGAAAATCACGGTTAAGTCTATTAATAGATATTTTATTCACAATACCTACTTATTTAAAAACAAATTTTTTTTTTGTTTCGTTCGCCTTTAAAAAGGCAGGAATCGATCTATAGACCATTCAGCCTTAAAAACGAATTGAAGAGTTGAATGATTGGTGTAAATTCTTGCCAGGAATGACTCAAAAATTACATTTTATGTTCCTTAATAAAAACCCACGTTTTTAAATGTCCTAAAAAGAAGAAAATAACCCTACGGGGCTGAGAGAGGGGCCACTCAAAACGTGGGGGCGTATATTATATAAGGGATTATTTATGGGATATATTTACATGACGTGAGATCGTAGGTGTAACTTGCAAAGATACGCCCCCACGTTTTGAGTGGCCCCTCTCTCAGCCCCGTAGGGTTATTTTCTTCTTTTTAGGACATTTAAAAACGTGGGTTTTTAGATTTTCCCACGTTTTTATACACTCACTTTTCTTGTTTTAAATCTATTAATTATTTTATTATTTTTATCATTGTCCATCGGGTTTGAAGCTACCCTGAAAATTTCAGCCTGCTAGCTTATCGGGAAGTGCCTCAAAGCCTGTCCGCCATCTTGGACGTCCGCCATATTGGATTAATAGCCTAGCATAAGCCACAAGACTATTTTTTTCGTATTCCTGACAGCAAACCCTTTCATTTGATACCCATATCACGGGGGTGGATTTCAAACAGCCAGTCTACCATCTTGGACGTCCGCCATATTGGATTTAAGTCACGTGACTATTTTTTTCGTACTCCTTATAGCAAACCCTTTCATTTGATATCCATATCACAGGGGTGCATTTCAAATAGCCTGTCTGCCATCTTGGACGTCCGCCATATTGGATTTAAGTACCGTGACTATTTTTTTCGTATTCCTGACAGCAAACCCTTTCATTTGATACCCATATCATGGGGGTGGGTTTCAAACAGCCAGTCCGCCATCTTGGGGAGGCCGCCATATTGGATTTGTTATGACGTTTCTTAGCTGGTCATGTATTGTCATCAGAACTCAAAGCGTGTACAAAATTTCAGCCTGCTAGCTTATCGGAAAGTGCCTCAAAATTGAGTTGCAAAAGTCCAACCGGAACGACAAACAAACAAACAAACAAATAAACAAACAAACAAGAAAAGTGAGTGTATAAAAAAAAAAAAAAAGAAATGTGAGTGTATAAAAACGTGGTAAAAAAAAAAAAAAACGTGGGAAAAATTAGCTTAGCGCGTTCGAAAATTTCAGTATCCCATTTGGCTTGCTGTATCTTGTTTTTTAGGGTTCCGTAGCCAAATGGCAAATTAGGGTTCCGTAGCCAAATGGCAAAAACGGAACCCTTATAGATTCGTCATGTCTGTCTGTCTGTCTGTCTGTCTGTCTGTCTGTCTGTCCGTGTATGTCACAGCCACTTTTTGTCGAAAGTATAAGAGCTATCCTGTTGAAACTTGGTAGAAAGATGTATTATGTGAACCGCATTAGGATTTTCACACAAAAATCAAAACAAAACAAATTTTGGGGGTGCCCCCCATACTTAGAATTGAAACTCAAAAAAAAATTTTTCACCAAACCCATACGTGTGGGGTATCTATGAATAGGTCTTTAAAAATGATATTGAGGTTACTAACATCATTTTTTTCTAAACTGAACAGTTTGCGCGAGAGACACTTCCAAAGTGGTAAAAAGTGTGTCCCCCCCCCCCGTAACTTCTAAAATAAGAGAATGATAAAACTAAAAAAAAAATATAATGTAGACCTCAACCAAAACTACCAACGAAAATTGGTTTGGATGAGATACAGTTAGCAGTTTTTGAGATATAGTACATTTTCAAAAACCGCAAATATAACTTTGCCATTCATACAAATACTATGAAAAACAAAGTTATTTTTATTGTTTGTGTATATTACTTACTAATCTCAATATAATTATATCTCTTATCTATGCTTGCTGCTACGGAACCCTTCATGGGCGAGTCCAACTCGCACTTGGCCGGTTTTTTAGGAAACCCCTTTTATGTTTAACTTTAGAAACATAAGGCCCTCGAAGATCAACGGGCTTTGAGCATATGCCCGAGTACCCAATGGGAATTCTGGGTTCTAAAAAGGCCTTTTTAGCCGAATCATAATATGACCATTATTTTTGGGGGTGTTAAAATTTACAAGTGAGTTCTCCTGCCCTGGGTTATGGGTAGAGCGGAATCAAGGGACTGTTAGCCTCTTACAACCTAAAAATCACCCTGTTCCTTATACAGTTACGACTCCCGAGTACTCAAGCACTGAAGTCAGTATAAGCAATAGGATTTGACTGAAATATTTTTTCTTCACGTGGTCCCGTATAGTTTGTTTGGCAATGGAAAAACAAATTTTCTTCCATTATCTAAGTATTATTCAATGAAGCAAAAACTACGTCGTTTACCTTGTAAGTAAACTAATTTATTTGCAACAATGAACAGTAATAGATGTTTCATTGTTTAACTTTGACACATTGTGTTCAAGAAGAAAGACGGCATAATAGTCGCCATTTTGTTTCTTACGTCACGGAAATAGTATGTTTAATCTGTTTTGATTTTATTTTTACACATGTAGACTAAGGAGCTGTTGACTTGAACAGAAACAGCTACGTAGGTCAATCGAATGTACCTACCTAGGTAAATTTTCGCTTGCCGAAGTAGGTTTATGGACGGGTGTCCACTACATGGTACATAATCCAGGAAGGACACACCGGGGCTCGAATAAGTTCCTGGTTGTCACATATAGGGTTGTAGAAATTGTATTTATCTTTGACAGTCGTTACAGGTAGTCAGCGGCCCAAAAGTTTGAAAACCATATTATGTATAAGGACAGAAAAATGTGAAATAAAATTATATTTTTTTTAATACTAGTAGATTAATAACAACACTTTTACATGTCGTCTTTTTACAAACTAGATGAGGCCGGTGTTTCGTACCTGACTACTCTGGGAAGAAACAGCCAAAACAAACTCAGAGATCACTGTCTCTTTTAAAGTCCAGACATTTAGAGTGGTCAAGTCATACGAGGACCGGACCATGTAGGTAAATGTCTGAGATGGTCTTTTGAAGAAAGAACCACACAGATTTGAGTGGACCTGTCCAGTCAGTGCAAGCATTTTCATCATGTAGCTCAACTCAGACTGTGAGAGTGTCTTCCTATGTCTAACAGTAAAGTGATAGGTATGGACTGATATTCGTTGACCATGACTTTCATACCAAGTTACTATGACACTTAGTTCCGGTTGTTTAGAAGTCAGGAAGCTGGAACGTCCGGAATTGTGACCTTAAGAATATCGCGTGATAATATTATGTTGTGCGTAAACAATGCATTGATTTAAAAAAACCAAATCGATCTGTGCATTTTTGAGTAATCAGATTGCCTTCAATTCCTCTGGGATCCCATCATCAGATTCTGACTTGGACACAATGGGACCACTTCAGGAGTCTTAAGGCTATGATATAAAACAATGTAAATCGGTCTTCAATTGGCGGAGAAATCGGTTAACATAGAACCTCCTCATATTCACACACCCTGTACACTTCTGTACAGTGTACCTACTTGGCACACACATAAAAAAGCTGTTTTTTTTTTGTGTGGAAAAACAATTTGAACTGTTTTATAATCTAAATCTATATTTTAATAAAGAATCTTAAAAGAAGAACAAATAATAATGTACTCCGTAACAAAAATATTTCGATTTTACAAAGCAATCGCAAAAGTTTTTTGATGTGTATATATAAATACTGCAGTGACTGTGTTGCAAGCTACCTATATTGATTAATTTTACCTGTCCTCAACACGCATGAGATATTATATGTATACCCCAAATACATGCAACAGTTATCGTATATCCCACTTGAACAACCCTTAACGCCCCCGGACACAGACTGTGGGGGCGTAAATCAATATTCGGACATTTGCGTTATACCTCGTTGATGGGTGAATCCGTGCGCAGATTAATTGGCTTTAAAGCTCCTTCTGAAACATCACTGTAGCGGCCGAACAGTCCGGGGTAGTGGAACTAACGAATTACCGTGACCCCGGAACGTAAAGAGTTATTAAAGGACACCGTGGATTTTAATGAGTACAAGTCTGACAGTCCCTCGTGCCCTGCCCTGGGTGGGAGGATTCATTGATGACTTTACCACGCTCAAAAAAAAGTCACCTATCCAAAAGCCAGCCTCGGTAAGCGCTGCTTAACCTTAATGATCGACGTATGCAGCTGTAATTATTTAGACACGAGCCCCCAGACCAAGAAGGCAGTAAAATACGTGATGTTGTGTTTTTAAAGTAAACAAAGTATTTCTTTCGTCCGTTTAGTCACGTTCTTCCCACAATATGTGATAAAATATTAATAATGAACTTTTTCACATCTTAATAAATGCTGAAATAGAAACGGTGTACAGGATTTTGAACTGTCAGTTAAGACACTAGAGTTTAAATTGGGATGGCAAAATTATCATTTAGGTATGATTTCGCATAGAGTTTATAATCAAAACGGGTATTTATTACATCAATCATGAACTTGTTAGCGATTACTGAAAAATACGTATATCATTACAACATTTGCTATTTTGCATAGCATTATCAGCTACTTACGCTGTGTTTTAATGTTCCCACTGCTGGGACACAGGCCTCCTCTCTATAAGAGGGAGTGAGCTGTAGGTAATCCACCACATGACCCAGTGCTACCGTGACCCCGGAACGTAAAGGGCTATTCAAGGTCACCGTGGATTTTTGTCGATACAAGTCTGACAAACTCTCCAAACTAACTGAACTAACCAAACTAACTAACAACTTAAATTTTCCGTTAAAAATCCACCTCTCGCTCATTAAGTGCTTATATAATTAAATTAGCGACGGTCACCCCTTTTAATTCATACTTTTCTGATATATTTTTTTATTTATTGTTACAGAAAACAAGCAATTACAGCAGAATTATCCGGAAGAACAAGTTACTATCGCAAAAATCCAAAGCTGATGTAAAGGTTAGTAAGATCCTATGTTTTACTAAAGAAAAAAAAAAAGTGCACAGCCAAGGAGTAGATGAATTCTCTGTCGGAGTCTGTGTTTCCTGATAGCTATAACCTTGTGGTCTTCAAGTCAAGAGTGAATATGTTACTTCTAGTCAAGTGTGCTTCATCGTCGACTATATCATTGATTACCATCAGACGAGATAGTGAACAAACGCCAGCCTATCGATCGCTAAATAAAAACTTATAAGGATTTAGTTCTTTCATGCAGACAGAACCCTAAAAACCTAAATTTCAAGGATATTCAAAGAAAAACATAACATTCTATATTTATTATTTAAAACCGCAAACTATTGTCGTTTAACTTTTTATTTCTTGTCTACAAGTTTTTACTTAAAAACGGAAAACTTATCTATTCTATAAATGACCTACAGATATAAGTAAAAAGTTGATAGATTTATTTTTTTGTAAATACTTTGTTTACGTGCAAGAATTAGTAAGTTGATTATGGCAACATTTTTTTGCTTATGACGGTTGTGTCAATGCAATGTCAAAATTTTAAACGCGCCATAGCGCGCCATCTTACTTTTCAATTGTTTTTACATTTTTCTGCCCTTTCTACCAACAAACTAGCTAGCCATCCCTGCTTCGCTCGTTACCATCAATTCTTGAACGATCATTGTGTTAACAATCATGGGACCCACTGTGTAAACCATAGACACACGAGTTCTGAAGTGGAGCCGTGTATCGGCAAGCGTAATGTGGGACTCCCCCTAGCTAGATGGGCCGATTATGAAATTGGCTGGGACCTGGGACATACTGGATGTGGAAGAAAGAAGACTGGATGATGTGGCGCGGCCTGGGAGAGCCCTATGTCCAGCACTGGACTACGATGGGGTGGGTTAACGGTTATTTGATTGATCGATACCATAACTATAAAGTATCGAATCTTCACGCATCACTAGTCAGAATAAAGAATAAAGCAATTTTATTTCACAAAGGACGAGTTCACTACACTCTGCAATACTGCGGTACGACCGTATCTAATTATAAATGTATTTGAACCGGACGCCATTTTGTTTTTAACCGACTTCAAAAAAAGGAGGAGGTTCTCAATTCGTCGGAATCTTTTTTTTTTTTTTTTTTTTTTTTTTTTTTTATGTATGTTCCCCGATTTCTCGAAGACGCCTGGACCGATTTGGAAATTTTTTCTTTTGTTTGAAAGGGTATACTTTCCAATTGGTCCCATGATCATCAGGTCAGGATCTGATGATGGAATCCCAGGGAAATCGAGGGCAACCTTCAAATTTTATAGGCACATAGTACCATTTTCATATATTTTCTAAAGCTGTTCAAGTATTTGCATCTGATAATCATCATCACAGGTGGATGAGCTGATGATGGAAGGTACAACTCCTCAACGGCTTGGAGTAGGCATCGACTGATTTAGTTTGTGTTCGCATATCTCCGCAACTACAAGTCCGATTTAAGTAATTCTTTTTTTGTTGTACTAAGTATTGTTTAACTTACGGAATACTGCAAGTTTCATCAAAATCGGTTCAGTAGTTTTTGAGATAGGGAAGTTTTTGTGTTGAATATTTAAACTAAAAAGAGTAAAATAAAAAACTTTTTCAAAAAAAATGTAACCGCCTTCAAAAACAACCACAAAAAAGGGTAAAATAACCTACAAAATAATTTTTCTTTCAGAAGTCGGTGGCAAAAAAACAATGAAATGAAAAAAAAACAAAGGCACCGACTTCTGAAAGAAAAATTATTTTGTAGGTTATTTTACCCTTTTTTGTGGTTGTTTTTGAAGGCGGTTACATTTTTTTTGAAAAAGTTTTTTGAGGACATTTTCCTTAACGCAAGATTGTGATGATACTCTGTTTTAAAGGTTTTATTTTATACCTACTTGCTTATAACCGCGGTTTCGATTGCCTGAATTGTTCCACGGGGTCGTCGTACTTAGTCGCGGGACTATGAGCTACCGTGACTCCGGAAGGTAAAGGGCTATTGAAGGACACCGTGGATTTTAGTCAGTACGAGTCTGACAGTCCCTCCTGCCCTGCCCTGGGTGGAAGGACTCATTTGATGATTTTACCACGCTAAAAAAAAAAAAAAAAGGCTCTGAGCGCGGTGGGCGCGAAAAACCTAACGAAAAAACCTGACCACATTTGACAGCACGTCGTTTCAGTTCGGGAGACTTCGGCAATCATAAAAATATCCGTCATAAAAACAATTTACTTTTTCTTATTGATTCTAAACGGCCAGCTACAAAAGGAGTTTTCACAATGAAATCTACTTATAAAATTCTCCTACAACAAAGAAGTTCTTTATTACAGTAGTGCACCACAAACATTTTAAATAAATTATATTCTCGTTAAATATACGCGGTAGGCGATTTTATTATTTTAAAATAAAAAAAAATATTATGCAATAGCTTCATCGCGGCAGTCACCGAGTGCCACATGTATTTTTTTTTCACTATTCAAAGCTACATTTTCAGCGAATAACTTATACCGACTAATAGAATATTTTATAAACAGCATTTATAAACATTATACGCATTAACCAGGGCAACCAGGGAAGGTTGTTAGCCTCATACAATATCGTTGGTTCGTTCGAAAACATAGGTAAAGATAACATAAATATTTTACATCTTTTTTCATTGTTCTCATTAAGACTTCTCACATGAAAATTAAAACGTTTATTAATTAGTATTTTACTGCATAGGCAAACATAGATAAAAAATCCGCCAGTTAGAATATTGGAAAATAATGAACACGTATTTTTGTTTTTTTAAACCAATGAATATTGCCAAAAATCAATCGCTTCCAATTCGGGTATGGGGGTTTGTGACGTCATAACGCCTGTAAAAATGTACCAACCGAGTGACGTTTTGTGATTATTAGAAGCGTCGTATCTTCGTCAATTTTGATTTACGTAACTTAAGAAAAAATATGGGGTGAAATATATAGGGGTGTAAGGGGTCCCAACTGACATCTCTCGGGACCCAAGCCAACCTCACCTGCACGTGGTGCACCCTGCTAAAAAACGAACGAGGTTATGGCGACCCACCAACACGCACTGGACCAGCGTGGTGGGTTAAGGTCCATCCCCCCCAATGGATAGAGGAATAAGAAACAGGCCCCAAGTGCCCGGCGACTCCAGTGGTTGTGCTGGCGTGGACGGGTGTTGGCGCGGCCCTGGGGTCAGGGGAGCTAAGAATCTCCGGGTGAGAACGATTAACCGTCAAACGACCACAGCAACATACATAACGGATTCCGATACACTTAACATTGTCACATTCAATGTCCGGACATTGATGAAGGATGAGCGTTTAATCGAACTTGAAAATGCTTTAAAAGATATTAAATGGGACATTTTAGGCCTTTCAGAAGTTAGAAGACTGGGCGAACACACAGAAGAAAGAGACGATGCTATATTCTTCCACTTCGGTGAAACCAGTGGGCAACATGGAGTGGGGTTCATGGTGGCAAAGAAGTGGAAGGATAACATCATCGAATTCTTGGGCTACTCTGAGCGTGTTGCGGTGCTTAAATTCCGTCTCACATCTGACAAAACCCTGACAATAGTACAAGTCTATGCACCGACATCTGCACACAACGATGACGAGGTAGAAGATTTCTACGATTTGGTCAATAAAGCATGTGAAGAAAATAAGGGTACCTGGAACATGGTCATCGGTGACTTCAACGCCAAAGTAGGAAAAAGGCAAGAACTGGACAGCGAAGATACTCTCGGCCACTTTGGTTTAGGAGATCGCAACGAACGAGGTGTTCGATTAACGCAGTTTGCCTTTGGTCAAAACATGTACATCACCAATAGTTTATTTGTTAAGAAACCGCAGCGACGATGGACCTGGGTCGCACCTAATGGTCTTACGCACAATGAAATAGATTATATATTATCGTCAGACAAACAAATAATCAAAAATGTAAGTGTTATCAACAGAATTAAATACAGCTCCGATCACAGACCAATCCGCGCAAAAATACGATTCGACTTCAAACTCCATAGATCGAAACTGTTTACAAAGAAAATTAAAAGACTTTCAAAGGAAACGCTAATAAATAACCTAGAGCAATTTAATAAAGAACTGACAAATTATTTTCAAAATCTCAAAGTTGACGACACAGATGCAGAAGATCAATATAACAAAATAGTTACAGGAATATACAATAGTTGTAAAATAATAAAAAATACACCCAGAAATAAGAATAAACTAACAGCTCACAGTATTAACTTAATAGAAAAACGAACAGCAATAGAAATTGGGACGGCAGAACACAGAGCCATGGATAAAATAGTTAAAAGAAGTATTAGAAAAGATCTGAGAAATCTTAACACACATTTAGTAAAAACTGCTCTAGAAAAACATACTTCGTTGAGAGTACTCAAACACGGAATTACTAAGGGAAAGGCTTGGATCAATAGTCTAGTAGATGATGAAGGAGTTAAACACTACAATAGAGATACAATCATGAAAATAGCCACCAAATTCTATGAACTCCTTTATTCAGATCCATTACCACCCATTTGGAATACAGAATATCACATCTCTAATTCCGTTCTGCCGAGAAGCGGGTATGAAGTGCATAGAGCGCTCACCACAATGCGCTACAATAGAAGTCCCGGGGAGGATGGAATTACCACCGAAGCACTCAAGATTGGCTCCACTATCTTGCTACCCCACTTAACAAACCTTTTCAACACAATACTACAGACAGGAAAAATCCCAAAGACAATGTGCCAGTCAAATATAATCTTACTTCACAAAAAAGGCGATAAAAGTGATATCAGCAATTACCGCCCAATTAGTCTCACATCACATATCTACAAAACATTTATAAAAGTCATTCATAATCGCATAGACGGAAAACTGGACGACCATCAGCCACCAGAACAAGCCGGATTTCGCCCAAGCTACTCTACAACCGACCACCTTCAAACACTGAGCCAAATCTTAGAAAAAACATCCGAGTTCAACAAACCACTATATTTGGCGTTTGTAGACTATACGAAGGCATTTGATAGCATTAAGCACCCCGACATATTTCGATCTCTAGAAAACCAAGACCTTGAAACTCAATATATAGATTTAATTAAAAACATATACCACAATAGTTCCGCCAACATAAAGCTTAACACTACAGGACCTAGTTTTAGAATACAAAGGGGTGTAAAACAGGGTGACCCGCTTTCTCCAAAACTATTTACGAGCACTCTGGAGGAGATATTTAAGACTCTGGCAGCCCCATGGATGACCAAGGGCATTGAAGTCGGCGATAAAAGGTTGACAAACCTTAGATTTGCCGACGACATAGTTCTCTTTGCGCCTACAGCCATGGAACTACAAATTATGCTCGAAGACCTGAGCACGGCTAGCCTCAGGGTGGGACTCGCGATGAATCGGTCTAAAACTAAAGTAATGACAAATAGCACGAAACGTAGGGTTGAGGTAGATGGGCAGGAAATACAATATGTCGATGAGTACATCTATTTGGGCCAGCTAGTTTCCTTCGAAAACAGGCAGGAAAAGGAAATCGATCGCCGAATCGACAACGCCTGGAAGAGCTACTGGTCCATGAAGACGCTAATGAAGGGAGACCTACCGATTTCCCTGAAGCGGAAACTCATCGATATGTGTATCCTGCCCATCCTAACCTACGGTGCTCAGACCTGGTCGCTCACCGAGTCGCAGAAGTTCCGCCTTGGAGTGTGCCAAAGAGCAATGGAGCGCAGCATTCTGGGTGTAAGAAGATCCGATAAAATACGTAACACCACGCTGCGCTCTAAAACTGGAATAACTGACGTAGGTAAAAAGGCTGCCAAGCTCAAATGGGATTGGGCGGGTCACGTTATTCGCATGCCAAATAGTCGCTGGGCAAAAATATGCACTCAATGGGTGCCTGAGAATGGACGACGCCGCCGAGGCCGGCCCAAAAAGAGGTGGCAGGACGATCTAGATGCGTACCTTGATGGCTGGTCCGAAGTGGCACTAGAAAAGAGCGTTTGGAAGGATATGGGGGAGGCCTTTGCCCAGCAGTGGGACATTAATGGCTAAAAAAAAAAAAAAAAAAAAAAAAAAAAAAAAAAAAAAAAAAAAAAAAAAAAAAAAAAATGGGTCTAATTTCTTTTTTATATTCTATATTTCGGACTAATATATTTTTTTAAATGAATAATAGCCTACTACTTATTATTAGGTACTAAAAGGATTTTATCGAGCATTGGTTCCTAAAACGCATTATGTTTAGATTAGATACTCATAATATTTATCACGTTTTTGGAAGATATTCCGTGATAAATTATTATTATAAAGAATTATGAGTTTAATTCATTAAAATTGAATTTAATTGCTTATTAGAATTCGCGCTAAAAATCATTCTATAATATTTTGTTAACTTTGCAAAAATATTTCTAGAAATCTCATTGAAACGGGTTTATCAATAGATAACAAATACGAGTAATGACTTTATATTAATGAATTATGATTCATTCTTAATTTATAATTAATCATTTTGTCATTAATATCGTAATCTCTACTTCCCTAATTCGTACTTACTTGTAATATTATAAATGCGTAATTTGTACACCTATGTTTGTATGCAAAATGTCTGAACCTATTTTGATTGATTTTGGTACTGAGATAGATGTGACCCCATAGACGGTTCTGGGTTTTATGAGGGAAGTGGCAGATGTACCATTGGTAAGTATTTTTTCTTCTAAAATATTACCTCACCCTAATTCTTCTAATGTAACTAGATTAACGCCTAATACCTATCAAGAATTGCACTGAGAAATTTAATTAAAGTCCGTCTCACGAAAGAAGTCTCGCAGATGCGGCGCTAGCGCTACAGTCATGTCACGGAATTTTGCCAAACTCCCCAACAAAAATTTCATATAAATGATTTCAAATTGAATACAATTAATATCATTAAAATTGAAAATGATATTGACATAAATTAGTTCCAATTATTGCCGCGGGACTTCTTTCGTGAGACAGACTTTAGTAATTAATTTAATCATTTTACCGCTTGACCAAAATCGGAAACAAAACAGCCATCTTGCTTTTCATCATTTTCATCTTCATCTGTTCAAGTGTTGCCCGCAGAATTAAATAAATAAATTCGGGGAAAATGTCAGGAGAACAATTTTATATGTTTTTTTTTAATGTGCATCCATAATACAGTAGTAATTCCTAATTATGGTAGAGAATATTTCTTTAAAAAAAAAACACTATTTTTTTCCTTATTCATCAGACATCTATTTAATTTTATCATTGGTAACAGGTATTTATTATTCTTAAGCCTTGTTTACAATTTTTTTATTATGATTGGAACTAGACGATCAATGTCAAATAGGTACTAAGAATTACACTGACTAATTACTTTCACAATTTCTCATAAATCATACACAAACAGATAGCTATCCAACTGTTTACCTTGCTATGATAGCATGTCAGTTACATTTTATCTAAAGATAATAATTACCTATGACGCGTATTTACTCTGCATCTATTCAAGAAAACTACAATACGTTATAACTAATGCTTATAAAATACGACGCTGTCTGTGCCATTATGTGACTTCATGCACGCTTTCCTAATACAAGTTACACTTTCTTAAATTGACAATAATCATAAGAAAAACTAAATAGTAACATTAAACACTAGGGCCACACTAACACATACCTACTTTTTTTGGAATTTATGTTCTTTTTTTGCAAATGTACGTAAAAAGTTTATTGTTTTAGTTTTTCATATTTCTAGGTTTTCCCTTTGACTTGAGGAAAATGTAGAATGAAACAAACCGCAGTTATTCTTTCCAACTAATAAAGACTTAGTACCTACTTACCTAGCGTCACCATTGAATGACCAAGGATCATTCTAGATCATCACCTTATGGCCTGCCTTGTCCCAACTATGTTAAGATCTGCTTCCAGTCTAACTGGATATAGCTGAATATCAGTATGTTACGAGAACATGGAGCGTCTCTCTATCAGACCTACACAACCCAGTTCGCACTAATATGATATTTCTTGGGACTGTTTAAGAGGGCTTATTCTGAAAGTTGGCAACGTCGCAAATAGTTGTCAAATATTAACAAGTTTTAGGAATGCATTAGTCAAGGAATGCAATTAAAACACTGAATTTGATGTTGTAACCGTTTCAGGTATAAAAAAAGCATTTGGAAGGTTTCCAAATACGTTTTTTACTACTAAAACTATATATTCGGTGTTACGATATTAATTATTGCATTCCCTAATCAATGTTTTAGTGCACTACAGAGCAATATTTCTTATTTACATACAGTGAATTTGCCAAATTAATTAAAACTTGTAAATATTTGACAGCCATTTGCGACGTTGCCAACTTTCTGGTTATGCGGCCTTAACAGACTTTCCCGGCCACTGAAAACCTATAACGACTGTGAACGATCTACAAATGACAGCCGGGACCAACGGCTTAACATGCTTTCCGAGGCTCAGCAAACACTCGGTTAGGTGCAACCCATTCAACTAACTTCGGGAAGGGCGGCTGAGCTCATCTACGGTGGCAGGAAATTGCCACGCCATGTGCGTCTCTCGTGGCGTGGATGACTTGCCGTCCGATCATGAACCATGCCAGTGTCGATGGCGCGTCGTATTCCATGCGCGCTTCAAAGAGCTGTCACTGTCAGCGATCGATTTGAATTAGACGGCCAAAGCCTGCCGGGGTTGCGGGACTGTTTTATCAAGTAACTGGAACGTAAAGGGCTATTAAAAGATCACCATGAAATTTAGTCAGTACGAGTCTGACAGACCCTACTATGACTATGATTTAACCACAATGCGCGTCTCCCGTGGTGGCCGAGTCCTGTGTGGGTGGTGAAAAGGAGGATGTCCTCTCCCACACGAATTCCACCCGAAGACCCTCTGTTATTTTTTAGCCACGAGCTCCTCCATCGTAGATCGAATTAGTGTTGTAATATTACTTTGTATTCCATGAAACCTTTAATGTAAACTCAAGGACGGCTATAATTAATCAGTTCCACAATAGCCCTAAAAATAAACCCTACGTTTGACTTTGAAATGTTCTTGAATGTCAAATAAGAAATTAGAAGGAAGGTTTATAGCTGTAAGTAACGTTTTGTGAATCAATAATGGTTTGTGAAACTGGTAGTGGCATGCACGGTTTCTGAGTATATTATTTCTGTAGGTAAACCTAAATTATCTGTCATGGCTGAATAATGACAGCCATACAGGTCTTTCTTCAAGGCTAAACCGCGTTTGCTGAAGTTGGACTGTGGTTGGGTGGCTATCTAACATAGCGAGTTTCCTTAGTGCCTCGGAAAACACGTAAGGCCGTTGGTCCCGGCTGTCATTCTTCTTTGACAGTCGTTTCTTATGTAATTGGTTGTGGAGATCAGATAAGCTGCCGCTCAATGTACCTATTTAATTGCCCGATCATGAGGATCTTTAAACGACATAAAAAATAAATAAATAGGTATACATATCAAGCTCGTTACTAAATAAGGTTGTGTCTAATTAAGCATATGATTAGATTAGGTCGAAAGGTAAGAAAGGTTTTATAATATATAGACTCGAAAGCCAAACAACCGGTCAATCTTACCTAATATAGGGACCCATAGATATTAGAATATCTACGTAAAAAATTAAATAGATACATTTACATACAAATAAATATTTAAAATACAGATTACTGGTAGACAAAATGTTTAGGACGAAATCTATAAACGATGTAGATATTTAATAAAGATCTAAGATTCTTAGATCTTTATCTGTTCACACGTCAGCGCTTTTTTCGAAATAGATTTGACTTTAAGTGCTGGGCAGTGACGTTTTAGTACAATTTACCTTTTTGTACAAACTCGGCGTTTTTTTAACGCCCAGAAAAAAGTGCTCGTGCGAATGGGGGCTAAATAAATGAGGCGTAAACAAAAAAAAACACAAACCTTATCAGTGAGCTTATTAAGCGCTTTAGCAGTTTTATAGTTATTATCGGCAGTGGATGGAGCGAAATAAAACGAATTTGTAGAAGGAATACTAACGTTATTTTTATTTAATATAGGCTCAGTACAAAATGGACATGTACGGCTTGACCGAGGTACAGAGCAAGAGAAGAGTTGCCATATACACAATCAAATTATCTGCTATTTAATATTAAAATATAAATGTTGCCATTTTATTACAATATTGAACAAGCAGCTATTAGATCTTTATTAGACTCTTACTCTGTTCTTAGACTAAGAACGATAGATTCTTGATAACCTATTTAGAAATCTGCTAGCGACGCCAACTGTCTGAGTATGATGTAATTTAACTATGTAATAGCTGTTTATATAAACGAGGAAAATCCCGCGTTTCCTCTATAAACTATGGTTTTCTGTTATTTTTACCGTGAATGGGTGCTTTTTTTTTCAAGTTTGCACAAAGAGGTCCTGCCATGCCTCAGTAACCACGATTATCTATGGTCCCTCCATCCACAGGAGATGTTTTAAGGCATGACAAAGACATTCGTTATAGACGTCAAAACCTTGAAACTCTAAAAACTGTAGAGATTATTACCTACGTTTAGGAAATATTTTTTTATAACAGAATATCGTCTAAAACAGAACAAATCTTTTCGGAGCAGTGGCTGAGCCATCGAATTCTGCGTTTCGCGGTTTCGATACCCAAACGTAACAAATATTTGTATGATCTACAAGTACTCAAGTAGTTGTTTCGGGTCTGAATGTTTGTGTATGTGAATTTAAATGTTTGTAAACGCACCCACGATAGAGAAGAATAATTTAATGCGGGGCAACGTTTAAAAAGGAACCCAAATCTTACTGGCATCTTCCATAATGATTTTTCCCCTAAGTTATTGCGAAATCATAAATTATAAGCTGGCAACATTGGCAACTAGCAACTTATAAACGAGACCCTAACGAAAACTAACTAGCCTATAGCCTTTCTCGATAAATGGACTATTCAATACAAAAAGCAGCTGCAGCAGCTGTGAGCAGTGGTGGCCCAGTGGTATCGGCCTCGACTTAAGAGTTGTAGGTCGTGGGTTCGAACCCCGTCAGGCGCATTACTTTGTGTTATTTATTTCAACACTACTGCTCTCAAAACGGTGAAGGAAAACATCGTGAGGAAACCGGCATGTCCTAGAACCAAAAATTCGAAGACATGTGACATCTACCAATCCGCACTGGGCCCGCGTGGTAGATTACGGCCCACTCACTCTCACAGAGAGGAGGCCTGTGTCCCAGCAGTGGGAACATTTATAGGCTGATGATGATGATTACAAAAAGATTTTTTAATTTTGAACCTGTAGGTAGTTCCTGAGATAATTATTTAGTTTGCCAGCAAATCCAGCCATAAAGGGAGGATGCAATCCCACCCTCTAGCATATGCAAGAGGACATTTAACATGATATTAGTCGACATTTTTTCCATAGAAACTTCGGGAATTGCTTCACTATTTGACACTGCACATTGAAAGTTAAACATGAAAAAGAATTCTTCGCATAACATGAAACAACTTGTTAAACAGAGAGAAAAAATCTTAGATTTCTATGATTCCGTAGAAAAAATCAATTTTGATCATTCGCCATTTTGCGAATTAGGCTTTTAGAGAATTGGCCATTTTGAGAATTAGGCGTTTAGAGTCATTTTAGGTAGGTACGACTAGGTTGGTATTTTGCGAATTGGGCTTTTTGCGCTTGCTCTGTCTCATTATTCATTTTCCGCAAAGTAACCTCTGATTCTATAGTTTAATTAAAATTACGATGTATACCTAACCAGCGACACATCGACAAGAATATAAAGAACAAACTATAAATAAACAATAAATAATTAATGAACAACAGACACAACAGTTAATGGAGTTTCCATCATTAACAGACGCGCAGTAACGTGACTCAGATATCTTGAATAATAATGTTTGGAATTGTTTACTGTTGTCGTAGATAAGTCTTGTTATAGACAAGGCCTGAATTAGTGGCCTTTACTGTCAGTTACAATGGATTTAAGATTTTAATTACGGCTGAGAATCATTTTACAGTTAGTCCCATTGCACTGGTTGTGTAGGACACAGACCTCTCTATTAGAGGGAATGGGCGTAATCTGTCATGGTGGATTTGCAAATGTTGCATAATACTCATAATAATAGTTTTTATTTTATTTTCCATTACATTCTTTGGCATCAATTTTCACAGACATACACAAAAGATTTCATCGCAATCAGACGCCTACCGGGGTCGCGGGACTGTCTCACCAGGAAACCGTCACCCCGGAACGTAAAGGGCTTTTGAAGGATCACCGTGAATTTTAGTCAGTACAAGTCTGACGTCGAATGTCCATGTGGCACCCGTACCGGTTGTTGTTGGGAATGATACTCTCGAAGTTGTAGACCATTACACTTACCTTGGACAGATTGTTCAGTTAGGTAGGTCCAACTTCGAGAAAGAGGTCGCCCGAAGAATCCAACTCGGATGGGCAGCGTTTGGAAAGCTACGTGATATCTTCTCATCGAGAATCCCACAGTGTCTCAAGACAAGGGTGTTTAACCAGTGTGTGTTGCCAGTGATGACATATGGCTCTGAAACGTGGTCTCTGATTGCTGGCCTTTTAGAGAGACTAAGAGTCACTCAACGAGCGATGGAAAGAGCTATGCTCGGAGTTTCTTTGCGGGATAAAATCCGGAACATGGATATTCGGCGAAGAACCAAAGTCACCGACATAGCTCATAAAATTTGCAAGTTGAAGTGGCAATGGGCAGGCCACATCGCTCGTAGAACTGACAACCGATGGGGAAGAAAAATTCTCGAGTGGCGACCACGGACCGGAAGACGCAGCGTAGGTAGGCCTCCCACTAGGTGGACCGACGACATCGTGAGGGTCGGCAAGGGCGGGCAACCGATGGATGCAAGTGGCGAATTGTCGTTTGACGTGGCGGTCTAAGGGGGAGGCCTATGTTCAGCAGTGGACGTTTTCCGGCTGATGATGATGATGATGATGATGACAAGTCTGACAGTCTCTCCCGCCCCGCCCTGGGTAGGAGAACTCACTTGATGATTTTACCACGATAAAAAAAAACACAATCAGATCAAAGGTTTAAGAACGTAAAGAAGACAGTCCAAGAAAACAATTGGGGTTGGCACACCATGGTTTTTAACCGACTTCAAAAAGAGGAAGTTCTCAATTCGTTCATGCGTATGTCTCACAAAAGTTCTAAAAGTCTGACAACCAGTCTCACCATGGGGTGTATCGTATTACCCAGTTACTGGACAGTTCTAGAGGTCCGATAGGCAGTCCCTCCATGTAAAATACTGATAATCAGCTGCATCTGGTTCGACCGGAAGCCGACCCAATATAGTTGGGGAAAGACAGGCAGATGATAACTAATTATTATTTCTTCAAAAATATTTTTCACAATACTTGATCTTTATTTGCCTTTTTGTTATTACTTTTAGGAAACTCAGTGGGTGTCCATCTGTAGGTCGAAAGGTCGGTTTTTATATTCAATAAATCTCATAATACAAAGCCTTTCCGCCCACAATCCCGCCCGCCCTAGACGTCAGAATAATTTTAGTGAAGAAAATGCTTCGACGCCCACACTTCAACTAAAGTTCTACAAAACTAGCTGTTCCTGTGGCTCCTTTTGGTCGCAGAGTGATATTATATAGCCTTCCTCGATAAATAGACTATCCAACACATACATATTTTTTCAATTCGAACCTGTTGTTCCTGAGATCAGCGCGTTAAACTAAACAAACTCTTCAGTTTTATGTAGATAGTATTAGTATAGAAGTACCTACATTCGTCTAGAATTCTGGCTATTCGACTTAAAAAATATGTCTTTTTGCGTTACGCCAATCGCCAAAAATAAAATAGATTTGGGGTATCTTTTTTCATTTTAGATTTATTTTAATTGATTATACAAATCTATAACTTAAAATAAAATTTTCAATGGGAATATAAATAAATATAATTACGGGGTAATTGAGTTACTTAAAATGGCAATCTTTTTTTTCAATTTTGACAAATTTGCAATATTCTGTGTGACCAGGAAGGGGTTTAAAAATACCACTAAACCTTGAAAAATATTCTTTAACTATAATTTATTCTATTTATGACGCAATAGTATGGTTTAGAATATTTCATTTAACGAAATTTATCACAATTTAAATTATTATTAAGTAATGCAAAAGCGGCCTTTTAGACCCCCAGATGTATGAACATAGACGAGATAACATGCAGGAGCAAGCGAGTCGTAGGAATATGTTATGGGTTCCGTAGCCCTGGAATTCAAAGAGCAATTGAAAGAAACGCAGTGATTTTTAGACAGTACTAGCCTGATAGTAATTAGATGCTAAGCATATGAGTTTTTTCATATTAGCCTCACAGTAATTTTATTGTATATACCTATTCTATCTTCCATAATTATGTTTATCTAAAAGGATTTATTACACTAAACCACACATTATTAATAAACTAACTCAGTACAGATGTCAAGTATCATTTGCGAGTGAATTATTGATTTAATATGCAATGTAGGTGACCTATATAGTGGCAGGAACCCAACGTTTTCCTGGAATACAAATCAACAAATGGTTTAAGATTTTACTAGTATTAAGTTTGGATTCACATAATAAAATGTCCCAGTAAGTCAATGTACCTAATAAGAGGACGTAGTTACAAAAATGCTTAGATGGTTCGGTCATGTTGAGAGGATGAGTGAAAGGCGACTAACAAAAGGAATTTATAAGTCAGAGGTGAGTGGAAACGCCGGGAGAGGACGTCCTATGAAGACCTACACTGACCTTATTGGTGAAGTTACTTCATAAAGGTTGGGTGTGTAGTACTAGCAATCGACGTGTGTGTATGACCAGATGTATGAATGTGGATGAGGTGAAAGGAGTATGTAATGATCGTAGCAGGTGATGCTCTGTAGTTTCTGACTACCACCATGGAAGAGGGCGTGAGTCAATATAACTTCATCTGTAAACTGTCAAATGAAAATAACGTTTAGGAAAAAAATACTTTGTGCAAATTAATTTATTATCTTGTTAATGTTACTTTCATTGTGATTCTTAAAGCATGCAAGTGCAAGAAAAGCATGCATGATGTCACAATAATGGCGCATCACAGCTTCATGCTTACGTTATTGCATAGTTTCTTGCTTCTTTCCTTTGGAAAAAAACCCGACCTTTGTTGGTCCCTAAAGTTGGATGGATGCCCAAAAAAATTGCGAACACGACCCCTTTATGGGATAAAAGACGTGCATTGGTTGTCTTAATGAATGTTCCTTTCGTTTCTTGCTTTAAATGTAAGAAAAGTGTCTTTTGAGTCCTATTATCTGAATAATTATTAAAAAATTGTCTTTGGGACTCTAAAAACCGACAGCAGCTTGGACTATAGGTATTTTTTTCTTTTCTGTGGATTGAACCCTGCCGTAGTGAGACTCTAATTTTAAGGTTACGTATATTTAAAAAATTGATTGTGTCAAAAATATGTCATTCATTAGTACCCCCCATTAGTTGAATAGGACTTCACACTGGTAGAATAGTCGATGTCGGCTTTGTTGTATAAAAAATGGGTTATTCAGATATTAACTTTCAGAATTTTAGTGTTGGATTCGTTGGATTATTAACACCTCTGTCTCCTCTCTCTAACCTTTTGAGGAAAAGAGACGTGTTAATTATGCCAAATTAATGTAGTTACGAATTGTTACTTATGTAGGTACCAAAACTTTACAAGGTATGACAATAGCTAATACAGTTTATCATTCTCAAGTCAGTTTTTTTCTCAGTGAACTTTGACTTACTATGTCCGTTTTATCTTTTAACAAACAAGCAATGTTATACAGTTTCAAGCGATTACAATTTCCGTTCATTTTATAATGAAGAATGGGTTTAAAGCTAGACTTATTCGACGCCAGACGTAAATATTTAGATAACAGCACAAGTAACAAATCAAAACAATACAAGCGCCTACTTTGATTTCAAAACAGAATCTGAATCAGGATTTTCAAGTCGAATTTACCGTAAACATCATCAAAATTTGCAGCTAAACTGTGGTATTTGTCATTAAAAATATTTTAACAGCTGAATTTAGTTATCGCTTTAATATTAATCCGTCGATTGGTACAGAAAATGAATGATTTCTGCATTTGGCCGCTTAATCATGACGTATCACCGAGCACAACACGTAACAAGGATAATATTTCGCGAAATGTCGGTAACGATCGGCTGCATTCGCGATTGTCTATCCCTCTCGCACTCGTGTAAAAGCCAATCACGTCACGCTATCGAATTTCCGTGCTCTTCTCTTTATGTTGGCTCCGTCAGTACATATTTTTAGATTGTGCAGTGCAGACGTATCGTAAGAAATATTTTATCGGTGATTTTTTAAAACGAAATTCAAGAATTAAAGCTTTATTTACTGTATTGGACGTGATAACCGTGTTGAAATGGCCAAGGTAAACTATTGTTTGGTTCTCAAAGTTAAGTAAATAAGGTTGACAAGAGAGATTACACGAAAAATGTGTATTTTTTTTTTTGCACGAAACGTCGCACCACCAGTGACGTATTGTCTCGGAAGATAACTTGCACCATATTTTTGTAATAAACCTTTTTTTGGTAGACTTTTCATCTATTTAACTATTTTGAACAAATTAAGCAACATAATTTAAAACCACGGCTTATATACATATAATTCTATTTTAATCGATGTAAATAAACAGTTTTACGATAGTAAAAAAAAAAATAAACACATTGGACGTGGTAAATTAAACCGCGAATTCCGTCGCGCTGTTATTAATGAAAACGAATTATGATTTGTTTCTTATCTTTTTGTTATAATCAACTTTCTATTATATTATGAAAAAAAGCGGGCAAATTTTTTATTGCAATGCAGGTAACATTATGGTATCAATGTCAAAAATCAATACCTTTAAAAAAAATGTCATAATAACATTGCCACATCAATCACTTCCCTTAATTCAGGTGAATTTGAAAAATAAGTAATGAAATAAGAGGAGAAAGGCAAGTCATTCGGTATATTCTTTTTATGACTGTATGTGACGCGACGCACATTAAAAAACTTTCCTCATGTAGCAGTAATTATTGTTTGCTATGTACCTATCATTATTTGTTAGAATATTAAAATGTGTCAAGTTTATACAGTAGGCAGTTATTTGTTTATAGATTAATTATATGTTGAAATAATTTAACCAAGCGGGCAGGTACGGCACGTCTTTCAGATAAGAAATTCTCGAACACTGTTGTGTTCGAGAATTCGTTTCATGATATTTCACATTAACTGCCTCTATTTCTACTTGTACCTATGTACTCGAGTATTGCAATAAAATGTAATTGCTCGTGAGTAGTCCATATTTATAAACCGTAAAGTGTTAACAATGAGTCATTGATAGACATTACTTATTTCTTATGACAGTCGTTTGATATTGTTGGTATTTGGTTACTTCCATCAATTTTAGATAATATCTTTATTTTTGATATGTTGGCTTTGCTACACCAATTAGACGCATAATATCAGTCATTGTTAAAAGGAATGCGTTTCATAATTATCAAAAACTTTACTTTAATAATTACTTATTTTCCAACCATGTAATTTGCCTACTTTACTGAGAAACGGACCTGGGTATTTATAATTTTAATATGGCAACCCCAGACTCATCTGTCATGGTGGTCCAAGTGGTCCAATGTCGGCCGGTCGGGTGATATTTTTACATGTTATCGATCGAATTTGATACAATTTAAATGTCTTCCACTATTAAGAATTTACTCATTCAGGCTAGAAACAGCTACAAGAAGTTTCTGGATATTAATAAAAGCGGATTCATGGTAAGTGTCCATTATTTCTTTCAGAAAATGGCGTTTTAAATGAAAACTCGCAGTAGGCGTAGATGATGTCTGCTTTTTAGGCGGAAAAAACCTTCAATTAGCACTAATTTACTTTGTTCTTGCCTTGAGATTGTTGGGAAATGATTAGAGTACAATAAAAGTAGGATTTGTTGAGAATTTGAGGCGTTTTTAAGGTTACTTTTGTGTTTTCCAAATTGTTGGTAATAAAGGTTTAATGTGCGTGTTTTATTAATATTTGGCTGTTAATCTTTAAGCACGTATGTTATCGGCTACATGTGAAAGTAAACAATGCCTTTGGCGCCAATTACGTGCCTAATTATGGCTGTAAATGTTGGAATTTATTGAAAAATAATCTCTTTAGATTTTTGTTTACAAAATACCTCTTATCTGTACAGTAACCGGCACGGTTCTTGAACGCTCGGCGTAAGAGTGGGGATGGCTTTGCGCATCGTACACTTATCGACAAATGAAACGCACAATAAAACAAATAAAACGCACAAAACAACGAATCCCGAGTGGCGGCTATGACGCGATGCGCTACGGCACGCTACGCGGGCCAATCACTACACTTTCCCCGCCCCCGTTCCTCTTTCATCTACCAAAGGGACCTAATAACTCACTTCTGCGCAGGTGAAGGTCAGCGTTCAAGATCCATGCCGGTATTTGTACATATCTCGAACTAAGACCTCATCTGATTATGGCTATAAAGCCGATGGCAGATCTAAAGAGAAAACAAAAAAAAAAAATCGGTACATATAATAAAATTGTCAACTATAATGTGGCTCTGTGGTTAAGTCTTCGCCGTACACACTTGGAAGTTGTAGTCCAAATACATTTCTTAGTTTTTGTTGATTGCTTCTGATTGGGCATCTTTAACTTGGACAGCTAAATTCGGTTGTTTATTGGTTACTGAGAGCAGTGGTATCGGCCTCGACTTACAAGTTGTAGGTTGTGGGTTCGAACCCAGTCTGGCGCAATACTTTGTGGAATTTATTTCAATACCACTGCTCTCAAAACGGTGAAGGAAAACATCGTGAGGAAACCGGCATGTCCTAGAACCAAAAATTCGAAGACATGTGACATCTACCAATCCGCACTGGGCCCGCGTGGTAGATTACGGCCTGCTCCCTCTCACAAAGAGAAGGCCTGTGTCCCAGCAGTGGGAACATTTAAAGGCTGATGATGATGATTGGTTACTGACAAACATCCAACAGAAAATAACAAAGCAACCAAGATAGATTATTCATTTCCAGTATTAAAAGGGCAACAAGGTGCTGAAACGCAATTTTTTTTTTATCGTCGTAAAATCATCAAATGAGTCTTCCCTCCCAGGGAGGGACTGTCAGACTTGTACTGACTAAAATCTGTCATGTTCCTTCAATAGCCCTTTACGTTCCAGCGTCATGGTTACCTGATGAGAAGTGCCGCAACTTCTTTGCCATAAGGCTACTGAAGGAACGGGTTGCATTTTAGTCAGTGATTGGTCCACGTAAAGCGGAAAGATGCGCTTGATAATTGTCTCACCCAAACGAGGTGATCAATGCTTTTCCTTGTATTGGCCCTACATGTTTTTACTTACAGCATGACATTTACAGACTCGTACTGCTCATAATATTAGCAGTTTGGTCATAGTTTTTTTTTCTGGCTCATGCCTGATTCTTTTCTGCCTAATGGTAAGCAAAGATATGGTTGACGGAGGAGCATGTTTTTAGTCCTTCAGGAAGACTTATTTATATGAGCCATTGCCAGTAACCAGCCTATCTTGATGACTCTGCTCAGGACGTCGGAAAAGATCTTTTTTGTTTTAATATTTTCACCATATTAGAAATTATCTCCTGTTTCATGGGTGTGTCTCTATAACATTTAAACTGACATATAAAAACTTTCAGACCCAGATCAACTACTTGTAGATGATACAAATATTAGTCCCATGCAGATTCAATTACTCGGCACTACACCAACCAAGCCGACTGGGTCATGTCTGTCTAATGTCAATTAAAACATAATTAATCATATTCCAGAAGATCTCATTGCAGTAACCTTCATTGGAAAAATTTTGTTCATCATCATCATATCAGCCGTAAGACGACCACTGCTGAACATAGGCCTCCCCTTTAGACTTCCAATAGGACCGCTTGTAAGCGGCCTGCATCCAGCGTGATCCTGTGGCCTTCATAAGATCGTCTGCCCACCTAGTGGGTGGACGTCCTACGCTGCGCTTGCCGGTGCGTGGTCTCCATTCTCAACCTTACGGCCCCATCGACCATCAGTTCTGTGTGCTATATGGCCTGCCCACTGCCATTTCAACTTGCTAATTCGTTGGCCTATGTCGGTAACTTTGGTTCGTCTACGAATCTCCTCATTTCTGAGTCGATCGCGCAGAGAGACTCCAAGCATAGCCCTCTCCATAGCTCGTAAAATTGTGTTGTAATGTTTTTTTTTTCCTTATAAATGCTGTTTTTTTTTAAACAAAGTTTTACTTCTTTCATGTGCAAGTTTTTCTGCTTTGTTCAGTATTATAGTCAGATTAACTAAAAATTTTTTTGTGTGTTCGATAGTCCAAAGTAGGCTATTTTAACATCATGCTACAATCAATAGCTGCTTCCGTGTGCGTCAGAATGGCCGGTTGCCTGTGGCGTTGGTCTATGAGAGTTGATTCAAAAATTGCTACATAATTGCTTATATTTGCTACATATAATAAATAATTGCTACATAGGATATATATTTAGAAATGAAATATTTTTTTTGTACAGCCATCCTGACGTCAGGATGGCTGGTCACCTCCTAGTTTAAAGTCAAGCGTGCAGAGTTTCCCGAAATGTATTGCGTCAATAATTGCTACATATTTACTTCATTTATCTCATTTAGTTGTAACTTCAAACATATGTTAAATAAAGGATGTAGCAATTATTTAAATTATCCCAAGGAAAAGTGCCTGATAAAATAATAAAGGTAAATAGTTGCAGTGCGTCTTCACTCAACGGTATTGCTACTTTAGGAGGCAGGCGTTCTAAATTGTTAAATGGCATGTTATGTATGAGTAGGTTAGTGGATAACAAGCATATTAAAAGGATATCGTAAATAAAAACAAAATGTGTCTCGTTCATAAGATTCAGTTTAATTATACCTATTACAATCAACTTTAAAAATATTCATTAACTTGCCTTATTTTCATATTATTTTTTCGCATATATAATAACTATGTCGCATTTACTTTAAACCATACTAACATTATATCATATCAGCAAAATAAGAAATATGATAATGACGAATCGAAAAAAATTACGAAGAGTAAAAAGAAGCTAATTCCACATTGTATAAATTATATGCGAAAAAATAATATGAAAATAAGGCAAGTTAATGAATATTTTTAAAGTTGATTGTAATAGGTATAATTAAACTGAATCTTATGAACGAGACACATTTTGTTTTTATTTACGATATCCTTTTAATATGCTTGTTATCCACTAACCTACTCATACATAACATGCCATTTAACAATTTAGAACGCCTGCCTCCTAAAGTAGCAATACCGTTGAGTGAAGACGCACTGCAACTATTTACCTTTATTATTTTATCAGGCACTTTTCCTTGGGATAATTTAAATAATTGCTACATCCTTTATTTAACATATGTTTGAAGTTACAACTAAATGAGATAAATGAAGTAAATATGTAGCAATTATTGACGCAATACATTTCGGGAAACTCTGCACGCTTGACTTTAAACTAGGAGGTGACCAGCCATCCTGACGTCAGGATGGCTGTACAAAAAAAATATTTCATTTCTAAATAGATATCCTATGTAGCAATTATTTATTATATGTAGCAAATATAAGCAATTATGTAGCAATTTTTGAATCAACTCTCATAGACCAACGCCACAGGCAACCGGCCATTCTGACGCACACCTGCTTCCAACCACTCATTGGAAGTCTATAGGGGAGGCCTATGTTCAACAGTGGACGTCCTACGGCAGATATGATGATGATTTCATGAAATTAAAAGACTAGCTCATATATCAAGGTTTCTACTTTAAAATATTGTTGTAATTGGAAACACAATATGTTTAAGTTTAAGGGTTTTTCCATCAGTTAATATTATCAGATATCCGTAAAAAATATTCCATTACCTCGGACATAAATAAATAAAATATGTGTCAGATTGTTATCTATTTCGGCGTATTAAATGATAACTTGTCTCAAAACAAACGGGTAAATATATGTATGTCACGTATTGCCGTTGGAATGTCCATTACGCAGTGAGCGTCATGACAGCGCCTCCTAGTGAACACATTATTTGGGGACATCATCATCATATCAGCCATAGGACGTCCACTTCTGAACATAAGCCTTCCCGTAGATTTCCAATAGGACCGGTTGTCGCGGCTTGCATTCAGCGTGATCCTGTGGCCCTCATAAGATCGTCTGCCCACCTAGTGGGTGGACGTCCTACGCTGCGCTTGCCGGTGCGTGGTCTCCATTCGAGAACCTTACGGCCCCATCGGCCATCAGTTCTGCGTGCTATGTGGCCTGCCCACTGCCACTTCAACTTGCTAATTTGGGGAAATAAGATACGCCAATTCTTGCCAACTAAAGATTATCGGCTTGTTTTGCATTAAAAATTAAATTAAACCTAAAAAAGTAGTTAAAAAGATATTAAACTTGACACGTACTGCGGGTACGTCTGCGGGTGTCCCCAGTTAGTTCACATAATTACGCTATGTGGAATGTCAGTAGTGGGGAATGTCAAATCGATGTGACAGAGATGTGAAATAACTCGGGACTTTCGGGTTTAATTGTCAAGTTAAGGTGATTCTCACACGGCAACGCGCACCGCCGCGGTAGGCGGTGAAGAGGATCCCATGTCGTATTGGTCTCTACTAAATCCGTAGATGCCTAACACACGTACACCGCCCGGCCACGCGGTCGAGCGGTGCTTTCACCGCCACCGCCCCTCCGCGCTGCCGTCCGCGCGGTGAAGCGGCGCTCCACACACGGGGCGCCGCATAACCGCGCGGATCATCATGGGTGCAGGACGTGTTGAATGTCCCATTTATAGTTCTGCTTCTTAAAAATGGATGAAACCAATATCTTCTCATTTTTTCTTTCTACGCCATAAAAGCCAGATTGCTGCCACCATTTCAGCGTCCATTCTTGCCAGTGTCTGTGATTAAACTGGTCAAGACCGTGATAAATCCATCAGCGCGGACAGGCGCGTAAACCGCTTTACCGCGCGGTGAACCGCTACGAAATCCGCTTTACCACCACCGCCTACCGCGGCGGTGCGCGGTGCCGTGTGTGAATCGCCTAATATGCATCACAACCTTTTAAGTACCTACTCAAACGAGTCCTGCCGCCCAATGTAGAGCGGATGGGACTGTCAGACTCGTGCTGACTCGACTGAAATCCACGAAAGTCCTTCCATAGCCCTTAAAGTTTCAGGGTCACGGTTACTTGTTTAGTCAGATTGCTGACAGCTCTTTGAGGCGCGCGTGGAACACGACTGCCGTCGACCCCATGGTCCATTATTGGAATGCAAGTCATCCGTCTCCCGCTGTGGCTGGGTCGTGAGGTAGAAGCTGTCCTCTCCCTCACGCATTCCACATACTCCATTGCTAGCATAACTGCTTCGTGGGAGCTGACTGCTTCTCATTCCGCCTCGCCCCGCAGCATTGTTTAGACCAATGCCGGTCGCGAGAGGTCGCCGCCGCCTATCGCCTACAGTCCTACACCCTGTCCTTCAGGCGATAAAGGTTTCGTCCTTAGCGGTCATACGCGATAGTCCTCATTGACTTGAGACGGATCTTGCAATATGAATGTTAGTTTCGTATTTATGAGGCCAGCACGCTTAGCATGACCTATCTCTATTCTACCAAGAATAGACGAAGATATTTCATGGTTCATCATCATCAGCCCGAAAAAGTCCACCCCCCTTTAGACCGTCACGCCGAACGACAATTCGCCACTTGCATCCATCGGTTGCCTGCGACTCTCACGATGTCGTCGGTCCACCAAGTGGGAGGCCTGCCTATGCTCCGTCTTCCGTATTTCATGGTTATTTCTTTACAATACAATTGTTTTTTTTTCGACGATTTGTTCACCATCGAAGAATCGAAACATTGTCATGCTTAAAACGGTAAAAATCTTTGTACATTATTTCATTTTGTCTTTTCTTCCATCGAGAAAACCCGTTTTTCTACGTCGCCATGCTACGCATACTGATTAATTACACTTCAGATAGACACACTTGAATTAAACTTCTAATTACTCAAGCTCACGTTTCGTAGAACAATAATCTCATCTGCTTTATAGTACACTTAAAGTCTCAAGATATCGTCTAGATAACCGATAGACTTGTAATCCAGTTATAAGATAGCCTTATCATACGATAAGATTTTCTGTCGCGTGTTTAACAGTATAGCCTTGAAATATTAATCATTCCTGATAGGTGCCACCCCCAACGAACTGCGAATTATGTAGCGATCGATCAATTCTTGACAGTTATTGGCCTAGAAATCGTATCGACTAGGTTACTAGTCCCAGAAAGATTAAGTAGACTTCTTTTTGCCAATTATATTTCCCAATTGGGCATATTTAAAGTCCATGATGCTTACACACCTTAGCACCTCTCCAGCCAAGTCACCTCCTTTTGCGTTGTAGAAACTACCTGCTACCGAAGGAGGAGGCGGAACTAGCGAGGGAGAGGCTAACTTCCTCCTCCTGCCCCAACCGCTGCAACAGACACCTAGGGCATCGGGGATCGAGAAACGATCTCCAGCCACCAATAATCCTCCACAAACCACTATCTACGTAATACGATACACCTTAGTGAGACTGGTTGTCAGACTTATGAGCTTCTGACTAACAGTAACGACTGTCAAAGATCTACAAATGACAGCCGAGACCAACGGCTTTAGGTACGTGGTTTCTAAGCCACGGAGGGAACTCGCTATGATAGATGGCCACACACCCACAGACCAACCTCGGCAAGACTTAACCTTGAAAGATTGACCTGTGCTGTTCTTATTTAGCCAATCCCAACTGGAGCTAAAGTATAACTATCATTAGTAATCTGAATGTTTTTACTATTAATGCAATAATTCATTATTAATTACTCTGATTAAAAGTAATTTGTTGTTAAACGTCATAATTATCATCACCTTTAGAAGTAAACAGGGTCATTCTTTGGATATGTAGAAGTATTTAATTTTTTTGATATTAAAAGGTGACCTTTTTATACGTTTTTATTTTTGATAAGCTGAGGTCGCGGGACTGTCTTTAAAGGGCATCGAAATCCTGGAACGTGAAAGGCAGCTGAAGGATTTGGTTAGTTATTTGTCAGTAAAATCTGAAATCAACTCGGGATGGATGAAATGGCGACAGGTCACCGGAACAGCTTGCGACCCACGGATGCCCCTCAAGTTAAAGGGGAAAATATACAAATCCGTGATTAGACCTGTCGTATTGTATGGATCGGAATGCTGGGCTGTGAAAATGATGGATGAGAAACGATTGCATGTAGCGGAGATGAGGATGTTGAGATGGATGTGTGGAGTGACAAGAATGGATAAAGTAAGGAATGAGTTTATAAAGGGAAGTTTGAAAGTGAGGCCTGTTACAGAAAAAATGAAAGGGAGTCGTCTGTCTTGGTATGGACATGTGATGAGGAGGGATGACACCCATGTGACTAAGAGAGTGGTGAGTATGAATGTTGATGGATGGAGAGGAAGATGAAGGCTAAAGAAAAGATGGATGGATTGTCTAAGGAATGATATGAATGAAAAAGGTGTAAATGATACTGTGACGTCTGATAGAGGAGAATGGAAGACAAAAACGTGTCGCGCCCACCACAAGTAAAATGAGATAAGGGCAGGAAGATTATGAAGTCTGACATCCGCTTTTTTATGTTGTAAAACCATCAAATGAGTATATTTGCCCTCGTGGAGTGGGAGGGACTCTCAGACTCGTACTGATTATAATCCACGGTGATTCTTCAAAAGCCCTTTACGTTCCAGGGTATAAAATAATAATGGTAACTCGCTTAGATAGTCACGCAAGGTAGTAGTAAGTAGTCCCGGCAGGCGTTTGACCCTATAGACGCCCGTCAGTTCGCTGACAACTCTTTGAGGCACGCGCCGTCGACCCAGGTAAGATCCCTGATCGGACGGCGAGCTACCCATTACTCGCCGTCCACATGCTCGCGCCTATGGTGCCAAGAAATCGACTGACGCTCTGGGCGTCTCACGCAGCGGGTCTGACATCTCCTTTCGCGCCACCAAGAGAGAGGTGCCGAGTGGGGCCTTGCGTCCCACTCCTGTTCACAGAAAGGAAACCTGTGTGATGTCCCAGCAGTGGGAACATTTGGTTTATTAAGTACTAATTGCCACGTATCACATACTACTTCTATAACACTAAATTGCCAAAAACACTTCCAGTAATTTAAAACTTCTTTAAAAATAATCAGTAGCGAAGTCTAAATGCATTTTAATTGTGAATTATTGTTGCAATCACTGTTTAAGACTATCAATTATAATTTCAGCCATTTGAGGTAATAAACGGTGGGTAGTTGAAGTTTTAATTGATGTTAATTAACTTGTTATTTTCGTGTCAAATGAAGGCAAGGTGCCATTATTAATTGTAATAATTTCTAACTGCAATAATTGCGCTGTATCATCTGCCTAGCCTTTTCCCAATTATGTCGAGGTCGGCTTCCAGAGGAGCTCGTGGCTAAATAATTAAAACCGCACAGGCCGATCTTCCGGGTTAGTCCGCGCTTGCCGAGGTTAGTCTGTAGATGGGTGACCGTCTGTTCTATCGAGTTTCCTCCATGCCTCAGAAAGCACGTAAAGCCGTTGGTCTTCGGTCACGCCGCAATCACGGCGGTAAGACCCATCTTTGAGGAGTGGCTGGAGAGGCGTCACGGTGTCCTCACCTTCCGCTTGACACAGGTCCTCACCGGGCACGGATGTTTCGGGAGGTTCCTGTGTCGCATTGCAAAGGAAGAAACGCCTGGGTGTCACCACTGCGAGGATCGCCCGGAGGACACGGTGGAGCATACGGTGCAGGACTGCCCCGCTTGGGCAGAGCACCGCCGTGTCCTCACGGAGGCGATAGGCGGCGACCTCTCGCGCCCGGCACTGGTCGAGGCCATCCTGCGGGGCGAAACGGAATGGGAAGCGGTCGCCTCCTACTGCGAAGCATTCATGCTAGCAAAGGAGGAGGCGGGACGCGTGAGGGAGAGGACAGCGTCCACCTCACGACCCAGCCGCCGCGGGAGACGCCCATGGCAACGGACGTCGCAAGACGATCTCCGGCCACCGTATACGGCGAGGCGAGTTATGGGTGACTTGCCGCTCGATCATGGACCATGCCCGGGTCGACGGCGCGTTGTGTTCCACGCGCGCCTCAAAGAGCTGTCAGCAATCTGACGGGGCCCCCTAAGAGGGCCAAAGCCTGCCGGGGTCGCAGGACTGTCTCACCTGGTAACCGTGACCCTGGTACGTAAAGGTAGGCTATTGAAGGAACACCGTTGATTTTAGTCAGTACAAGTCTGACAGTATGGGCGGGAGGACTCATTTGATGATTTTACCACGCAAAAAAAAAGCCGTTGGTCTTGGCTGTCGCATTTGTGGATCTTTGAATTCCATAAAGGTAGTGTTTCGAAAGACTGACAATCAGTCATATTCAGGAGTATCATGCTAACTGGATTGTGGAGGTCAGCTACGGTGACACTAGCAGGTTCTTCAGGGTATTTGGTGTTGTTTTAAACAACCTCTTTTCAGTTTATCTGCTATTCAGGGGTGCCTGTCCGTAGGGCAATGTCTTTTTAAACTCGGAAATCTTATCAGAATTTTATATGGAGCAATGGCCGACATAATACCTTTTCAGGATGTCAATTATCGAATAAAAATTCTATTGTATTACGACTTATCACTAATCTAGTATTACAAGGTTATTACCAGATAGTTTAGCCATTAGGCTCGTTTAATGATAAGATAAATAGTCAAATAGATGATGTTTTTATGACTTTATCTTATCCTATAACTCATTTTTTTTGTGCCCGCACGTGGCATCAATAATTCTATCACTATCCTATCAAGAAAATACTGTTAATTCTATTCAATTCAGCACTTTTTGACCAGTAGACTCGTCCTCGTCCTAGGCAGAAAAATAGGCTGTCGATTCATCTAAAATACTGATATTCAGCTGCATCCAGTTAGACTGGAAGCAGACCACAATTGTCAGTTCGGACTGGTCATCTCTTAGCTGCCATCATCATCATATCAGCAGTAAGACGTCCACTGCTGCACATAGGCCTCCCCTTTAGACTTCCAATAGGACCGGTTGTAAGCGGCCTGCATCCAGCGTGATCCTGTGGTCTTCATAAGATCGTCTGCCCACCGTGGGTGGACGTCCTACGCTGCGCTTGCCGGTGCGTGGTCTCTATTCGAGAACCTTACGGTCCCATCGGTCATCAGTTCTGCGTGCTATATGGCCTGCCCAATAATGCCTATATAAATCTTAGCTGCCATGGTTTACTAATTTAGTAGTAGAGTAGTCTTTTTTATTTATTTCCTATGGACACTTTTTGCTTGCTACATCGTCCTCACATGATGTACCATCTCAAGATGAATGATGTAACAGAGGTTCTGTAATAGTTTTGGCGATTGATAAAGAGTGTCCATGGAGTTTCTGCCCATTCTTCTCCGTAGAGATCTACGCTTTGGAAAGAGATATTTACAGTAATTTCACATTTCTTATGACTTGTGCCTGTAACTGGCCTACTTGAAATAAATGCTTTCGATTTTGATAACCAAATTGAGTCCAATTTTCTGATGAATATAATTATCAGCCTATTGCCGTCCACTGCTGAACGTACGCCTCCCCCAAAGAGCGCCAACCAACGACCATTTATATCTAGACTCCTAATCACAGGCGACCGATGTCTGTCAACACATTAGGCAAAAAAGTCTTAAGTTCGTATTAGTTGGGGTGCTAAGACAGGAAACCTCCACGTGCGCCCGTGGACTGGAGTTCCCTCTCGGATACGTCCGGGGGAAGACCAGTTTTTCGGGCCGGTGCGCCCTGGGATGCGGGCAAAAACTCTCCTTAGGCACTGTGTGCCTAAGGGGTTTCTTTGCCCGTATGCAAATAGCCTGTCGGGTGGACGCTCCAACGCGTGTCCCTCTGAACAGCAGAGGGCACAGCGGCGGAGCGGGCTTGCGGACGGTGAGTAATGGGTATGCTCGCCGTCCGACCAAGGACCAAGCCCGGGTCGGTGGCGCGTCGTGTTTCACGCGTCACCGACGGGGCCCCTTATGGGGCCAAATGCCTGCCGGGGTCGCGGATTTTTCTTAATCCAGGATACCGTGGCCCCGGAACGTAAAGGGCATCCGACGGAACACGGGTGGATTTTAGTCAGTAAGAGTCTGACAGTCCCTCCCGCCCCACCCAGGGCGGGAGGACTCATATGATGATTTTGCCACCCTAAAAAAAAAAAAAAAAAAGTTCGTATTAGTTTCGACCACTCCTGTGAGTCCCCTCGTCGCACTGACCTTGGGTTAGCCAATCAGAACGCAGTGCCCCGTCCCCCTCGCTTACGTCGTACCTCTGCGATTTTTTTTTTTTTTGAAAATTTTCTTTAGTCAGATCGTGCAGGAGGCGTCTAGATATAAATGGTCGTTGGCGCCAACCCTGCCGGTCCTGGGCAGTCCGCATCCATCCGCTGCCAGCCACATTCTTCAAATCATCGACCCATCTTACCGCAGGGCGTCCTACACTACGTTTGCCCATTCGCGGTCTCCACTCTAGCACATGTCTGCTCCATCTACCATTTGTCCGTGTACAGAGGCCGACCCACTTCCACTTCGACTGATGAATAAACCTAATTTAACTCGTGATGCAATATTTTGCACGATGAATTGTAGAAGCTCGGTTGTCCGGGTCTCACGCATGCGTAAAGGATTTGCAGGATTAAAAACATGGCGCCTGCCGTAAGGGCCTTGTCCTACCGGTAGCGATCAGCGAAAAGCACGCGAAGAGTTGAATGAGTTGTTTATACGATAGAGTTCTTTCTGATGGTATGATCAGTCTGCAATCAAATATTTATCAACCTATGGTTTAAATTATTATTTTTTCTAATGCATAAATATATAAATGCATCTCTTTTACTTGGCTGATAGGAATCGTATGTACCTAAATACCAAACGTTGAAAAATTTCCCTCCTATTCTGGTGCGCAGTTTTGGGGAAGCAAACATTCGAACGCGCCAAAAAATACTGTGTTTATTTTAAAATTATTATTGAAACATAGGTGTTTTTCCAACATTTGGCAGTATTCATAAATAAACTTATCAATTTTAATTTGGTAATCTTTTTTTGGGGTAATTTTTATTGCTGCCCTCTCTTTCCACTTAGGGTTAATTCGTTCGATACGAGGGGTATCTGTACCGCTCCAAGACTCAGATTACAACTCTCCACCCGTTGCCTTTCCGACACATTTTTAAAAGTACCTTTGCCTTTAATATTACACGTATTTGAGCGAGAAAATAATGAATATCTAGTCGCTTCCGCGTGACGGTATGACATGTTCCTCAATGCAATATCGCCGTATACGCCCACATAAAATTGTATTGCAATCGATTTTTTATCAATACTGATATTTTTTCTTTGTATGAGGCAATTGACCTTTCGACGGATACAGGTTTATATGAATACTACCTGTTGTCTTAGCTTAGGTCGGAAATTCCCACTCCGAAACTACAGACCTAAAATTCTCGTTCACTAAATTGCTTAGCGTCGGAAAGGATAGTGGTCGCGTTAGTTAAGAATAATAAAAATGGTACCATTTTGAAGGTTTAACTGTTAACTTTAAATTGATATCAAATTCATTCAAATCACGCCATTATTTAAGGAGTTAAGCCTCCTGCAGACACACGCGATTAATCGCGCGGGGCGACATGTCGCGGTCCATTCGCAGTATTTTAGTGGAAATTAGCTTGGCTCGTTGTCGCAGCGCGATTAATCGCGTGTGTCTGCAGGAGGCTTTAGTGATTACATACTTTTGGCACGCCCAAAAATTCGAAGATATATTAGTGATAATATCTACCAACCCGCACTGGGCCCACGTGGTGGAATACAGACCTTTCCCTCTCACAGAGTCCTGTGTCCCAGCAGTGGGAACATTATAGGCTCAATACGGTACAACAATACGATTTGTTTACTACATTGACTAAGGCGTATAACACCGTTGGCACATTGCCTAACTCGGGAGATTAATGTTCTAAAGTTATTTATTCGTAATAACAAACAGCTTTATATTTAAACTTGTCTACATTAGTTATATTTTGTAATCAATTAGTTTGACTTTGGGGGTACAGAGCTAGTTTCTTACTACAATTACCGGCATGGATCTTGAGCGCTGACCTTCACCTGCGTAGAAGTGAGTTATTAGGTCCCTTTGGTAGATGAAGTGAGGAACGGGGGCGGGGAAAGTGTAGTGATTGGCTCGCGTAGCGTGCCGTAGCGCATCGCGTCATAGCCGCCACTCGGGATTCGTTGTTTTGTGCGTTTTATTTGTTTTATTGTGCGTTTCATTTGTCGATAAGTGTACGATGCGCAAAGCGATCACCACTCTTTCGCCGAGCGCTCAAGATCCGTGCCGGTATCTGTAGCTGTACCATGGTAAAAAGGAAGGTACCTTCCGACCAGACGGGTGTTGTGTCTGGTGGGCTTTCTGCTCGACATTCATTGTCGGAATATTCTATGTGTTCTAATGTCGACGATAACTTTGATTGCGCGATGTAGACTCTTAGTCAGTCTCTGCATAGATGGCGCTGCTTATCTTTTTGTAGTAGATTATGTCCGCTACATATTATAATGTTACAGGAAGTATGTTTTGTCTAATAGCCTTCTAGAAAAAAACAGTTCTATCATAAAACAAATTCTTCATCATCTGCATGCCTTGCGAGTTTCCTCCGTGCCTCGGAAAGCATGTAAAGCCGTTGGTCCCGGCTGTCATTTGTAGATCTTTGACAGTCGTTACTGTTCGTTAGAAGCTTTAAAGTCTGACAACCAGTCTTACTATGGGGTATCGTATTACCCGGTTACTGGTTTGTGGAGATCTGATAGTCAGTCGCTTCTTGAACATACTGATATTCAGCTACATCTAGTTCGACTTGAAGCAGACTACAACATCGTTGGGAAAGATGATTATGAGTCCCAATCGTTAATAGTCTATCTATAATTTTGAGTCGTACCACGATCTTCGAAACGCGCAAAAAATATTTTACACGCCATATCTTTACGTCGTAGTGCAAACTGGTTTTGTTTTTATTTTTTCTTAAAATAAACTGGCATTTGAATAAAATTAACATAATAATAGATTTAAACTTATACAAATCTAGCCAGGCCTCCAAAGAGGTGTGTCACGCGGAAATGCTCAAAAATTTTCCGAGTTTAGAAGAATAATAATATAATATAATAATATTCCACAACTATCACACAACGCCATCTAGTCCCAAGCTAAGCAGAGCTTGTGTTATGGGTACTAGACAACTGATAAACATACTTATATATTTCTAAATACATACATAGTATAGATAAATTACACCCAGACACAGAACAAATGATCGTGCTCATCACACAAACATTTGTCCTGGGTGGGAATCGAACCCACGACCTCCGGCATAGCAGTCAGCGTCACTAACCACTAGACCAACAGGCCTGTCAATATAATATCTTATAATATCTTTATATTTTAAATTAATCACCGTTTTTGGCAATAAGCTCGCCTGTTAAAATTACTTCGTGTCTTTGTGCCCTCTAGACATACGTTAACAACATGTTGTGGACAGACGCTGGAAATTATGTATCTTCATTCCGATCATTGTCTGAAACCAACGACCATTTATATCTAGACTCCTAATCACAGGCGACCGATGTCTGTCAACACATTAGGTAAAAAAGTCTTATAACCGTCGTGACACGACCACTCCTGTGAGTCCCCTCGTCGCACTGACCTTGAGTTAGCCAATCAGAACGCAGTACCCCGTCCCCGTTAGCCAATCAGAACGCAGTACCCCGTCCCCCTCGCTTACGTCGTACCTCAGCGACTTGGCAGAAAATTTTCGTTAGTTAGATCGTGCATGAGGCGTCTAGATATAAATGGTCGTTGTCTGAAACTAATCGACGACCGAATTTGCGTATCTGAGTCTTTAAGATGTCGGATCGAAACAACCGCCAAAAACAAAGGAACGGGATTTAGATTGAGATAGTATATTAATTTCGGGTATATGACTTTCGGGTAGACGAATAAGATATTTTTGGAGTTGCTTTGAACGATAGGGTCCGAAATTAGGTCACCGAACGGTATTAATAAAAATTGTTGGGCCAAGCTGGATACAAGACACAGCTAGTCTTTTGGAGGACTGATATTTTAGCACAGCTTAGAGAGGCATATATGTCCACAAGTGAACTAACAGGTCTCGGAACTTTCCTCTTCTTTAAAGTTGAGGATATCGACCAAAAACGTCTTCAAGGCCCAAGTTATGCGGTTTTCATCAGCGTGTACTGCTCATAGAGCTCTCGTAGAAGATGGCGGGATCAGCTGGGCAATTGTGACGTCCAGGAATCCACCTTAGCCTGAGATCGAAAAATCTAGAAGTCATAGGAAGAAGCATTAGCCTGGTAGCATCAGTCTGCCTCACAGCCTTTTTGATCGGACCATCACAAGTCTATTCTTTTTGCGGTTTGGTAAATTATCGAATGACTTCTCCCACTCATGGTTTAGCATAGGATTGCCATCCGTCCGGGTTTCCCCGGATTTGTCCTAGTTTAGAAGGCATCCGTGAAGCGTCCGAAGGGCTTCATTTACAGTCCGGCTTTAAAAATTTAAAGTCTAGGGCCGCCCGCGACACACGCACACTTCACCGTTTCCCCCACGGTACGCACTTCGGCTCATGTCCGGGTTCAGGACTCTAAAATCCGGGGTTTTCACGCGTCTTGTCCTGATTTCCAAATTTTAGAGATGGCAACCCTAGTTTAGCAGAAGGGACTGTCAGTATCGCACTGATTAAAATCCACAGTGTTCTTCCAATCACCCTTTGCCTTCAACCCTGGCAATCCCTCGTGGTCTATACCTCTCTTTCTTTAAGGGTTAACAAGAGTCATATACATTTATGTTAAAGATATCCTCTCTCTTTTCCAGAAACTTCAAATGTGTGGCACGGAGGAGGAGATGAGGGAGGTCGCTGGCAGGATCTGTCGGAACTACCTCCATGGACCCTGGAAGACTATCGATGCCAAAGAACTGGACTGCAAAAGGATCAGGTTAGAGTTTCTTTTTAATTCCTCCTGGCCGCTTAAGAGATTGGCTTACTAGAATCTGCAAGATGTTTTTCCGAAGAATAGATACTTTTATTTATTTTTTCTTCATTTTAAACATTGATATGCTGCAGACAGATTTTTTTTAATTTAAATAACAGCCTCACAAGCCGACCTTCCGAGTTAAGCCGCCCTTGCCGAGATCGGTCTGTGGATGGGGAACATCTGTCATAGCGAGTTTCCTCCGTGCCTCAGATAGCACGTAAAGCCGTTGGTCCCGGCTGTCATTTGTAGATCTTTGACAGTCGTTAATAACAGTTAGAAGCTCTAAAATCTGACAACCAATATTACCATGGGGTATCGTATTATCCAGTTAGTAAGTTGTGGAGGTCCGATAGTCAGTCGCTCCATGTAAAATACTGATATTCAGCTACATCTGGTTCGACTGGAAGCTGACCACAATATCTAACTATATTGGGGTCTGCTTCCAAATGCAGGCAGATGTTGAAAAGCGTGTAAAATATTAGAAAAGCTCGCATGAGGTACGAAATGGTTGTAGCGTGTAAAGTGGTTCTTTAAAAATTAAATGCACATCAATTATTTCTTGTACATGTAAGGCTACTGTTCGTTTGTTCAGCTATCGATTTAACTTCAAGGCCAAGTTTAGATTATCAGGTAACACGCAAGTCTTTTGGCTGGAACCATTGTTTAGAGGTGTTGAGGAAAAGGGAGGGAGGAATTCACCCTTATTTCGAAGAGTCCTCCGACCGAAGGTCCGAAGAGTGTTGTGAATTATCTTAGACGAAGTTATTACCAGCAGGTAATAAGATCGTCGAAGTACACTAAGCGAAAAATGCTCATAAAATAAAAACTACTGAACCAAACTGAAAGAATTTTTATGGGACCAAATGACGGATATGCATCGAATGCATCGAACAAAAAAAGAATCATTAAAAATCGGTTCACCTAGTATGATCATCATCATCATCATCATCAGCCCATAAATGTTCCCACTGCTGGGACACAGGCCTCCTCTCTGTGAGAGGGAGTGGGCCCAGAGGCGGCGTAAGGCGTGGGCGACGTGGGCCACCGCCTACGGCCTCGCGGTACAAGGGGCCTCGCGCCTCAAAATTTTTTAAAGCGAGAATAAAACAAACTCACTTCATTCGAGTTGACAAAAAATTCAATTATGGAATCGATTAGAATACTCGCTTTCACACATCATTACGATTAAAAAAAATATGATTGTCGATTACGAATACAAATTGAGTAGTGGTAATGAAAAATTCGTGTTTTTGGCCCTGTATTAGAGAATTAAGCTAAGATCTGGGCTTTTTTACGTTATTTATAAAATTTGGCATGATATTTATCGTAATTGTTATTGAGTATAAGCGTGTGTGTGTGATCCAAGTGAAAAATAAAAATGTAAACAAACACAAGTGGCGCGAAACTTCGAGTTCAGATATCAAATTTTTCATTACCACTGCTAATTTATGTTGAATTACGTATGAATTCGTTACAATACTAAATGACGAGTTATTCATCCCTTCTGCATTCGAGCGGCTAATGATACCTTGGATATCCGGAAACCACATTTTTTATGATTTTTAGCCCAACCCAGCACTGCCATCAAAATGGCGTAAATCGTATTTACACTTTTGGATTTTGTAATGGTAAATTAAGAAAATGCGTTGTAAATGTAGAAGTTTTAATAGCGTGAACAAATCAGATTTTTATTTAACATTCTTAATTAATGCGCACTCATAGGATTTAACGCAGAGAATATTATATTTTTTAATTATTTAATGAGGATGTCGTATGACTACAACGTCTGCCCATTTCGGACCCACTACTGGAGCCAGCGTAGGTTTACTTGTCGCGGCCGTTTCGGACCCGGTACCGAACTATACGGTTAATCTAATTTGTATTTTTATGAATAAAAACTTGGCAGTGTTAATTGTTTTGTTTGTTTTTATTATTTTATAAAATCCGTCTTCAGGTCGCCATAGAACAGGGCCTCGCGAAATCAGTCTTGCCCACATCAAATTTAGGTCTTGCCCCGCCACTGAGTGGGCCGCAATCTACCACGCGGGCCCAGTGCGGATTGGTAGATGTCACATGTCTTCGAATTTTTGGTTCTAGGACATGCCGGTTTCCTCACGATGTTTTCCTTCACCGTTTTGAGAGCAGTAGTGTTGAAATAAATTACACAAAGTAAGTACCTAGTATGATATGAGGTAACAAACATAAAAAAGAGTCGATTTGAGAGCCTCCTCCACTTTTTAAGTCGGTTAAAAATGCTCTGGACCGCGCTTATTGTCGTGTTATTTCTTTTGTGATATTGATATCTGTATTTATATATTTCTTGAGTGAAAGGCGACTAACAAAAGGAATTTATAAGGCAGAGGTGAGTGGAAACGCCGAGAAGGTACGTCCTAGGAAGACCTACACTGACCTTATTGGTGAAGTACTTCAGAATGGTCGTGTGTGTAGTACTATCAATCGACGTGTGTGTATGACCAGATGTATGAATGTGGATGAGGTGAAAGGAGTATGTAATGATCGTAGCAGGTGATGCTCTGTAGTTTCTGACTACCACCATGGGAAGAAGGCGTGAGGTTATGTATGTATATTTCTTTAGTAAAGTTTAACATTTTAAACAAATAAGTGACCTCTTTAACAAATCTATTGTTTATTCGATTATAACTGGTTATAACCTTGTACATTCCGGTTTCCATCATTGTGTGTGATAAGGAGCTATGGAATTAACTTGTTAATTGGTGATAAGATAATTATAACAATAATTACTTATTACATTATTAGATAAATGTTAGGTGTTCGAGAACTAAATGGAAATGATTTCTGCGTTAATTTCGGTAATTTTCCCACGAAAACGTCGCGTTATTCTGGGATAAAAAGTATCCTATGTTTTAATCCAGGTTATAAGCTATATACGTGCTAAATTTCACCAAAATTCGTTCAGCCGTTTTTGCTTGAAAGAGTAGCATACATTCATACATCCTCATGTACTGTCGCATTTAACTAGTAGGTTCTAAATTCGCGGAACGATCTAAGTAGGATACCGCGGTCCTGAAATGCAAATGAGGATGAAGGAGCAAGCTAGATTTTCAGTCAGCAAGTCTGACAGTCCCCCCCGCTCCAACCAGGGCGAACTCATTTAGCGATTTAACTATTCCAAAATAATTAAGGTTTGTGTGTAAGACAGTTTTCAATAAAACCACTGGGTAGGTGTACCATCTACCCGTTCCAAGTCCGCGGTATACTACGGTTGGTAACACATTTTTTCTATCGTCTTAAAATTATCAAATGAGTCCTCCCACCCAGGGCGGGACAGGAGGGATTGTCAGACTTGTACTGACTAAAATCCACGGTGTCCTTCAATAGCTCTTTCGAGGGTCACGGTAACTTGATGAGACAGTCCCGGCTTTGGCTCTCTAAGTTCCTGTCAGATTGCTGACAACTCTGAGGCGTGCGAGGAACAAGACGCGATGCTCCACCGTGTCCTCCGGGCGATTCTGGCAGTGGTGACACCCAGGCGTTTCTTCCTTTCCAATCAGACACAGGAACCTCCCGAAACATCCGTGTTGAGAACCTGCGTCAGGTGGAAGGTGAGGATGCCGTGGCGCCTCTCTATCCACTCGTCAGAGTCGGTAACCCATACATACTCGTACATAAATTTAATTGACTTAAAAAAAAAATGATGTTTTTAAACGCAATTTTAACTGAATCGGCGACGTCTCGGTAATACGATCAATTTTCCATGGATACGTCAATGCCATATTGACGCTATGTATTAAAAAAACTCGATTACATAACCTTCTATATACAGCGACGCAAAAAATGTAAATAAATACCAGGAACCTTGATTTTAGCAGGACAAGTTGTTATTTTGTACGTGGTGTATAGCATGAGCGGTAGCGATTTTACAACGAGCGAAATCAACGCCCGAAATTAATATTCAACTGCTTCGGCTGCTTCTAATTGGACTTAAATACTCGGATAGGAAAATTGTATCGTGGTGGTTACAGATAAAGGTTCAACCGAAGATAGCATCCAACATATTTTATTAATTTCCAATTTTTCCGTACATGTATCTGTTGTTTTTTTTTTTGGGTAAGTATTAAAATCATCAAATGAGTCCACTCGCCGTCCACTCGCCGTGCCGTGCGTGGGCCACAGTTAGACACAATAATATTTAATATAATAGCATAATATTTATTTGCATAAAAACATGGTATAAGAGATGATACAAAAATAAAATACAGTGCATACATGTTCTTGCTTAATATTATAAGCGTGCAAAGGAGAATGAGCAGCCGACTATGGCACTTGGTTGCGCTCCTTTTTGACACTTATAGTAGTGAAAATTGGACACAAGTAAGGGTTATTGACATACATGAAAGCAAAGTTAAATACAGATTAATATTTTGATTGTTAAGTTGTAAGGATTACTCAAATTGATAGATAGGCAAATCTTTTATTACGTAATCTTATTTAACTGTGATAAAACTGCTGTGTTCCTTAATAATAATCCAGGCAATGTATTCGTCAGTTAGACGACTTTTACAAATTACACTTAGACAAATCTGTCTTTTGTTAACAAAATAATTTTCTTAAATGAGTCTAAAAAAGTTAAATAAAAAAGGAAATACAAACTTATATTTAGTAGAAAAAAAAAAACTTCAGTGACTAAAAATATCTGGCTATTTGTTACAATAGTTTAAAAGTACCAACAGCTTTTAACTTAGACCACACAATAAAATCAGTAATAATACAAAAAATATCGTTCTCTTCGTGCAAACCTTTACGACAAAGCTAAAGTTTTTGTAAACCTAATGAAATTACTTTATTTTTTCACAAAAACCTCTCTTTTATAAATCTTTGTGGCTTTTTGTATGTAAACAAGGTATAGAACTTGTTTTTTTTTACACATTTCTTAGTAATTTGACTGTGTAGTCGTTAAAAGATTGTTGAATAAAGACATGTTTTTTTGAGAACACTGAAAGTTCAAGAATGTCAGGGACGTAACAATCGCAACTGACGCGCGTATACGCCTTTTCCTATAGACTCTATACTCTATTTTCTTATTGTCTACCCCTATACTCTATAGTATAGGGAGACGGTCCTTACCGTAGCTGTAGACTTCAGGGGCTCAAGGGGGGGTGGGGTATGTTTGGTCGAAATCTCCTAAATATTATTAGACAGGCCTGTTGGTCTAGTGGTTAGTGACCCTGACTGCTATGCCGGAGGTCGTGGGTTCGATTCCCACCCAGGACAAATGTATGTGTGATGAGCACGATCATTTGTTCTGTGTCTGGGTGTAATTTTTCTATAATATTTATATATTTAGAAATATATAAGTATGTTTATCAGTTGTCTAGTACCCATAACAGAAGCTCTGCTTAGCTTGGGACTAGATGGCGTTGTGTGATAGTTGTCGAATATTATTATTTATTATTATTATATACAATTTATAAGCGTCAAAAATGTGCGGGAACCGCCAGAAAACATATCTTTCCATACATTGCCATCAGTTTTACTCAAATTCCCCCCCGGCCAGTCCTGGTGTTACCACTTTAGATTTTTTTTATGAGCAGTGGTATCGGCCCCGACTTACAAGTTGTAGGTTATTTCATCACCACTGCTCTCAAAACGGTGAAGGAAAACATCGTGAGGAAACCGGCATGTCCTAGAACCAAAAATTTCAAGACATGTGACATCTACCAACCCGCACTGGGCCCGCGTTGTGAATTATGGCTCACTCCCTCTCACAGAGAGGCCTGTCTCCCAGCAGTGGGAGCATAATAGGCTGATGACAAAGGCTATTAACCTATACTTTGGTTATTTTAACGAAAGATTATTAGGCTTCCCGTCGAACCAGATGCAGCTGGATATCAGTATTTTACATGGAGCGACTACCTATCGGACCTCCACAACCCAGTAACTGGGTAATACGATACGCATGGTAGGACTGGTTGTCAGAATTTAGAGCTTCTAATAATAACGACTGTCAAAGATTTACAAATGACAGCCGGGACCAGCGGCTTTACGTGCTTTCTGAGACATACTTAAAACAAAATGGCTGATACTTGAGAAGTAGGTATACGCAATACAAATCCTTATCAGAACTTACTAAACAATGCGTATGTTATCTCCGAACGAGTAATTTTCCAGTGCGACGCTAAACAGTTAATATTTATATGCGTAGTTATTTTTTTTATTTATTTATTCAAAGTGGTGTTCGAGTAACATTGAACCGATTATGTTTTAATTGACGGAATCTTTGGTTAATGTTGTGGAAATATTTGTAATAATTAACTTTTTACTTTTAAAAAATTTCCCTCACGCATCCTGCCTCCTTCTTCGCTAGCATTACTGCTTCAGAAAGAGGTGACTGCTTCCCATTCCCCCTCGCTGTCGCTCAACGAGTAACGGGTAGCTTGCCGTCCGACCAAGGACAAGCCTCTAATCGACGGTGCGTCGTCTTCCACGCGTTCCCCAAGGAAACTGACGGAGCTTCCATAGGGCTGATTCCATACAGCGAAAGAATAAAGTGGATATGCCCAAACTCGGAATTACTTTTAAAGAGCAAAAAAATCCTGTATTATATTAGAAATCCCGGGAAGATCCATTTGAAGCAAGTACTAAAATAACTCCACTTAATTCCGACCTCTGGTTATTAAAGCAAATTAACACAATGATTTTTTTCTTCAGTCCAGAGGCGTAGCGTGCCTTGGCTGGGCCCCGTATAAAAATTTGTTTGGGGACCCCTAAGTAGGGTAAAGACTTAGATTAAGGTAAAGATTTAGGTATCACTCAAAAAAAATGCATTTCTCTGTATCTTCTACACCGAAATATATAAACAAAAAACTGGACAAAGGTCAACAAAAAAATTCAAGATGCGACTGATCAGTCCAGAGGTCGGAATTAGGTAGAGTTATTTTAATACTTGCATCAAAATGTTGATATTAATATGGATCTTCTCGGGATTTCTTATAGACAATCTCGTGCTTAAAACAGTATTACATATAAATAACAATAATAAAAAACACCAGAAATAGATTAGACAAATAAATTGTGTAAAAGTAAATAACTATTTTTTTCAATAAATCATTAAGTTTTTATTAATTTTTGTTTACGCACGTTGGGGGCCCCTGTGGCCCCGGGGGCCCCGTATAATTGATACGGCAGATACGGCGCTAGCTACGCCCCTGCTTCAGTCGCTTAATTTTATTTGTTTATCTTTCCAGTGGTGGTCTATCGAACTTCCTTTACTACGTGGCTCTGCCGGACGACACGTCAAAGTGGGGTAGCTACAAGCGGTCCAGCTCATCAGATGATACGGACTCTGATAATGGAGATATCAAGCCGCCGAGGAAAGCCATTGTCAAGAGCCATTCTTTTAGCTCGCTTGAGGAGCCTAGGAAGGTGAGCAAACAAGCATTTTGTTTTTTTTTTTTTAGGGTTCTATTCTTCGGAAAGAAAAGAGGAATCTCATTTTAAGTCCGTCCGTCTGTCTATCAGTCATTTTAAAAAGACTTCAAAAAAAAAACGTAAATTCTTAGTTCGACTTGTATGTTTCTATGTATGTTTGACTGCGATTATCTCGCGTTTGGCTGAACCGATTTTGATACGGTTTTCCGAAAAGTGTTCTTTACATTTTGGAGAAGGTTTTTATATATAAAATTAACGGATATCCCGTGACGTTACCCGCATGGATCCGTTTTTAACCGACTTCAAAAAAAAATTAGGTTCTCCTTAATTACATGGATTGAAGATTTTCAAAGACAAATTATACCATAGATTATACTAAGATTTTAGTTGAATATCTGAACTAGAAGGGGTATATAAAAAAAAAATATAACTTGTTGAAAATAAAAGGAACAGACTTCAAAAATAAACTCAAAAATGTGTAAAATAACTTTTCTTACGGAAGTTGGTCTGGGTGTTTGTGATTTTCTATGTTTGTAAATGCACACACAATACAAGAAAAAATTCTAAAGTGGGGCAACTTAAAAAACTGTCCTGTTGTTTAAGGGCCCATAACCAGAAAGTTGGTAACGTCGCAAATAGCTGTCAAATATTTATAAGTTTTAATGAATTTGGTAAATTTACTCTATAAGAAAAAAGGCTCTGTAGTGCACTAAAACATTGATATAGGAATGCAATTAAAACACTGAATTTGATGTTATCACCGTTTCAGGTGTAAAAAAGGCATTTGGAAGGTTTCCAAATACTTTTTTTTACATCTAAAACCATTTATTCATTTTTACGATATTACTTATTGCATTCCCTTATCAATATTTTAGTGCACTACAGAGCCATATTTCTTATTTCTATACAGTAACATTGCTAAATTAATTAAAACTTGTTAATATTTGACAACTATTTGCGACGTTGCCAACTTTCAGAATAAGCGCTCTTAACCGGACGAAGCTAAATACTAGTATTCGATATTTTGTCACAATACATTGCCTCCTCTCTTCAGGTCCTACTCCGCATCTACGGTCAAGTCCATGGTGAGCGAGCGATGGACGCGATAGTAACTGAGTCAGTAATATTCACATTACTGTCAGAGAGGAGACTTGGACCGAGGCTACATGGAGTCTTCTCCGGAGGACGGATTGAAGAGTACATTCCGGTGAGTCGATGTTTATATTTTGGTATATTTCTTGTATATTAAGTACGGCAATTAAATAAAGTTGAGGTTTTTGAAGAATTAAAAAAAAAATGGGAAAGATTTAAATCGCTTAGATGTGCCGTAGTTTAAACAGACTATTGAGACACGGGTCTTTTTTCTGTGATAACACCCACCATGCGGTCATAGTGCTTGTTAGTGAATATCATATTTTTTGGTTAAAATACAACGGTTGAACTAAAACAGCGTTTTCACGCTCTTATTTTGTATGAAAAACCTTTATTGGCTCATGCCATATACAGACGCAGACGCCAGCACGTTCTGCAACCATTCACCGACGACCGGTTCATCATTGGACGTTTCGCCGACAGGACGATTCATTTATGGCCGTTTCACCGATAGACTCTTTCACCTTTGGACTTTTCGCCGATAGGACGATTCATTTATGTCCGGTTCATCGAAAGAACCTTCCACCTAGGGACTTTTCGCCGACAGGACGATTCGTTTATATCCGTCTCATCAATAGACTCTTTCAACAACGGACTTTTTGCCGAAACGACGGTTAACCTATAACTCTTTTAAACTTATCATCTTCATCATCGAAAAGTCCGTTGTTGAAAGAGTCTATTGAGAAACGAATCGTTCTGTCGACGAAAAGTCCCTAGGTGAAAGGTTCTATCGATGAACCGGACATAAATGAATCGTCCTGTCGGCGAAACGTCCAATGATGAATCGGTCGTCGGTGAATGGTTGCAGAATCGTATAGAACCAACGACCATTTATATCTAGACGCCTCATGCACGATCTGACTAACTAAAAATTTTCTGCCAAGTCGCTGAGGTTCGACGTAAGCGAGGGGGACGGGGTACTGCGTTCTGATTGGCTAACTCAAGGTCAGTCGACGAGGGGACTCACAGGAGTGGTCGAAACTAATACGAACATAAGACTTTTTTGCCTAATGTGTTGACAGACATCGGCCGCCTGTGATTAGGAGTCTAGATATAAATGGTCATTGTATAGAACACTTTAGTAACTAAGTGCGTGCATAGAACACTTACAACTATAGTTTTGTCGCAGTGGGGTGTATCTAACGATTTAAATCTTGGGTTTTATATAGTTAAATACGTAATTTTTCGACAGATACTGAGAAATTATTATACAGGTAAGAGAAAATATTTAAAACTAAAAAATATCTAAAAAAAAACCGGTTATGTTCCGGAATCTATTGAGAATTATCAGAAAATATATCAAAAACTTGAATTATATTCGAAAATAATTTTCAAGAACATGATATTTTGTTTATTCTTCATAAATAAATAAATATTAATTTATGTTGACTTTTCATTAAAAATGAGACTACGAGATATTTTCAAATATCTTTATATTTTTTAATAAACATTGATAAAATTACATATAATTCAACAACTTACTTGCGTCAATTTATGGTTCAGGTTGCTTTATTTTTTCTTCTATTATCTATGGTTTTGTCTTTGGATCGTATATTCGGCTAAATAAAGCCGGTAATTGGGTATTTCTGTTAGGAAATTCTCAGTTGCAGCCCAGGGTTAACCCGCTTTCGAGTGGGGCCTAATACCAGACAACGGATGTACGGCATAAACAGGACTCCCACGCGTGGTATGTAATTTGACATTCTAATGTCTAAGAGATATGGTTGATTTTTGTTCGTAGTTGATTTTTTACAGGACTTTTTTTTTCGTTTTTATATTTGTGGTGTTTTTGGACTTTTGAGGACGATTTTAGTAAAATTAAGTATTTCTTGATTGGAAAAGAAATGTTTAAAAAATTCATAAATTTTTAAATAGGATATTAATTTATGTTTACACCATTAAAAAAATCCAAATCTATTTATTCCGTTAGTTGACATACGTATGACGTTTTTTTTCTTTATCTATTAATTTTGAGAAAGATAGAAAGAAAGAAAGAAAAAACATTTATTTGGCGCAAAGGGACCACGATAGACACACACATTCGAAATAAAAATAAACACAGAAATAAAAAAAAAACTATATCTAACACAAGAAAAAAAATAAACGAATAATTTTTGTGTGTCTCACGGCTGCGCCAAAAAGGCCCAGTTCAGCAAAAATGTCGAGCAACTAGTGCACGACGCTGGTTTTGAACTGAACCTGTAATGTAAGATAAAAGGCGTCTTAACATATTATATCAAAACATTTATTTCAAGTATACCAGTTACAGACGCTTTCGCATTGGCAAAAGACAAAAAATCTAGAATAATTATGGTGCTACAGTCCTAGTCACAAGACATAAAAACTGTGAAAGTACCGTAGATGCTCATTCCAAGTTGTAGATCTCTATGGAGAAGAACGGCCAAGAGCCTCGTCCCATATTATATGGGGAGGAGAAGATTACAGGCGTAATGTTTAGATGTTTATTCCCTACGAAATTCCTGTGTAAAGTCTAAACATTTATTTAAATTAGACCATTAAAGCACTTTTTTGAATAACAAAAATTTTCAACAGAAATAATATACCTACAATAGAGAACGTTGTACATTTCGGCTGCTCAGTATTTTAGATGTTTAGGCTTGTATATTTCTATTTCACTCGTAAAATACAAAATTTAAGCAGCTACATCCACTTTTTGGGGGATTCAGAAAATCGCTCTAGGTGAAGTGAAAGAGACTGTCAGAATAGTACTGACTAAAAATCATCCTGTTCCTTAAATCCATTTTTACATTTGCCACGGTAACTTCCCAAATAATTATTTAAATAATAAATAATTCCCACTATCGCGCTGGACTCACTTAAAGGGGACATTTTAACACTCCTTTACCAAATTTCAGCCCTACTAAACTCTCACTAAATTTAACTCTCCCCAACAAATTTTACCCCACAAAATTAACAACCCCATCAACAAATTTCAACCGCCCCCTATACTCCCACCATCAAATATCACATCCACTAAAGGCTCTTAGTGAAAAGAGAGTCTAAAATTAACACCCCCTCAAAAAATGTGACACCTACTAAAGATCTCCCAAATTGAACACCCACTAAAATCCCCCCAAAATTTAATACCCACCTCAAAAAAATCACTCCATTAAACTCCCCCAAATTTTTCAGGCTCGTGCCCTCCTGACCAAAGAGCTAGCTGATCCATCGCTCTCAATGAAGATCGCGGAGAAGATGGCCGCAATACATTCCATGGATGTTCCTCTGAACAAGGAACCTAACTGGATCTGGAAGACCATGTATAAGTGGTTGAAGACTGTCAAGGAGGAGAGGCTTTCAGGGTCTACTCAGGGAAAGGTGAGCTGGTTTTTGTTGTGACTAGCTTTAAATATCATCATTTTTATTAGACGTATTCTACTAGCGAACAAACATACAATCAAGTAGGCAAAAAATCTCCTATCTCAAAAACTACTGAACCAATTTTAATTAAACTTGCAGTATTTATCCTAAGTTGAACAATACCTAGTACAACAAAAAAAGAATTACTTAAATTAGACTTGTAGTTCCGGAGATAATATGCGAACACAAACATAAAAACATACATACATACATTTTTGAAAGGCACATTTGTTCAGACGCTGTTATAGACTAACATTGTGAAAACTGGGCAGTTCTGGAAATATTACATACATACTATACGGGTCGAATTGATAACCTCCTTTTTTTTGAAGAGGGTTAAAAAAAAGTAAGTTCGACAATTCAAAATCAATTCAAAGCATTTATTTCAAGTAAGTAGGCCATTAGCAGGCGGTTTTGTATTGTCTAAGACAAAAAAAAATATACTATACTACAAAATTATGGTGCTACAGTCCCAGTCACAAGACATAATAACTGCGAAAGTACTGTAGATGCACATTACAAGAAGTAGATCTCTATGGAGAAGAACGGGTAAGAAACTCCATGGACACTCTTTTAGATCGCTAAAATTCGCGACCTGTAAGTTTGTGTGTTTGTTTTGTACGCAATTATCTCGCGTTTGGCTGAACCGATTTTGATGCAGTTTTTAGAAAAGTGTTCGTTACATTCTGGAGAAGGTAGCAGTGATGGATATCCCCTGACGTTGCCCGTTGCATGGATCCGTTTTTGCTTACTTGGATTGTAGATTTTCAATGACGCCGATTATACGATTTTTGTTGTTTCTCTGAAAAAAAAAACTAACCGCCTTCAAAGACCACCACAAAAAGTAAAATAACTTATCTTTTTGAAGTTGGTGGCTTTGTTTTTTTTTTTTTTTTTGTGAAGCTATACAGGTAAGCCACTGGGAAGATTTCTTCCCGCAACCTGTCATTAGTGTCAAATTTCGGAAACACCACCGGGAAGTTTTCTTCCCAGTGGCGATTCAGAGGGGTGCTAAGACAGGAAACCTCCACGTGCGTCCGTGGACTGGAGTTCCCTCTGGGATACGTCCGGGGGGAAGACCAGTTTAGGCCGGTGCACCCTGGGATGCGGGCAAAAACTCCTGGGTCTCTTTGCCCGTATGCGAATAGCCTGTCGGGTGGACGCTCCAACGCGTGTCTCTCTGAATAGCAGAGGGCACAGCGGCGGAGCGGGCTTGCGGACGGTGAGTGATGGGTAAGCTCGCCGTCCGACCAAGGACCAAGCCCGGGTCGGTGGCGCGTCGTGTTTCACGCGTCACCGACGGGGCCCCTTATGGGGCCAAATGCCTGCTGGGGCGCGGATTTTTCTTAATCCAGGATACTGTGGCCCCGGAACGTAAAGGGCATCCGAAGGAACACGGGTGGATTTTAGTCAGTAAAAGTCTGACAGTCCCTTCCGCCCCACCCAGGGCGGGAGGACTCAAAAGTGGCGATTCAGAACAATAAAATCCCATAATCGAGAATATCATCTTATGTTTGCCCTATGGGAAGTTACTCTACTATTTAGGCTATGGTCAGCCACGTCAATCAAGTGAAACGTCAAAAAAATTCATCCATTCAATTTTATTCATACACTTTGACAAGACAGACATTTGATAGGTCTGATATTGTTGGATGTATAAAATATTTTATAGATTATGCTTAACCTTCCTTCTTTTTCCTTCTAGAACGAAGAAGAACAGCGTATAATCAAGCAGCTGAAGAACACAGATTTGGAAAAAGAGATAGAGTGGCTGAAGAAGTACCTCGCTTCTGTTGACTCTCCGGTCGTGTTCTGTCACAATGATATGCAAGAAGGTAAGGAACTTTACCCGATTCGACCGATTCCAACTACAAGTGAAAATCGACCTTGCTACTACGATATAATGATGCAATTCGATTGACTTGATGTCGTCGTGGCGATCGTGTTTTGTTTTTCAGCTACCCGTAGATAACAACGTGTTTTATGTTTTAGTGGTAATCATGGTCACTAAGAATTGTGTAGTTTTTACTGCATAAATAAATTAAAAACCTGTCCGTCAGTAATAATATTGAAAAATAATAAACACGTATTTATTGTTTGTTTAAATCAATAAATATTGACAGCAACGATAAAACGCTTCGAAATTTGGGAGTGCGGCTTTGTGACGTCATAACGCCTGTAAAATTATACCGACCGAGTGACGTTTTGTGTTTTTAGAAGTGTTGTATCTTTGTCAATTTTGGTTTACGTAACAAAATATAAAATACGGGTCAAATATTCTTTGATAATCTATTTTTTGGACTAATTTATTTTTTAGAGTAAAATAGCTTATTTACCATTTTTTTTTTGTACGATTTCATCATAAAACCCTTATGTTAATAATAATAATATAATAATATTCCACAACTATCACACAACGCCATCTAGTCCCAAGCTAAGCAGAGCTTGTGTTATGGGTACTAGACAACTGATAAACATACTTATATATTTCTAAATACATACATATTATAGATAAATTACACCCAGACACAGAACAAATGATCGTGCTCATCACACAAACATTTGTCCTGGGTGGGAATCGAACCCACGACCTCCGGCATAGCAATCAGGGTCACTAACCACTAGACCAACAGGCCAGTCAAATTAATGACTTAGGCAAACTGTAATTAAAATCTAGATTAAATGGCAACACTAAACCAAACATTTTTCTCTACAGGCAACATTCTCTTGGTAGAAGATTCCCATCAACCCGTACCCGAAGACGATACCTCAGCGGTCTACGTCCAAAGCTTCGACTCAGATGAGACACATTCAAGTCGAGAAGACGCGACCAAATACCAACTTCAATACGATGACGCGAACACTTCGGACACAGTATTAAGCCACATTTCAGATTGGGGCGAACCCAAATTAGTGCTGATCGATTTTGAGTACTGTGCCTATAATTATAGAGGGTTCGATATAGCGAATCATTTTCAGGAGTGGGCTTTCGATTATACTAACCCGGAACATCCGTTTTATTATGAGAATCAAGATTTTACGCCGAGTTTGGAGCAGAAGGTTAGTTGTTTTTTTTTCGGAATTTTTTAACTGAACCACAAATTTACTTAGTCAGAATATTCCGGGGTCGCGGGACTGTCTCATCAGGTAACTGTGAACGTAAATGGCTATTGAAGGATCACCATAGATTTTAGTCAGTACAAGTCTGACAGTAGATGGGCGGGATATTAATTATGTCGATGACTATATCTACTTGGGCCAGTTAATGTCTTTCGAAAACAGGCAAGAAAGAGAAATCGATCGCCGAATCGAAAATGCCTGGAAAAGCTACTGGTCCATGAAGACGCTTATGAAGGGTGATTTACCAATCTCCCTAAAGCGCAAACTCATCGACATGTGCATCCTGCCCGTCCTAACCTACGGTGCTCTGACCTGCCTCCCTAGCCAAGTCACAACAAGTCACAAACGATAATCGTAAACGATTGGTACTCCCCAATAGATTTTCAACTTTGTAGTTTAGAGCCTAAAGTTGAAAATCTATTTAAGAGATCTGAGCGTTAGCGACAGGAATGATCGAAAACGATAAGCAATCTTCACTAGATCTTCAACGTTATACCCAAGCACATAAAGTTGAAAATCTATTAAAGCCTACTCAGCGTTTGCGGTTATCGTTTGTAACATGGCTACAGGGCCTGGTCACTTACCGAGTCGCAGAGGTTCCGCCTGGGAGTCTGCCAAAGGGCAATGGAACGCAGCATTCTGGGCATCAAAAGACAGGACAGAGTTCGCAACACCACGCTGTGTCCAAAACGGGCATTCTGGACGTCAGCAAGAAGGCTGCCAGGCTGAAGTGGGACTGGGCGGGTCACGTCAGCCGCATGAACATTGACCGCTGGGTGAAGGTCGCCACACAGTGGGTGCCGGGAGATGGACGGCGCCGCCGAGGCTGGCACAGAAAGAGGTGGCGAGACGAGCTGGACTCATACCGTGAGGGCTGGTTCGAAGTGGCGCTGGACAAGAGCACATGGAAGGACTTGGGGGAGGCCTTTGCCCAGCAGTGGGACAGTACAGGCTGAGAAAAAAAAATAGTGTGACAGTCCTTCCCGTCCCGCCCTGCTTACTACTTACTAAGTCAAGCACAATAAATTGATTGATCAGTAAAATGTACAAAAAATAGACCAAACCAAGCCGTAGCTGACGGGGCCCCGCTGCAGGGTTCCTATTTCTGTCCGCAGGGCTTAAAGGAACCTAACCAAACGGAACCTGGGGGTGCCCCTAAAATTAAAAATCTTGCAGAGTTGTAAATATTGAAATATACGTGGCTTTTTTTATCATGATAAAATCATCAAATGAGTCCATGACCCAAGACGGGACCCGGGACTGTCAGACCTACTGACTAAAATCCGCGGTGATCCTACAATAGCCCTTTACGTTCCAAGGTCACTGTTACCTAATAAGACAGTATCGCGACCATATATTTTACCTCAACTTGCTTCATTATTTTCTATCTTTCTAGGAAATCTTCATCCGCGAATATCTAAAACACTACGGTCAGGATAAGACCGAAGAAGTTTCATTAGACGATGTGAATAAACTACTGGAGGAAGTTGAAGCATTTGCTTGTGCCAGCCATCTGTTCTGGACTCTATGGTCCATTGTCAACGCATCCAAGAGCCAAATCCCCTTCGGATATTGGGTGAGTGAAAGTATTGTTAAAATCCGGTCGCAGAGCAGGAAAAATTGTGTACATTGACCTCTTTACCTACTGACAGTGATCACCACAGAAATATTAAAAACAGGAGAAGTGGCAAGGGGGCGTGTCGGTGAAGCCGTGGTGTTGAGCGTTTCGCTCAGCTATTGACTTGTACTACTTTATTTTGTACTACTTTGTTTTTGCATTAAATACATTGCTCTTTTACAACCACCTCAGTCTATCACTGAGTGACTTGACAAGCAATGTAAAACTGACATAACGATACCTCACCAAGCCGTAATGTCGCATGGTGCGTCCGTTGTATTTGAGCGGGAGAGTCGTATCCGCCCCCCGTGTCGCGACAACACACAATGATAATTGTTTGTGTGAGTAAATTATACGGAAAAAGTACGCTGTAGTGTAAAGAATTAGGTTTATATTTAAATGACTGAGTTATCGATGGCGCGTGTGTGCAATTGTTCGTAGTATTGTTTTGACAGAACTGTGTGCGCAATATTAGCGTTATGGAGGGGCAATTGTGGCTTCATCGGATTTTTATACATTTTGAATTCCACGCCATATCTCCTTCTATAATATATCTATGGTGATCACAAACATTTTTCTATTGATATTATGACAGAATGCGGATAGGCATACTATCGGTAAAAAGGTTTACAATCCCTGAGGACGGCGGCCATTGCATCTGTACGAGCGAGACTCGTTATTTTTATGCGGGAGTGACAGAGACAGGTAATAATAGGTCAGTGTACGAAATTCCTCCTGCTCTGCGACCGGACTTTAGATAATTTATGTTTGGAGTTTTGTTAGATAATTAATGTTTGGAGTTTTGTCTGCTAATTTATGTTTGGAGTTTTGCTAGATAATTTATGTTTGGAGTTTTGTCTGCTAATTTATGTTTGGAGTTTTGCTAGATAATTTATGTTTGGAGTTTTGTCTGCTAATTCATGTTTGGAGTTTTGCCTGCTAATTGATTTTTGGAGGTTTGCTAGCTAATTTATGTTTAGAGTTCCGCTTGATAATTTATGTTTGGAGTTTTGCTAAATAATTTATGTTTGGAGTTTTCCAGCTAATTTATGTTTAGAGTTTTTGCTAAATAATTTATTTGGGTTTTCTCTGATTAGTTTTTCGGTGAAGTCTCACAAACTAGTTTGTATTTTTTTCTAATAATTTATTACGATTTTCTAGTCTCCCTTGCTAATTTATATCAGGGGGCTAGTTAATTAATGTCTGATGTCTTACTAGCTAATTTAACAACGACCATTTATAACTAGACGCCTCATGCACGATCTGACTAAAGAAAATTATTCTGGCAAGTCGCTGAGGTACGACGTAAGCGAGGGGGACGGGGTACTGCGTTCTGATTGGCTAACGGGACGGGGTACTGCGTTCTGATTGGCTAACTCAAGGTCAGTGCGACGAGGGGACTCACAGGAGTGGTCGAGTCACGACGGTTATAAGATTTTTTACCTAATGTGTTGACAGACATCGGTCGCCTGTGATTAGAAGTCTAGATATAAATGGTCGTTGTAATTTAACTTAGTTTAGGGTCTCGCTAGCTAATTTACTTTGTTCACCTATAAAGAAGATCAACGGTAGGATTATTTTTTCAAAATTATTTGTACAGTAAAATCAACCAAATCTTTACTAGAATAGAGTTCAAATTCGCTTCACAAACATTCCTTGTAGCTTTTGTTCAAAGTTAATAAAAATTCAACCTTATTCCTTCAGGAATACGCCATGTCAAGACTGGACTGCTACCTCCGGCTAAAACAAGAAGCGATCAAAAAGGACAAATATGGCCTCCCCCAAAAGAGGAAAATCTGCGAGGTTGACATATGAGGCAAATTAGACACTCTCGCGCTACAAGACTAAGGTAATCATCATCACTATTTAACCTTCATCATCATCATCTTCTTGCCCTTTTTTCCCATTTTATGTTTCTAATTTCTCCGCATCACCTGGTAGGTTTTTTTTTGGGATGGCCGATCACTATTTGATGATGATCATTTGAATCTGATGCGCAGTTTCGGAGAAATAACCTTTTAAAGATACCGAAAAACGCTGTTTTTTATTTTTATTGAAATGAGGGAAAATAGAATAAAAGGGATTTTCCGACATTTGATAGTGTCAATCTTATGATCACCAATTTTGAAGCAATAGACTAGTTGCCCTAAAAAATGTAATTAGTCCGTCTTTTAGATTATTCAAAAATAAGGGACACGTATTTTTTTTTTTTGTAAATTAGACTAAAAATGACAAAGATATAGCCTATTAAAGTTACGTGTGACGTTACGCCGCCTGGCATTTTTTCGCGCGGGGTGACGTCACACGTAACTTTAATGGGCTATATCTTTGTTATTTTTTGTTTAATCGAAAAAAGAAAAAATACGTGTCCAATATTATTTTATAATCTAAAATACGGACTAAATAGAATGTAATTATTTTGACCCTGGAAACTACCCTATTCCTAACAACATTTTTCTTCCACTTGGGGTCGATTGGGTGGAGACGATCTACAACATTATTTTTAGTATATTATGCGAAACCTGAATATAGTTAGTTCAGAATCAGTAACTGATTCGATTCCAATAATTTTTACACCATGTTATTTTTTTTTTCAAAAATATTTTGCCTATTTTTTATTACCAGTTAATTACAATACAATCACCGTACGGTTAGGTACCTATTGCCAAACTATTATCACGAGTGTATAACACAGGAGACGCGGTTTACGCAGGTGTACCGCGAAATGAGCATGTTTTTGAACGGACAACCAGGTAATATACATGCTTATAACTTTGTGATTTTTTATGATACGGTACATAAAAAATAATAATGTTGTATAGTCTTACCACCTGACAACTCACTTTACCACCACACGCTCTATTTGATTTGACCAAACCTCCATTTCCATAATTCCGTTACGTTTCATGAAAGATGTTAAACATCTCAATTATTTGTTTCAGGTCTTAGCGCTGAGCGAGACGGGCCTCTAAGGCTACGTCCAGGGTAGGAGGCTTAAGCGCAAGCGGAAGCGGGCGCTAATAACAGAGAAAGCAAAATCGAGTGACGTAGAATCCGCCTTACCTCTTAGCCACGAGTGTTAAACTGTTGAGATCACGCCACGACTGATTGCGACACACACACAGTGAAGAAAAAAAAGACGCAAATCGCAACTCGCTTTACAGTGTGTGGCCGCTAAGCCCGCTAGAAGTCGCGCCCGCTACCGCTAATCTCTTTCAGCCTTGGATGAGCTCTATAGGTCCAGAATTATAATTTCTGAAGCAAAAACTCCGATCTAAGAGTTGCGACGGACGATTTTGAAGTCCGTTCATGGAAGTCGAAACCGGTTTTTCCGTTATTGGGTTTCTGAATGTCAAAAAGTGATGGACAATATTGGGATTCGTATCGGAACTGTTAATTTTCGTATCAAAATAACAGGTTTTTGAGTGAAAAATAGTGTTGGACGATTTTCGGTTTCGGTTTTTGGAAGTCAGAACCGGTTTTGAGTGCAACTTTTAGTTTTTGGAGGTGTATAAACGTATTTAGACTGATTATGGAGTCGAGTTTTTCAAAATGAGAGCTAAATGGATATTTAGGAATCCAGTTTAGATTATTCGAGAAGCAATTTCATCATACGCCTCCATTTTCCCAACTATATTGTGGTCGGCTTCCAGTCGAACCAGACGTAGCTGAATATCAGTATTTTACATGGAGCGACTGACTATCAGACCTCCACAACTCAGTAACTGGATAATACGATACCCCATGGTAAGACTGGTTGTCAGACTTTTAGAGCTTCTAACAGTAACGACTGTCAAAGATCTACAATTACGTGCTTTCTAAAGTAATTTCAACTTTAAACCAAAGAATGAAAGTTTAAACTGGATTACTAAATGTCTAAGCCTGAAATCTATAATCGTTACTTAGCGCTTGATTCTATTAAGACATCTTCCGTCTCTATTTTTCACGTCTAATGTAAAAGTGACAAGAATAATGCTAGTCAAAGTGTTAAGTAACGTTTATAGATCTCGGACTAACGAGTGAAGGTGTAAATATAAAAAAAGGAAAGTCAATAATTGGTTCCTTAGATCCAGTATTGTGTTTTCACATTAGATGTACTTAAAGTTAAAAAAAAAAATACATTACACTCTTTTCCTATTCCGTTGTAGTCGGGTAAGTAATCGCTTTCAATGTTCGAAACTAAGATTGTAATTCAGCCTTGTATTAAAGCGGAAACAAAGTTGCTCAACTGTTGCCCGCCACATAAAAGTTGCCGGCAACTGTGGCTGGCAACATTACGCAATTTTGTCTCAAAACAAATAATAGTTCAAAGACTCAATATTGAGATCTGCATATCCTAGCTATAAATTAGACTAGAGTTACATCAAAAACAGTCCAGCAGTTTTGGAGTAAACTCGAATATGTAAGTACAAATATGTATTGTTTTTTTGAGTTCTTGTGGTCGCTAGTCGACGGGTTTGAAAATGAGACTGTAAAAGTTGCGGTAAACAATTTCGGGTCGGCATTATACAATTCTAATAAAATGGATATGTTTACTTTATAAGGATCTCTAGAAAGATCGTGTCCTTACAAGATAATACCAAAAATAAAATTTGAAAAAAAAAATGAAAAACTATTCTTTTTTTAACTTTTCTTATTAATAGCAGACTTCTAAAAAATATTTATATTTATTACCATTGTTTATATTGTAAAAAGCTAAATTATGAGATAACAATGCAAGTTTTAAAGTATATAGATTTAAAAAATGACAAAAATTATAGTAAAAATGTCATTACTTTTAAAAATCCCGACGCACCTTCATATTGCTTTTAGCTTTTGTGACCAAATATGACTTGAATCAACTTATCATGTTCCCACTGCTGGGACACAGGCCTCCTCTCTGTAAAAATTCTCTTAGAGGCACATAGAGAGAAAACACATATTGGTAACATCATAACTATGCAAGCTTAGAATGTTTTCAAACAATAATTAACCTAATTTGTATGACATCAACGTGCATATTACTACAAACAACAGATATTTCATTCTCGTAGATAAAAATGTACATTAATTTCATAAAAATAAATTGCAAGTCAATATTTGGTTTTAAAAGTGAAATTAGGAAAGCTGTATAAAGCTCAAAAGTGTTAGTTGGCTCAAAAATGTACATAATTAATTAAGGAAATGAGCGAAGTCGGGTGACAATGTATGTTTACGAATCTATAATCAATTGACATAACATAGAAGTTACAAGACATTGGTTCGTAGAAAACGTTGCCAATACTTTTAGTGTCTAAACACACTATGCCGAAGTTACGCGACCGAAGTTCAGCACAATTACGCCTGCAATGCTATTTGAATTACTGACGACACACTATGCCTAAATTACGTCGCGTCATAGCGTACAGTCTAACTTCGGTCGGGCGTAATTTCAGCGGCAACTTATTCTGTGACCACACATACGCGACCGAAGTTCGGTTCGATTACCGACGAAGATCCGGGGGCGGGGAGCAGCAGGGAGCCGCCCGCGACGAATTTCTGCCGTAAGTTCGGCACTTATGGTGTGTCATATCAGCCAAATACGTCGGAACGTGAAATCAGCCGCCGAACTTCGGTCGCTTAACTTCGGCATAGTGTGTTTAGACACTTATTGTGCGCACAGCTAAGGAGTGGAATTTCCTGCCGGGGTCTGTGTTTCCTAATAGCTATAACCTTGGAGTCTTCAAGAAGAGTGAATATGTTACTTCTAGACAAGTGTGCTTCATCGTCGACCACATCTTCACTTACCTACTTCAACTTTGATAAGATTTAAATCCTTAGATTATGATCTTTTGTTCCTTTTGTAAGTATGGTCTCGCTCATTCATACTTCAAATAGTATCTTTTCTTCCATGCGGGATTATAAAGCTTAAAATTAGCATGATCCAACTGCTACGTTGAAATCACCTAATGATTTAAATATTTATACGACTAGACAGTCGAAATTGCTTCGACAAAATATCATCGTTTGATCAGATGTCTGAAGAAAAAACAGTTTCCATCCGGCTTTTTCTAATCCATTGAGATTTGTCGAAACTTGCAGTTTGGTGCCATTTTTAACCGACTTCAAAAAGGAGGTTTTCAATTCGACCGCTTTTCTGTCAAAATTTCTTAATAGATTTTCAACCTTATCACAATAGTGGAAGGTTGATGTTCGAATGGTAATGTAAAATTTGACAGATTGGTGTAGGTTGACCTGCTGGCTTGTTTACACCGATTACTCTGAGGTTTCTGGTCTAATGTTCGATGCAGTACATCTGCTATTTGGTCCCATGAAATAAAACAGCGTTTTAATTACGCACTAATTTGGGTGTCGCATAGTGAGTTAGTGAAAACTGAAACTTGCCTAGGCTTTCGAGGCAAATAAAAAAATGTAACTTCTATGCTATGCCAAAAATCTCTAACATTTATTTCCAAGATTTAAAAATATTGTAAAATTGTCTAGTTCTAAGTATTGTGATTATAGAAGTCTAAGTCTGTGTCTTAATTATTAAAAAAGAATGAATTTCTCTTAGAAAAATGACATTCCTACCCAAAAATGATTATTGTGTTATGTACTTATAATATTTAAATTTAAAAAAAAAAGTTGTGCGTGGAACCAGAGGCGCACTCATTGAATGGAGTTTTTATGTTTTTTCTGTCTCGACTAGTGTCGGTACGGAAAAACGTCAGCTTGTATTTATCGTACTCTGCATCGGTCCTGTACTATAATTTTATTTATGTGTACAATTTGCAAAAGGATATTACTATTTATTCGTGACATTTTTCCATAAAAATTAATTAAAACTTTGACAGCAACATTTTGACAGCTGTCACTTCTGTCATTCAGCTCTCAGGCAGCCATTTTGTAAAATGGCGGATTTTCGTGTCTATCTATTAGAGGAATGTAATCGAATATGGACTAATTTAAAACATCTAAGTCGTCGTAATTTTAGTCATTTTTCATCGAAATAATGTAATATAGACGAGATTTGTAATTTGTTATACAATTTTGTAACTTATTAATTTCTTGTACCCCATTTTGAATTCACTTAAACACCAAGTCATATACTTTTTAAATTAAACTGTCAAGATTTTATGTGGCTCGGCAACTAAAAAGTCGGCCGACAGTCGCACAGCTGTCTCTTAACAGTTGCGCTACAGACAAAGGCACATTTATCATATCCTAGTATCGTATTGGCTAAATTTAGTATAAAATTCCTGTGCCTTTGATTATAATGAAGCTTATTACTAAAAGGATAAGGCAGAGTTTTGCTTAAACAGTGCCACAAGCGTATTTGGCTCGGTGAAGAAAAAGTTGCTACAACATGTGACAATTTCCTTTCAAAGCGTTTCTTATTTCTCTAACGATTCAACAGAATCGAAATAACTTTTCGGTAACTTCTGTCATAGATTGACGTAAGTTACGAAAATATTTTTTTGCACAAAGGTGTCCATGTCCGCAAAATGTCCGTAACGGTTTGTCCATTTCTTCAGAACCAGGTCGGATAAGTGCTAGATACTTCAGCATTATTTGTTTAGGTCTATCTACCCAGAACAATATCCCTGTATAATCGTAACATGCATTTCCGAAACCGTGTCCGCATGTTGTCCGTAACGGAGTGTCCGGTTCTTTTTTCACCGGTTCCGATAAGAACCACTGTACCAGATACTTAGGCATTTATATAAAGGCCGCAGTCGCTGTTTAGAATAACGCCCTTTCATTATGGTGTCCTTGTCTACATTTTGTCCGGTTCTTAAAAACCAGGTCGCATAAGTGAATAAGCAATTATATAAAGGCATTCTTGTCTTGTCCGAATTTTTGTCCGTAACGATGTCTGGTCATTTAATAGCAGCTTGAATAAGTGTTTTATATACTTCAGCATTTGCATAATAGGGCCTATGTCCGGAACCGTGTCCGCAAAGTGTCCATAACTATTATGTCCGTCACTTTGAAACTCGGTCGGTTCAGTATTTGTATTAAGTTCTGTCAGGAATAACATCCCTGTATAAAGCCCAGTTTTCACTGCAAGCGGAGCGGAGACATTAATGACTCAGCGGGTGAAAAGAGTAAAAATTAGCTCGATCTGGGAACGCAAAAACCATTTGTTGGTGGAAAATCAAGTATGCGGGTCAATCTTCAATATTTGAGACATCCGTTGAGGATAATGACGCCCGATCTTTTAATACTAGTGCAACCATCCACTGACAAAAAACAAAAATATAAATTATTTTAATTACATCTCACTTAAATGAAATTAAAATTATTTTTATTTTTTGTCAGTGGATGGTTGCACTATTAGCAAAAGATCGGGCGTCATTATCCTCAACGGATTTCTTAAATATTGAAGATTGACACATGCAGTTTGCGCTTGCGAGTTTATCGAAGTCATTAATGGGTCCGTTCTGCTCGCAGTGGAAACTGGGCTTTATGGTGTCCATGTCCGGACTCGTGTCCGCAAAATGTCCGGAACCAGGTTGAATAAGTTTGTGGCACTATAGGTACTGACTGAGTAGCTATTGGTAAAATTTAAAAGTCAAAATTGTACTTAAAAAAAAAGAAATTGGTTACTTAAACATAATGTCCTATTTCGCGTTGTATTTCGTGCGCATAGCATAAATGCCGTTAAAAACTGTCCAGGGGGGGTATTACAACGTCTTAAAACCAGGCTTGTTCCAGTGAGTGAACGAGATGGCGCTAGACGACTTGTATAGCTCTGTCACTTTCACTCGCTGGAATAAGCCTGGTTTTAAGACATTGTAATACCCCCCCAGGGCATGTCCCTTGTAGCATGCGACAAAATTGACAGAGAAAATGATGCCATATTGTACCGACAATTATTAAATTTTACAGAAAAATGCTTTGTGCAAAATTATTTTTCCAATAATATTTATTTATCTTCATTATTGTTTATTTATGAGGCTGCAATTGTTAAAAAAATGTGTATGTTGACACAATATGGCGTTATCGAACCTTGTTAATTTTGTCGCCTTTTATGTTTATATGTCATTCTTAATGCTATTTTTAATATACTTGACAAATTCCTAACTAAACGAACTCGGCATTTTCTTTAAAAATAATAAAAGTCGAATGCAAAAAAAAAATGGAAAACGAATTTGTGAAACAAAAAAATGTCAACAAATTTAAAAAAAAAATGGTCAAATGGTTGAAAGATCTTTGACAAAATGTATTTTTCCTTCAAATTATGTCGCATTCCCTAAAAAAAACTATGTTAATTCAGTGCCCGAACGTATATACGACATACTAGCATATACCGGCTGTTTCGCTCGTATATTGGTCGAAAATAACCCCACATCTAATTTTTTTTTAATCTATCCTAACCTATAATGTTCCCACTGCTGGGACACAGGACTCTTTTCGTAGAAGGAGTGGGAAGGAATGTTCTTTCGATATAATATTTAACTAGTATAAAATTGGTTTGACAAACTAGATGAGGCCGGTGTTTCGTACCTGACTACTCTGAGAAGAAACAGCCGAAACAAACTCAGAGGTCACAGTCTCTTTTAAAGGCAAAAATGTCGTATCTGCGTTCGGGTAACTGGGAAATTGAACCCTAAGGTAATTTAGATAGCATATATACCAATGACAGCAAAATTTCTATACAATTATGTGTTACTGTAAATAGTTTTGTGATAAAAGCAAAAAAAATAATGATTTTATGTAATTATTTTGTTTTTTTTTTAGGTTATTTTATATTTTTTAAGGTTGTTTTTTATGTAACAAATAATGAATGAATAAATAAAACATTGTTTCGAATAAAAATTGTTTTTATTAACATGACAATTTCCTTAATTTTCTATGTTACATTGATTTGGATTTGAAGTACATTTCTATGATTTTAATAATAAAATCTTGGTATATGATAGTATTAAATAAGCAGGAATCATAAAGACATTAAAAAGCATGGGTGGTCTCAAGGTCCGCGTAATAAGCGATACAACATAGGCCTTGTCACTAATTTTATATATTTTATTTACATTAAAGTATTTACTGCGTTTATTGTTATGGAAAATTGTAAAAAAAACGTCTAGTGTACGCACAAGAAACTATTTTTTCTAGACTGAATGCTGTCCTTGACACTGGCTTAGCCCTCATCAGGGATATTAATTTGGACAACACAAAAATTATTCACTAAATCAGAATTTGTTGGTCATTGGTTCGTGTAGCACTTTTTGTTTCAGGGCCACGGTGGGTGCCCTCGTAAGACAGTCCCGGGACCCCGGTGCACATATTCCTTAGATATTTTCTTTGACAAAACAAATATCCATTTTTGCTTTTATTGCCACGAAAATAAATATATCACTGGGAATGACGAGGATGGAAATTTAAAGCATTCTTTTTAAATTTTTGGCAAATAATTCGAAAAGTAGATGATCTAGGCCTAAAAATTTGAAACTTTCATAAACCCCTACAAACCAGCCGCGGTGGTGGACGCTCACGGCGACGGACGTCGCAAGACGATCTCCGGCCACCGTAGGCGCGGGCATGCGGGCGGCGAGTAAAGGGCAACTCGCCACCCGACCATGGACCATGCCCGGGTCGACGACGCGTTGTGTTCCACGCGCGCCTCAAAGAGCGTCAGCATAATGACGGCCCTCTAGAGGGCCAAAGCCTGCCGGGGTCGTGAGACTTATCTCATTACCGTGACCCCGGAACATAAAGGGCTATTGAAGGACACCGTGGATTTTAGTCAGTACAAGTCTGACAGTCCCTCCCGCCCTGCCCGGGGTGGGAGGACTCATTTGATGATTTTACCACGATAAATAAAAAACCCTACAAATGATTCTCCTGTATCGTGGGTCCGTTTACAAACATATAAACTCACATACACAAACACCCAGATCCGAAACAACTACTTGTAGATCCTACAAATATTTGTTCTGTACGGGGATCGAACCCGCGACCCGCTGCGCCGATCACTCAGCCACTGAAAATCATAGGGAAAAATACGAAATCGCGACTATTTCGAAGTAGTATTATTTTTTATTATAGGTGTACTTATAGTATGACAATAGGCTATTTGACAGTATCAATAAATAATAAATCTAATAAGTCCGTTATTTAGAGTTTTGAAAAATAACGGACACATATTTTTTCTTATGTAAAATCAATGAATATTTACCAAGATATAACACATCAAGACTCGAGAGTGGGGGCTCGTGACGTCAGAATTCAGTAAAAAATTTACTAAATTGTGACGTATTAGCAATCTTGAAAGCATCATATCTCCGTCAATTTTGGTTTGCGTAAAAAAAGAAAAAATACGGGTCAAATATTATCTGATAATCTAACTGACGGATTAATTAGATTTTTTTAGTCAAATAGCCTATTCTATACACCGTGTTCTTCACGTTATCCATAAACTTTAGCAAATACTTCTATGGCTTTTACAAATCAAATCCAACAAAGGAAGTAGTACTTAAAAAGGCTTCGTTACAAAGATATTTGTAATTTCATTTTATGAAATTTAATTGAGCTATGCAGTGAGAAAGTATCTTAATTTGAAATCTATCAAATACTATTTGCATTTCATTTGTTTCAGCCCGCCAAATGTTATGAATGACGTTGCCAATTCGGATAAAGAGGCATGCATATCGGGTTATTTACGTCTAGGTATTTAGTTTGTATGAAAATTAACAAAAAATAAAAAATAAGAATTTATTAATGTGTCCATAATGAAAAATGCTTACTTCCGTGGTTTGAACATCTGGTCGAAGTTTATGTATATCGTCCGGAACACGGTGTATAGTGATTCCTGCTTATTCAACGACTAGACTACATTAAGTATTAATTAAAATACAATTTGAATTAGATATGATACATAGTAAGTAAACACTGGCTAATCACACGCATGTATCTTTCCCACACGCTCTTCAAATCAGCTTCCCTGTAAAAAAATAAAATAATATTGAATAAATATTGGTTCGATTCCCAAATATGGGAAAATGTTATTTACTTTTTCCATTTTATTGATAAATGCAAATTAATGTCGACTGAGAAAATCGTGTTCTTTTCGCTGGCATTGATGAAAAACGCGTTATTATTTTCCAATCGTAAAAATTAACTGAAAGTTGACTTAGTTTTAATAAACTGGAATCATCGCAGTAGTTTTGCAACAACAAAATCCTATTATACTGACTTCTAAACTAGACACGGAATGGGTGAACCACAGAAATATTAAAAACAGGAGAAGTGGCAAGGGGGCGTGTCGGTGAAACCTTGGTGTTGAGCGTTTCGCTCAGCTATCACTTGTACTACTTTATTCTTGTTTTCGTATATTACTCCGACTGTATTGTTTTTGCATTAAATACATTGCTCTTTTACAACCACCTCAGTCTATTACTGAGTGACTTGACAAGCAATGTAAAACTGACATAACGATACCTCACCAAGCCGTAATGTCGCATGGTGCGTCCGTTGTATTTGAGCGGGAGAGTCGTATCCGCCCCCCGTGTCCCGACATTACACAATGATAATTGTTTGTGTGAGTAAATTATACGGAAAAAGTACACTGTAGTGTAAAGAATTAGGTTTATATTTAAATGACTGAGTTATTGGTTTCACAGAATTGTGTGCGCAATATTAGCGTTATGGAGGGGCTATTGTGGCTTCATCGGATTTCTATACATTTTGAATTCCACGCCATATCTCCTTCTTTAATATATCTATGGGGTGAACGATTCCTTGATCTAAAATCCTAACAAGAAAATAAATAATTTATAAATTCACCTTAGCACATCCATTTGTAGCGCGCATTGTTCGTACGCGCATAAGAACTGAGCCAGATCAGTTTTAGGCCACGAACCCATTCGTAGAGGCTCTACACACCTGAAAAGGATAAAGATAAGCTTATGTATTTATGGAGAACTGTTTGGAATTTTGGAAAAGTGCTTGAAGCACGCTGAAAACTTGCTCAATACTTCTTCAATTATCTCTAAACACAGAAATGATGACCTGTACCCTTATCACGAGTTTTCACTCTTTTACTTTACAGCGTCTTTTCAGTATTTACAGCGTTTCTTGTATGAAAAAATGGAACAGCGCCTCTGGTGTGCGAAGAAGGAACTAATTTTTTCCTTGAAAATTGTCAATTTGAAATGTCAAAGTTCCAGTTTACTTTACGTCTCAAATACTGAAAACTCGTGCTCAAGGTACTGGCTGAGAAAAAGTGGTTTTGAACGAAGCTAGACGTTTTAAAGATGTGATTTTTTTGGTCCGAAAAAATGTGTGAGGCATTTCGAAACCTTCATACCATTAAAATTGAATATTTAAAGAGAGGAAAATGAATGAGCCAGATCATTTAGTTGGTTTTTACACCTCACCAGACGCAAAAATATTAAAAAAAAAAACAATTTTCTATCATTATTTTAATGGCAACTGGTTGCGCCCATGTTAGACAGTATTTAATGATAATTGAAGACGTATTGAGCAAGTTTTCAGCGTGCTTCAAGAACTTCGCAAAAATTCGCCGAGCTATCCTAGTATAACGCTTTATTTTTTAGATGGTAATAACATCAAATAAGTCCTCCCACTCAGTACGGGACTGTCAGACTTGTACTGGCTAAAATCCACGGTGTCCTTCAATAGCCCTTTACGTTCAGGGTCATGGTTACCTGATGAGACAGTCCCGCGACCCCGGCAGGCTTTGGCCCTCTAAGGAGGCCCCGTCAATTGCTGACAGCTCTTTGAGGCGTGCGTGGAACACGAACTCGGGCGTGGTCCATGACTGGACGGCGAGTCACCCATTACTCGCCGTCCGCTCTGTATTTACACTTGATTATCAAATCTTTTTAATCGATTAAATCGTTTATTCGTCTCTTAAATTTACATAACAAGTATGAATTGAAACAACCCCAGTAAGTGGTTAACACAACGACCATTTATATCTAGACTCCTAATCACAGGCGACCGATGTCTGTCAACACATTAGGTAAAAAAGTCTTATAACCGTCGTGACTCGACCACTCCTGTGAGTCCCCTCGTCGCACTGACCTTGAGTTAGCCAATCAGGACGCAGTACCCCGTCCCCCTCGCTTACGTCGTACCTCAGCGACTTGACAGAATAATTTTCGTTAGTCAGATCGTGCATGAGGCGTCTAGATATAAATGGTCGTTGGGTTAACAACATTTGTGTCGGGGTTGTCTCGCTCCCCCTGAATAGGTAAAACAATGTTGGGACCTAGGACAGTTAAAATTACAATGAAATAAATTAATAATTTTTGGTTTGTATTTAATTATCAAATTAAATACAAACCAAAAATAAAATATACAAATTAAAATTAAATAATTATTTAAACGACAATCATAATCAGGATGAGATGTGTGTGTGTGTGTGAGTGGGTGTGTGTATGTTTGCGGGTGTGTTTGTGTTACGCATAGTGCCATATGTTATAATGCGTAAAGAATAACGACACTCAAGCAATTCTAGCCAGAATCTTCTCTGTTTCGTCGTAAGTAAGAGGCTGTAACCACTCGGTTATTATTAATTTGCATTTCTGCGAGGTCTCAAGGTGGAAATGTAGTTTTGCGTTAATTTTGTTATATATGTATGCGGACTGGCATACATACTGACGCCGCGCAAAAACCGTATGTACCCCAGAGGAGTAAGCCACAATGTCTTTCCGCCTTCTAGACTGTCTTTCCAGGTTGACTGGAATATGCTTGTGTAGGTAGAGTATCGTGTTCACAAAAGGTATAGTTTTCTTAATGATAATAGGCAACTCATTCTGTACAGCTCCGTTGTGGGAAATCTGAATGGCTTGAAATAAATAACCTTCAGAAGTGACCTTTTGCTTGTGTAAAACATAGGTATTCTTACCTCTCAAGTAGATCAATGAATAAAGATCGCAGTTCTCTACCTCGGTGTAGGTTGCAAGCCAGACCGACCAATGCGCGAGTGTATAACCTGAAAAATTTATAAATTAAAATTATCATTTGCCTGCCTTTTCCCTACTATATTGAGGTCGGCTCCAGTCGAACCAGATGCAGCTGAATATCAGTATTTTACATGGAGTGACTGCCTATTAGACTTCCAGAACCCAGTAACTGGGTTGAGTGCATTTTTGCAAAAGTGCTTGAGCCACGCTGAAAACTTGTCCAATACGTCTTCAATTATCCCTTAAGGTGGATGCTCCAGGGTAGCCCGCGAAATTAAAAATTTCTTGGGGTTTTTTTGCACTTTGCAGGCCAGTGCTAGGTTGTATGTTGATTAAAATATTGATCGCGGCTGTAAGACGTATGTAGTAACAGAATTATAATCAACAAAATCATCAATACAACGCTCTAAGTTCATAAAGCTTCAGGAATGACTTTTTATGTCATTTTTTTGTTCCTGAATCTTTATGAACTTGGAGAGTTGCATTGGTGATTTTGATGATACACAGAAACAACACAGAAATGCAGACCTGGCTGAAAAGTAACGGGATTGTACCAAGCCAGACGTTCTTTGGGTCCCAATAAATGTTCTTGAGGCAACTCGAAACCTTTATACTTTTAAAATTGAATATTTAAAGAGAGGGAAAATTGATAAGCGAAATCATTTAGTTTGTTTTTACACGGAGAGAATTCACTAAGATTATTAATGGTCACCCATCCACAGACCTACCTCGGCAAGCGCAGCGGCAAGTTATAAATAAAAAAAAATAGTTTCAAAATTAATTAAACTAAAATTTGATTCTGTACCTGAAATTGAGCTCCAATTCTTGGTAAGATTTCTCCAATAATTTTGGTCGTAGACGCATACAAATCAAACTGGAAAAAAACACAGATTTTTAAAGACGCGTTATTTTATTACTAGCTGAGCTGTGCAGTTGGCATCCCTGAACAAAGTCCATTCCCAGTGATGGGAATTTCCCACAAGAAGAGACCTGTCTCTCAACAGTCGAAACCTCTCATCTCTGTGACCTAGGCTTGTGTTCCAGCAATGGTGATTTGTTAAATGCCGATTCCCATCAGTGGGAACTGGTGACAGAGAAGAGACCGGTCTCAACATTCGAAACTTCTCACCTCTATGCTCTAAGATTTGTTTCCCAGCACTGGGAAAAAGCTCAACCCATTCCCATCAATGGGACTTTACTCAAGAAGAGACTGGTATCTCAGTAGCCGAAACCTCTCGTCTCTACAGCCTTAAACACGATTCCCAGTACTGGGAATTTTTACAGAACTTCCCATCAATGGGAAAAGTCAGGATGGCTCAGATCAGTGTACTTAGTGTAAAATACACTCACTGCTTATGCTCCTTCTCCTTGTCGAGCAAAATGCGTAGTTCACGCAGCTCTAGAAGGAACTCCCTATCCATCTCAGTATCGTAGTATTCCGGACCTGTGCAGCTGTATGTCCAGCTTGTCATTATGGCCTGGGAAAGAAAAAGAAATATTTAAAGGTCAAGTGCGAGTTGTACTCACGCACCGAGGAATCTGTTCCAACTTATTTATTTTTTTATTATATACTAGCGCCCTCTCACAGAGAGGAGGCCTGTGTCCCAGCAGTGGGAACATTTATAGGCTGATGATGAATGAATGAATGAATACTAGCGGCCCGTCCCGGCTTCGCAAGGGTGGACATGACATACCATACAGGGTTACATTTCAACTGGTCGTAGATGGCTATATCCGAAACTATGAGGAATATCGAAAAACGTTGAAAGGAGTCTCGAGGCCGATTTTGACGAAAACTAAAACTGCATCATTGGATTTCAAAAAAATCAATAATCATGGCCAAGAATCGAACCCACGAAGCGGGTAATATCCATTCGATAGTGTTGCTAATAAGAATCAAATTCTGGGAAGTAATCATATACGGTAAACTTAAGTTATTCCGGTTCTAAGAGTTGGTGAACACCCACGATACAGGAGAAATGTGTGTAAAAAATAAAAAATATCGGGCCTAAGGGTTCCGTTTTTTTCTGACATACGGAACCCTTACAATTCATATCTTTATTTGCATTACATAATGTTAGTTTTACAGATCTTATATAAGGTAAGATCTAATAATAGGCTTAAAGCTAGGTACAATTATGGACCTGTAGGGCACAGCAAAAAGTATAAAAATTAAATTAAATTAAACATAAGTATGAATGAATGAAACAATCAAACGACACTTACCTGTGCACAATGATAGAAGTCGTTGAACGTCAAGTACGTGAGCTTCCTCTTAGCAGTCTCGAACCTCATGCAAGCTATGAACACCACTGCACCATACTTTCTGTAATAAGGCATGTGGACAGCATCAATAAATTGTAAAACTAATTAGATTAGTTGTCTTAACAACATTATAGGGTGATAATGATGATTTATTGACAAATCAACATTATCAGCCTATAATGTTCCCACTGCTGGGACACAGGCCTCCTCTCTGCGAGAGGTAGTGGGCCATAATCCACCACGCCGGCCCAGTGTGGGTTGGTAGATGTCACATGTCTTCGAATTTTTAGTTTTAGGACATGCCGGTTTCCTCACGATGTATTCCTTCACCATTTTGAGAGCAGTGGTGATTAAGTAAATAACACAAATTAATGCCTTGGTTCGAACCCATGACCTACAACTAGTAAGTCGGGGCCGATATCACTGGGCCTCTACTTCTCCAATCAATGAATATTGAAATAGAAATTGCTCGAGAGTTCAACTCGTGACATCTGAACTATTTTTTTTTTGTTATTATTTTGTGCAGCACGGCCCCAGTCGTAAATCCAGTACGATATTCCCTAAGCTATTGAAAAGGAAGTGTTACTACCACTATCTCAAGGTTCCTATCTCGACGACGAGCTCGTCGCAGCGCACAACCTATAGTTTCCGCCAGATAAGTCTGGAATAAAATTCGTTGACCCCCGTGTACCAATGTGTTCCAATATTTCATAACGATACGAAAAAATGTAAAGAAAGTGTCGTTACACGATCAAAACGAGATATCAAAAAAGTATCGTGGTAAGAGGCGACCTTGACCTTATGTTTTAATTTGAAATTCGAACGATGGTATTATAAAATTCCAAAGATGTATTATGAAATTCGAAAGATGTATTATTTTGGTACAAGTCGGATCAATGACCGTTATTCCAGAATTATCTGACTATAGAAAAACTTACTTAGCCAAAGGTTCAGAGAGCAGAAAAGTGCTTCTAATATTAGCTACCACGTTGCCCGGCATTTCTTCGACAGCTTTGAAAACTCGGCGGACGTTGTCAAATTGACGGCGACAGCAACGTAATGGAGCGCCCGAGCGTTCTGCTACCTAAAGACAGGGGAATTTTATGTTATACATAGTCTGGAATAACACATGGAGCCAGGTATTAAGATAACGTGGGATAATATACCACGCGGGCGAAGCCACTGGCAGAAACTAGTCATTATTAAAATTGACAGATTAATGAGAAATAAAAGTTCATGCCCGCACTTTTCCTCTCTGCTTAACGAATCGGGACTTCGGCACAGTGCGGGTAAATGAGGAGTGTTTTTTTGCCTCACACAAGAAGAGATTGGTGGCAGACAAATGATAAATATTGTAGTCAATAGACAAATGAGTAAAAATATTGGTGGCAGGCTAATGATAAATACTATAAGTAAAAAAAAAATAGTACAAATATTGGGGGCAGAGAATTAGCAGTTCAAAAGGGCCTGGAAATAGTTTAATTGAATTTAAGTTGGAGTATGAAGTACCTCATCTAAATCTTTCCTGTGCCTTGAGGATAGTTTTCTTCCAAGAAGTTCTCTGATCACAGCATCATCAAGATCGTAATATCTGAAAAGAAAAATTTTGATTCTTAACTGCTATTGGGAGGAGCTATTTAGTCTGTTGTTTAATTACGGTATTGAAAAACAAGTTTTTTTTTTCTCAATGATCTTTGGGCAAGATAAAACATATCAAAACTCGGGAGTGGGGCCTCGTGACGTCTGATCTATGTAAAAAATGTACGTAGAATTGACGTATTATGAATTTAAAATGCGTATAGTATCATGGTTATTTTTAGAAAACAATATGGCTGAAATCATTTTTGGTAATCCTACTGACAGGCTTATTAGATTTTTCAGTTATGTAACCTTTTAATGTTATTAAAAAAATTCTACAAGAACAGTCAACTTATTTAGACCACTTTTTGATTATAAAATCTATGGAGCGTTTAAAAACAAAGTCTTTAAAAATTACTTACTTCTCAATAAGCATCTGTTTGGTAGCCTCGTCGATCTGAAATATCATCTGTTCCGACAACTTTGATGGTACTGTGAGCAGACGTTCCAACAGAGCGAATGTCCTGAAACATTGAAATAAAGATATAATTTACACTCCAATTTTTTATTTTAGGGTTATTCCTTTGGGTTTGCCCTTTATTATGTTCAATAAGTATTAAAACACACGAATTTAAGTGAGAATGTATTTCAGCTAGGTAGCTGTCAAGACAAAAGTGATCTACCTACATTAATCTAAATTATCATAAATATAATAAAGACATGTACCCACAACTTCAATCACAATAACTTAGTTCCATAACATGACATACCTCCCCTCTAAGTATTAATTAACTTTCAAACAACTTCTTGAAACTCTTATGATTAGACTAACAAAATATTATAAATTAATGTAAAAAGTATTATCATAAATATAATAAAGACATGTACCCACAACTTCAATCACAATAACTTAGTTCCATAACATGACACCCTTGGTCTATCTAGCCCAAAAGCAAAGACCTAACATGTAGCAAGCTCACTCAGAAGGAACTGGAAATACTGCACACTGACGGACACAATAAAAACTGGCACCGGACTCCTCCAGGATGGTGGTCGCGAGCCAGGCGGCTCTGGTGAGGTCTACCACGGTCAGTGAGAGCACTCAGTCATCACCGCAGGTTACAGGTAGTCTGTGGTGCTGTTGCCCGAAGTGGACCACTAGGAGGTGGAAACATCCATTCAAACTTTCTCATAATACCTATTGCTGGCTGAGATAAAAAAAAAATGAAGGTACCTGTAATGATCCAGCACATCGCTCGCAATAAGTTCGACTGTCGCTCCATGTTGTTTGGCGAAGTCTCGCTTGTGCAATGTGGTGACCGCTTCACTGGCTGAAAGACAATTATATTCCTCACTAGTGGCCCGTCCCAGCTTCGCACGGGTATATTAAGAACCGCTCGTCCGATTTTGTGCAAACTTCACTTAAAGCATCTAATAAATAGTTCGAACAAAGCCTAAACATTTGGTTTGGATAGGTGAGCCCGTTCTTGAGTTATAACATTACAACGAAAAGTGGCATTGATTTTTATATATATAAATGATCAGCCTATCATATTCCCACTGCTGGGAAACAGGCCTTCTCTCTGTGAGAGAGAGTGGGCCATAATCCAACAGGCCCAGTGCGGTTTGGTAGATATCAAAATGTCTTCATATCTTTGGTTCTAGGATATAGTGGTTTCCTCACAATGTTTTCCTTCACCATACTTTTACAAAAATAATTATACAGAAATAACCATGGTCAATTAATAATGGCAGGCAGATGTTTGATCATAAGCAATAAATATAAAAGTTGATATTTTGCTAAGATTTTGATCAATTGTGTCTCTTTTTACTGTTTCAATAATAAATTGTTGGTGTGAAGAAAGTTTTGGTAACATTTATTTATTTATCTTTAAAATATCAAATAACCAGATGTAACGGTGTGAATTAAAGGCATACCCCTTTAGTTTAGGTTCGTAGCAGATGGCATTCTGTGGTTTCTGTCTAAAAACTGTCTTATGGCCCAGTGGTTGAGCGATTGGACTGCTACGCTGCGTGTCGCGGGTTCGATTCCCACACAGAGCAAATATTTGTATGATCTACAAGTAGTTGTTCCAGGTCTGGGCGTTTGTGTATGTGAGTTTCTATGTTTGCGAACAAACCCACAATACAGGAGAAACTCCTATTGTATGGCAATGTTTTATAAAAAGAAAAAAAGGAGCAAGCTAGTTACTACTCGTATAATATAGACGAACAAATTCTATTGAATATTATTATAGTCCAGTATTATATTCTCAACCCACATATTATTGAAATGAAATTAATGATGTTTGTTTATGCAAGTAGGTTATATGAACACCACACCATCAAAAGATGTGTAATGTAAATCTTTCATAAAACTAAGAGAGGCCGGTGTTTTGTGTTGTAGATATAGCTTTAGGGAATTTTATGGAGTTGGTAACTGGCTGTATTACTCTATGGTGACATAAGGTTCAAAATATTCTAAAGTTTGACTGAATTTTGTATTTGACATGTAAGAAACAAAATTCAGTTCTCGAAGAAAAATCATGGAAAGTTTAACATTGTAATTGAGAATTGTGATGTAGTTTTATAGAAAGGATATTGTTTTATAGGAGTTTATTCTTTATATTTCAATGTAGAAGCAATGTGATATATGAAAGATTGAATAAAAAGTTAAAAATTACTGTAGATGCATTTGTCATTGAAGGATCCTATAAGTGGGAAGAGAGGAGTGTGAAACCTTCCCACAACATTTTGTACCTGAATACTCTGAGAAGAAACATCCGAAACAAACTCAGGGGTCACTGTCTCTTTTAAAGTCCAGACATTAAATTGGTAGTCATACGAGGGCCATGTAGGTTAACGTCTGAGATGGTCTTTTAAAGAAAGAACCACACAGATTTGAGTGGACCTGTCCAGTCAGTGCAAGCATTTGTCAGTTATCATATACTATTAAAATTGATACTTTTCAGTTACAACTGGTTAAGACCCTGACCTAAGTCTATATAAATATGGATGAAAACTATTAAAACAGAATAATGAAATATTCAATAATGTGTGTATATGATTAATCATCTGCCTGTCTTTACCCAATTATGTTGTGGTGTGTGGTTCCGAGCTTTAATAGATAAATACTAGTATTTTTATCAAGCCAGTTGTGATACTAAGTCATCAAACTTAAGTTTAAATTGAATTGCCAATCAGGGGACCTGCACTGTATCTCCTTAACACAGGCTAAATTTTAGCCTATCTAGGAGAACAGTACTCCACCCGTATTTATTGTATAATATTAAACCTATAATAATAATCAACCTTTGTAAACCTTGCAATCCCATTATGAAATAAACGATTTTATTATTATTTTATTATTAAATTGGAAATTGAAATTTAAACTTAAATTATTCTATATAGAGTGATCGATTTGCTGTGAACGATGGGATGTTTACAGCTCTTATGTATCTAATACTAGAGCTAACGTAATTTGATACCGTAATCTCTTAAAATTTAAGAATTTCTGAAAACAATCTCATTTCATATTTTTAAGAATTTATCAAAACAGAATTTATTTTTATTTTTGGATGCAGGTCGCTTCCAACCGGTATATGTGGAGATCTAAAGGGGAGGCCTATGTTCAGCAGTGGACGTCCTATGGCTGAGATGATGATGATGATCAAAACAGAATAATAACTACCAATTCGTTCAGTAATTGACCATAAACTAAATATGATAAAGTAACAAATAATTAATGAAACTTCTTATATAAAAATAGACCCTAAAATTAGAATTTCGTATTAGATTCTAAATAGAGATAATTAATCTTATCAAAAACATCAGTTTATTGAACTATACTTACAAGAACATCCTTCAATCCACAGTTGGTATATCTCAGGATCGATTAAAGTATAATTACTAACGAATACGTCCACTTCTGTGTACATTTTTGTTTATTTTTATTAATTTTCGTAACCTGAAATACAACTACGAATTTCAGGCAAAATACCTCTTTGACACTGACATTTAAGCTAATGTTGCCATTTTAGATAATTAAAAAAAATAAACACTTGTGGAATGAAGTTAGCTGCAAGTATTCCTGACAGCATAAAATAAGTTTGGAAATGTATTTGATGAGAAGATGAACAAAGATTTTAAAAATAAAATCAAGAACATTAAAAAATGTAATAATGCATTAGGTACTAAGGCGCCATCTCTACGAGCGAGAGAATCGCGGCGATATTATTGTCGTGCCACGGCCACGTATAATTTCCATATTCAATATACTCTCTCGCCGCGATAACATCGCGTGGAAATACGTGACAGGACGATAATATCGCCGCGATTCTCTCGCTCGTGGAGATGGCGCCTAAAACATAGTTTCAGATTTGACTTTGATAAGATAACATAAAAACCACTATGCTTCCAACTTCCAACGTATCTCTAAGTAGTCTGTGCTTCCAACTAGTCACAGAGCAACTAGTCAAACCATAGACATTATAATCCTATGGACTGGAAATACCTACACCAAAAACGTGGATACCTACAAGTTCGCATGGCACATAAAATGGCGGCCAATGCTAGGGTTGTGCCAATCAAGAAACATAGTGTTACTGTAACGAGTATGGATACTAGTATCCCTAGTACTTTTAGGATTACATAATAGTATTACGACTAGATACCATGATTAAATTATAATCCATGTAGTTACGTAAAAAAAATGAAAATTTTCACATTTGCGCTATTGCTTGTAATTAAATATTATACATATATTTATGTGTTAGCGTTAATTTAAAAAATTGACGATTAATTCGGATTGTACAGGTAAACCTTTGGACTTGTTAATTTGTCTTTTTAAAAAGTCTTTTGGTCCCGTCAAGTCTTCTATCACAACAGCCTTCAAATCAGCAATTTTTTTTTCCTTCGTATTATTTCATTGAGGCGTTTAATTGTTTTCTGTTGATTGACGTATTTTTCTTTAAAGGCTTTAATTTTTCCAGTTTGTAAAACCTGTAACAGAAAAGATAAATAGTTAAATCAAATCAAATTTATTTCAACTAGGCCAATAATTACAGGCACTTTTGAATGGTCAAAAGACATAAAAATAAATCAGTACAAAATTGTTATGGTGCTACAGTTCTAGTCACAAGATATAATAACTGTGAAAGTACCGTAGGTGCCCATTCCAGAGCGAAGATCTCTATGCAAAAGAACGGACAAGAAACTCCATGGACACTCTTTTTACACTCAACGTAGCAAGTTAAGTGTACAGTTAATAAAAAAAATAAAATAATGAAAATTAAAATAGACCGTGGCAGCTAAGAGATGACCAGTCCCATCTCACAGCGCCTTTTCACATGCCAAATGTATCAGCACTATTAACCAATAACTTAATTATGCACTGTTAAAAAATAATTTGCATATTGCATTTTATTGCTAAAAGTTATTTTCAAGTGACAGTTGACAAGTCTTTGACAGATTGTGGCGCTTGATGTGCTGCCGTCTGTTTGTCAGAAAACGGTTAAAAATTCAACATCTACATACCTCTTTGGGCACTGTTCCCACAAATTGATGGGTCAACTGCAATGGTGCCTCCATTACACTAGATGGTTCATCTATTACGGTAGATGGTTCCTTTATTACAGTAGATGTACAAGAAACATCAGATTCCTTGAGTGTTGCTTGTTTCACAGAATACAAATGACTCTGGAAGTTGTTTTTTGTTGGATGTCTGAAAAAAAAAATGAAATATGCATTACTATCCATATAACTTAGGCTAAAAAACCAGGCTGTTATTTAACAATCATTAAAATACACACTTACCGAAAATATTGTAGGTACAGAGTTCTCATGTAACCTAATAACATCAAGTGTTCTGTTAAAACATTTTTCTTCAAAGTGAAGTGAACACATAAGCCAGTCTTTACTTCGAGAACAAATTTTGGGTAAAGTCTAGTATTCGGTAGCAGGCGGAGGGGGGGGTGAGGGGGGTGAGGGGGAAGGGGGGGGAGTCCCCTACCCCCCGGTACCACTCTCATGTTAAGGTCATGCACCGTTCTTGAGAAAAACCAATTTTTGTAACCTAACCTTAAAACTTGTTGTAGTCACATAATAGGCGTATTCCAAAAACTTGGTATAGTTTAGCATAAGGAGGGAGGTGCCCCCTATGTCCTGGCACCACTCTCCTGTAAAGGCAGCGCCCAGAACCCGCCATCTCTTCGAATCTAACCTAAATCTAACCTGTCCGTGTCGGGGTGTCCCGAGCTCGCTCTTGCATCCTAGGTCAACTAGGTCATTGATTACTACCTACCAAGGTGGCTCGACGGAGCCCCGGGGCTCCTACTTCTGGGTGGTTTAAAAAAAAATAACCACGAAGGGGATGGCGGGGTCTTTCAGACCCCGCCATCCCCTTCTAACCTAACCTGTCCGTGTCGGGGTGCCCCAAAGTCCCGAGCTCGCTTCGCTCGCTCTTGCATCCTAGGTCGAAAAACTGATTACTACCTACCAAGGTGGCTCGACGGAGCCCCGCTTCGCGGGGCTCCTACTTCTGGGTGGTTTAAAAAAAAATAACCACGAAGGGGATGGCGGGGTCTTTCAGACCCCGCCATCCCCTTTTAACCTAACCTGTCCGTGTCTGGGTGCCCCAAAGTCCCGAGCTCGCTTCGCTCGCTCTTGCATCCTAGGTCGAAAAACTGCATTGATTTTTTTTTCAACTGATTTTGCACCATAGACAATACGTGGTGGACAATATATGGTTGTCAATCGCCCGTTTTTAAATTCCGTTTTCGATTTTATCTGATTTGAGGTTAGAAAAATTGGTTTTCATTAATTTCTCGAAAAATACATTATCTTGTGAAAAATGTGGTAGCATTACAATCGGGGACTTATACCTTACCAATTGCAAGCCTTTCTTAGAGCTCGGGACTTGGGGCACCCCGACACGGACAGGTTAGATTCGAAAAGATGGCGGGGTCTGGGCGCTGCCTTTACAGGAGAGTGGTGCCAGGACACAGGGGGCACCTCCCTCCTTATGCTAAACTATACCAAGTTTTTGGAATACGCCTATTATGTGACTACAATAAGTTTTAAGGTTAGGTTACAAAAATTGGTTTTTCTCCAGAACGGTGCATGACCTTAACATGGGAGTGGTACTGGGGGGTAGGGGACTCCCTCCCCCTCCCCCTCACACCCCTCACCCTCCCCTCCGCCTGCTACCGAATACTAGACCCAACCCCAAATTTTTTCGTCACCGATAGAGTCCAACCATTTTTTCTTCAATCTTTCATTTTTGGGAAACCTATAAATGATTAGTATTTTTTTATCCATACATCATTTGGTAACAGTTTCAGAGTAACGAAGGACTAGTATCGTGAACTATTACAGCAACGGTACAACACTATTATTATTGTAAACAAACGAACGAAAATAAGAAATGAAAAATATTGTCTGTAGGACAGAAATAAACCCAAATATTAATACTCTAACAATGAAAACAAGGTCACATAGCGATTTCTTTACCGAAATTGTTCTATTTCATGTAGTTTTTCATGAAAACCTGTTACTAACCTGTACAAAGTCAATTCAGGCTGATTTTTCTTTTTCCTGGCATGACAAGACACAATGGAACATCCAGGCATGTTGAATTACTGTTTCTTAATGGTAACACGCACTTTTAAAAGAAAACACTCCGTAATTTACTCAAAAATCTAAATTCAACAATAAGTAAACAACTGTTTGACAGCAGAACTACCACGAAACTTGGCACATAAAATGGCGAAATGGGCACGTTTCTGTAACTGCGGGAAATATCCCAACAAAATATTCCATTTTGAGCAATAACCGAAATATTGTTGTCTCTTTTGTCAAATATGATTATTGCATTAGAAAGAAAGAGACAAACCAATATTTCACTCTCTGTCTCATGTTTGACTCATATTTGTATAAGCAAAATGTATGTATAGAACATCGGGGCATCTCCATATAACTTCATCTCAATGAGTCAAACGGTCGTTCTGTTCTGTTGTCATTCAGTCATTTTTTGTCATTTTTGAACGAACGTCAAACCTCAATGAACGAACGTGTAATCAATGATTGATTTTTTCGTACGCGTTCGCGTTTGTGTTGTGGAATTAATTTACTGATAAAGTAATAATTTTTACCCCTTATCTTCATGAAATAATTGTGTAAGTACGCTATATAAACTTAATTTACTGTAACACTTAATATTCTTTCTGTAATAATAGGTTATTACGATTAAATCCGGAGTTGAAGAGTCGAGTTTTTGTTGCCAAAAATAGATATGGCTCGTCGGAAAATCACTGATACATTTAGTGTTTATGGCCGTAATACCTTTAGTTAAATATAAAAACACAAAATAACTCCTGCCTCTATTCATAAAGTTATTATTGGTAAGAACGACTTTCGGTAAAACTATCAAAAAAGCGCTAACCTGCGTTCACTTTTTTTTTCCTTCGCCTTGTGCAGTGTACCTTCTTAATGTGCTATACTTCTCTGTTAATTGTCATCTCAGCACACATGATAAGGCACTGTAGAAACAGAAAATTGGGCGGTTCTGAAAATATTACATACATAATTGCATACAAACAGGTCGAATTGATAACCTCCTTTTTTGTTGGAATCAATGACCTTAGATAATGGAATGTCTAGATTTCTAGCAGGCCAATGAGGAAAAAGGAAGAAAAAATTAAGATTCCTTCCTTTCAAGGAATTACATTTAAATGTGAATGTGGCATTTATAAAAAAAAAAAATACTATAAATCGCAAGATATTATAATAAAAAAATAAAAAAAAACTTCACAAAAAACATATTTTTGTTTTGAACATGGAATCTGGACATTTTATAACATGTCCATGACATAATAATGCCTCATTTGACATGCAAGAACATGCATGTAAGTTTGACCATATTGCGATCTTTGTTTGATCAACTGAATTCATTGTGTCCTTGAATATTCTGCAATGTAATACAACTCCCATAATTTTTTTTTACTTCATGTGAAGTCGGGTACACATGTAGAAATCGCCACGTTACACCAGTCTGGATCTAGACCCAGCTTTAAAAGTGATCTAAAGGCCAGAACATTTAAATTAAATCAAAGATTCAATTTTGAGCATAATGGCAGATTTACATTGAGTCAGTAACTGGCGTCAGTGCTGGCGCCGAAAACTGACTCTTGCTATTTAGACGAGGTCAGTATTTCAAGAAATCAATTTACATTATGGCAGTGCCAGGTCAGCACTGACTCGTCAGTGGACCACAGACTAAATATCAGTGGACTGACGTCAGTTACTGACTCAATGTAAATCTGCCATAACATTACTAATTGCTTGTGATGTTTGTAACAGAAACAAGTGAAACAAAATTGATTTCAATTGTTTCTCCCATTTAGTAACTGTTACAAATTGTATAGCTACCTACAGATTGCACACTGCTATTGCTGATAACATGAATCGGAACGAACTATTACATTACAGGCAAATGGCAAATGCTCTCAGTGATAGCCTTTATGGGAAATATTTAGTAGTTCTGCGAAAAACTCCACAACCCAGTAACTGTGTGAAATATTGTGTGGTTCGGCACGAAATTTAATTTTGAAAATTGTTTATTCCATTTATTTTCACTTCATGTAAGATAAATAATCAATCAAATCAAATCAAAGCATTTATTGCAAGTAAGCCATTTGAGACAGAGCCAGGCGCTTTTGAATTTTCAATGACAAAAAAATATAATTAAATACTACGAAATTATGGTGCTACAGTCCCAGTCACAAGAAATAATAACTGTGAAAGTACCATAGGTGCGCATTCCAAGAAGTAGTTTTTTTTGTTTTTTTTTTTCCAGATGCTGGTACACACTTGAATTACCAGCGTCTGGAAAAAAACCCAAGCTGCCTGAGGCCAGGGTTTTAGAGAAACTACATAAAAATTTGCACCATTTTTAGCAATACTGTCTAACAAGTGTACTAATTCAACTACCAAGCGAGAGCCTCTAGATGTTAGTCGAGGTTTCAGCTAGTAAGCCTTGGCCAAATAAAAATATCTGACTGACTAAGCAGGATACTGCGGCCCTGGAACGCAATGGGCAACCAACGGAATAGGGTGAACTTTTAGCCAGTCTGAATCTGACAGTCCCTGCCGAATTTGGACCCATAATATTAGTAGTAATTTTTACTCGTGGTGCTAAGCAATTGGGCTTCTGCCAGTTTTAATGTCCCTTTGTGCCTATTGGCCTTGTTTTGTTCTGTCTCCTGCTTGACATGGAGGGAAGTGGAAACATATTTTTCCAACTCCTCCACTATTCTTTTCTGATTAATTTCGTTGCAGGATCCAAGACAGGTAAATTTATTCTCCGGGACACGTCGAGCTTCATTGTCTCGGCGTTTTTCTGGTGGTTGTCACTGTTTATTCTGGCTTTCAGGAGTTGCAGTGGTTTGGGAATATTGTAGTGGTCTTGTCCTAAAAAAAAGTCCCTTTCGATCCACCTATGGAGGGAGGACACATCTGATCATTTAACCACCCATAAAATATATATGACGACGTCAGCGACGGCGCGGAGCGATAGGACGTCATCATCTCGGTTCGGTGGTGAAGAATCCATTTCGTAGGTGTCGTTGAAGTGTAGCACGAATAACACGATACGTTAATATAACCTCACTTTTGTTCACAATCACTTAATTCACAATATTATTTGATAATATTTTAGTTAGGCAAACCGACAGTTTCGGTTTGGAGAAGTGACTTGGTCCGAGTCTCGATGCAAACTGAGCGTTCGACAATCCCCACTTCCCAAAACGACTCTGTCCACGTGCCGCCATTACAACATAACGTCACAGCGTTTGCCCCACTACTACACTAATCAATTGAGCAACTTTTATTAAAAACAATATTGCTATCCACGACACGGCCATCCCGACGAGTCACACGTCCTCGTGTGCATCTGTAACATGAAAACCAACTTTGAAGCATTTTTGAGAGCTCGGCCAACCTGACCGTAACGCGTTATCACTTATCACAATAGCTACACTCAAATCAAAAACTTCAGAATCATTTTAAAAACTTAAACACAGGTTTCTCCAAGTCTCATAAATTATCAAATCTCAAAAAAAGAAAACACCACTCATGGCCCGGCTGCTACAAGCAGCCAGTGTCAATACATAATTGGTACCAGTATCGTCATCACCTCATGTGATACGACTAACACTTCATCGAGTCCGCGACTCTGAGGTCATAACATGACCATACAAATATTGTCCTTCAAAACTCTATTAGTCCCCGCCGCACCACTAGCTGCCCATCGCGCTCTGAACAACTCCACAGTGAGATGCAGTTACGACTACAGACTAGTGCGTGCGGCGCGACCAATTAGCTATGGTACACGTACACCACTGGCTGCCCATCGCGCTCTGAACAACTCCACAGTGAGTTGCAGTTACGACTACAGACCAGTGCGAGCACCGCGACCAAAAACTATGGTACACCACTAGCTGCCCATCGCGCTCTGAACAACTCCACAGTGAGTTGCAGTTACGACTACAGACTAGTGCGTGCACCGGGACCAAAAAAACTATGGTATGTGTTCTATTTACTGGTGGAGGCACCCTCCTCACCATCTTCTACATTAACCAAATCTAACCCATCAGGTAGACTACTTGGAGGAATCTTTCGGACGCGATCGTGGGCGTACTTATAAGTTCTATTATCAGTCAAAGATTTCAGCAGGTAACGATCACCATCTAAGTAATTCTACAATTTTAAATAGTCAAGATTGTAACTTGGCCTTTGTAGAGTCAAAAGGTTTCTTGTCATAGGCAGAAGCTTTCTCCATGTTCAGCCAACTTCCTCTTCTACAAAAAAAAAATAACTTGTACACACCGTTCGGTCAATCCTGACGCAACGCTGAAAATCAAAATAGAGTTAAGCCAAGTAAAGTTTAAGTTCAAACACTAAACATAACACAATTAAGACTGACCGAAAATCCCAGAGCAACCAAGTACCTTTGCAATTGTATCATTACAATGCAAGAAACTAATCATCAAAAAGCAGGAATCAAATTCGTGGCCTATGGCTAACACTAGCCCCACCAACAAACCTCTGTTTGTTTCACACCGTTCACCATGAACGCACAATACGCGACCTCCGCCAGTGCCATCCGCACACCGCGCTTCCATGGACACCGGGATGTCAATAAGATACGGATTACGGCTACGAAATAGCTACTGGTATGGTCTGACCAGCCGACTAAGATTCCACACTATCGTCCAAGTCAACATCTTCTACTTCAAAATGGTACTTGACCCTCAGGCATTCTCCGCAATCCATCAAGTGCACGCTTAGGTTTTTAATACTCTCAATGATCCGCGGTCGATTCAGTTTGGTTACGTTCTTATTGTTGAAGTAACATAGGTAAAGAAACTCTTACCAGATACCCTTTAATTGAAACGTTGAAGACAGTATGGCTCTCGTGAACCTTGGAGAGAATCCTCAATCTAAAATCTGTATCATAGAGTTAACGGAAGTCGGCTCTATCCCAGTCATGGTCACATTCTCATCAAGCCACTTTCCTTCAAATTTACAGGCTACAGATTATTTAATTAAAGAACACTCGGCACCAGAGTCTTAACGAAATGAAAATTGCTCACCGGATAGGGTCCCAGTCGACACGTTCAGGAGGCACAGGTCAAATCTCTTTTCATTAACAGGCCTTGATGACCCGGAGTCGGCGCTGCTCCTCTCATTGCGCCGCGGCAGATAACAATAGAACACTTCAGAGGCTTCACAGCACTTTTCAGGGGCATCGCGGTCATCGCTAGGTAGCTTTCTTCATAAAAGAAACCGCTTGCAGCTCTTGTTGTAGCTGGCCACGTGTCTGGATATCCCACTGTGTTGTATCCTGCCTGATGGTGGTTGAACAACTCAGACATCGACGCGTCGCGTCGCGCCGTGCCAACTGGTCAACTGGTCCGCTGCCACTGCCGCCACCACTGCTTGCACAGCGCACGGCTTATAGCGACCATAAGCGGGGCGCCACGCTGGTCCCGGTCCATCAAGCACATCTCTGCAGTCGTCATTCAAGCACGTGCATCCACATCTTGTTTCTCAGGATTGAAATCCGGTAAACGAAAGCCATGTGACGACGTAGTAGATTTTTTCACGGCTTGAATCAGTGTCAGAAAATTGCGGTTCTGTTGTTTCAACAAACGCATCCATTTTTCGTCGATGGCGTCTTTATTTCGAACACGTGGGTCGTCGTGGTCCAGATCCCACTTCTGATGACGACGTCAGCGACGGCGCGGAGCGATAGGACGTCATCATCTCGGTTCGGTGGTGAAGAATCCATTTCGTAGGTGTCGTTGAAGTGTAGCACGAATAACACGATACGTTAATATAACCTCACTTTTGTTCACAATCACTTAATTCACAATATTATTTGATAATATTTTAGTTAGGCAAACCGACAGTTTCGGTTTGGAGAAGTGACTTGGTCCGAGTCTCGATGCAAACTGAGCGTTCGACAATCCCCACTTCCCAAAACGACTCTGTCCACGTGCCGCCATTACAACATAACGTCACAGCGTTTGCCCCACTACTACACTAATCAATTGAGCAACTTTTATTAAAAACAATATTGCTATCCACGACATATATATTACCTTATATGTAATTTGTATATTTATTCTTTCAGCTCAGCATGTCAGACTCAAAGGAATCAGAGGAACATGACACTGAAATGATGAGCATGTTTGCCAGCGTGTGGGTGAAGGTGGAAGTTGAAGAAGATAGCTCGGAGAACGCTTTAAATACAGAGCAAGTGTAAGTATTATCATATTGAGTCAGATTTGTAACTTGTGTTATGGCTTTAGGTAATCCCGCTTCCATTTTGAGGGCTGCTTCGAAGTGGCTTGGGAAAAGAGTTCATGAAAGGATTTGGGGGGAGCAGGACAGGCAAAGGGAGCATCCTCATGACGAGATCCGTGCGATTTGCAATTTCTGCTAGCTAAAAACGAAAATCGTCCGCTACTACGATATAATGATGCAATTCGGGTATTACGTCGTCGTGGCGAGCGTGTTTTGTTTTTCATCTGCTCGTTTTATGTCATATGTCGTAGTGGTAAGGATGATTTTCACTTGTAGTTGGAATCGGTCGAATTGCGTCGCATCACGTCAGGGGAAGCTTCCTAAGGATAATGGATGGATGGATGATGATTTAACTCGTATTATAGAACACGTATACGACGCGCGTTAGAATCGGATATTGAGTTCGTACTAACCCTTTTTCCGTACCGACACCAGTCTATGGGTAGATGCTAGGTATATCCTATATTTCGACTTGAAATGGGTTTAGATAGGACAATGAAAGTTTGACGGTTTTTTTTTATGTTATGTGTTTTAAAAATGTCATAGAACAAAAGTCGTTGTATATGCTAGTAGTAGGTAATATAGTGCCGAAACGTTGAATAAATTTAAATAAATATTCCAATAACTTTGTATAAATATTTTTTTCATGATACCATTATTGTGACAATGGATAGTAAAAGTGAGCCACCGAAAACTGAAGAAAGTCGCAACAAATTGAAGTAAGTACCTAAAATTATTTTATTTTATTTTTTGAAAAATATTTTTTTTTTTACTAAAAATGAATTAAAAGTCTTTAAACTTAGAATAACGCTTTTCTTTTAATAACAAAAAAAACTGTTAACTTTTTAGAAATATATAAGTATGAATGTATTTTCTCAATTCAGTTCTATAATTTTGATGAACAACTATCTAAAATGAAAATTATTGTAACCATGCATGCAATTGATTGAAGAAAAAATAAGCTTTTTATGTATTAAGCATTACTTATATTTTTGTAAAAAAGAAATAAGTTAACAATTTTCCTAAATATATGGTTATGCTTTTAAGGAAGGATGAAACATCAGCACCAGAAAGTGAAAAACAGCAGCCAGAACAGAAAAAAATGAATAATTCAGAAAGAGCCAAAAGATACAGAGAACAGAAGAAAGCAGAAGCATTAGAATTAACAAAATTAAATAACGGTGAAGAACCACCAGAAATTGCATTAAAGAAGAAGCAAGATGCAGAAAAAAGGAGAAAAAACAGAGAATTAAAAAAGAAGAAACAAATGGAAGAATTATTAGCAAAGAATAGTAATACATTAGAACGATGCGAATCACCTTTTGAAGAAATACAGCCAACAGCAGCGTCGATAAAACGCTTAAAAAAGCGCCAAGAAAATACAGAAAATTTTAAAGAAGATATTACAAAACGTTATGAATTACATGCAGAACATATAAACACCTTTCAAGATATAATTGCGAATCGTTACTTAAATTTGCGACCAATTGACGTTCAACTAAATGATTTGCCACAAAATGTTAAACCGGTATCAAATTCTCATAAACATATCCAAATCTGTGGTTATTCAGGACAAGCACATCAATTGACCCATTGGATTTGTACTTACTATGATGGTAAAGTTATAAATGTATACGACAGTTTAAACAAAGAAAGTTTATATACGGAAATGGATATATTTCTCGATCAGTTATTTCCACAGAAACCTCAGCGTATATTTCATAAAGTTAGACAGCAATTCAATGCAACAGATGGCGGTGTATATGCTATTGCTTTTGCAACATCGTTATTGAATAATCGGGATCCTTCGAAAGAAATTTACGATCATTTGAAGATGAGATCTCATTTACTGGGCATTTATAACACTACTGAAGTGATTCCTTTTCCAATTGAGCCGATTACAGATGCTTTACGTAAAAAGAAAGTGAATAAAGTATTTGAAAATGAGGAAGATTCAGCAGGGGCAACAAAAATGGAAGCTCGATCAACAGACACAGGTATATAAGATAAATGTTTCGTTGATTTTGTTAATAAATATTTATTTTGTTATTTCTGGCGATTTCTATGTAAGATTTTCGACATTATTCGCGTGTAGACCCCGACTGGCCTTATCACATCCGCCCGTTATTAACCGAAATAAAAAAGGAGGTTATCAGTTCGACCCGTATGTATGTACATATAATATTTCCAGAACAGCCCAGTTTTTACCGACTTCAAAAAAAGGAGGTTATCAATTCGACCCGTATGTATGTAATATTATCAGAACTGCCCAGTTTTCATATATGTTAGTCTATATCAGCGTCTGAACAAATGTGCCAAATTTCACAAGTATGTATGTTTTTATGTTTGTGCACGCATATCTCCGGAACTACAAGTTCGATTTAAGTAATTCTTTTTTTGTTGTACTAGGTATTGTTCAACTTAGGGTACACTGCAAGTTTCATCAAAATCGGTTCAGTGTTTTAGAGATATGGATTTTTTTATGTTGTGACGGATTACAAGATTAGTGCATAATTATGTAAAAAAAAAATTGTATTTTACAAGAATTTGGGTTGACTATTTAATAAACTAAAAAGGGTAAAATAAAAACTTTTTTTCAAAAAAGTAACCGACTTCAAAAACAACAACAAAACAAAAAAGGGTGAAATAACCTAATTAATAACTTCTTTCGGAAGTCGGTGGCTAAAAATCAATGAAATAAAAAATAAAGCCACCGACATCCGTTTTTGTATATTTTAGTCCATATCAGCATCTGAACAAAGCGTTGTTAGGTTTCGAAGTCAAAGTTCAAAAAAATTTTTTTTTTCTTACTTGCTAGACCAAAAGCAGTGGCGGCCCAGTGGTACACGGCTACGCATCAAACTATGCAAAACCAGTATAAGCTGACCTTTAATTGTGTGAAAAGATCATACAAAGCGAGGCCAAGACAAACTGGTTTTGTATAGCTTGATGTGTAGCCCACCGTACCCCCCCCGACTTACAACTTGTAGGTTGTAGGTTCGAACTCAGCCAGGTGCATTACTTTTTATAATATTTTATTTCATCACCACTGCTCTCAAAACGGTGAAGGAAAACATCGTGAGGAAACCGGCATGTCCTAGAACAAAGAAATCGAAGACATGTGACATCCACCAACCCGCACTGGGCCCGCGTGGTGGATTATGGCCCACTCCCTCTCACAGAGAGGAGCCTGTGTCCCAGCAGTGGGAACATTTATAAGTTAATGATGATGAATAGACAAAAATTGGTATACTTAGCTTATAAAATATATTAATACAATCCTTAATATTTTATTAAAAAATAAGAAATTTAAAAAAATGTGATGTTTCGTTATGTTAAATTCAATGAATAAAACAATAATGTTTTTAATAAACAACAGTTAACAGTATATGGATACAACAGGGCCTCGTTAATCTGGACTCCCACTTGTTCGGTGATCGCTGTAATCCGGCTGGGCAATAAGATTCGCGGGGGGCGGGGTTGGCGTGTGTAGGTGCGGTTTGAGGGCTAATCCGTTGCCACGTCAGTCATGTTTTTTTTTCCTTATCAACTTCAATCAGTCGCTAGGCTTTTATCAGCTTTGTTGAGTGAATGTAGGGTTTTTCAATGAGCTGCAGGCCAATGCCTTGCACTCAATTCAGAGAATGTGGTTTCTTTACAGTCTTCTAACCACATTGGCATTGTCGAGTAATCCAGAAGTAAGTGGATTGGGGTGATTAATGAGCCGTTTGTTATGGTGTTTCTTGTATCGCTCTATTTCTGAAGCCACTGTTGGCATGTTTAAATACTCATGTATTTCATCGTTCCTGGTAAACCATGGAGCATTAGCAATACTCCTCAAGATGTTGTTTTGCACACTTTGTAGGCATGTGACATTACTCTTGCAAGCAACTCCCCAGATTTCAATACCGTATGTCCATATGGGCTTCAAAATACATTGTATATCAGTAATTTATTATCCAGGGAAAGCACTGAGTTTCTGCCTAGCATCCAGTATAGACTTCGAAATTTGTAGTTGACTTGGTTCCTTTTTGCTTTTATGTGATCTCTCCATGTAAGGAGTCTGTCCAGGAGGAAGCCAACATATTTCACAACTTCAGTTTGAGGTAGAATGTTATGTCTTAAGCGTACCGGGGGACAATCTCCTCTTCTTAGAGTGAAACTTATATGGGTGGATTTCTGTGCACTAACCTGGATGCGCCATTTTTTGAGCCAATCTGAAATGTTATCTAAGAGTTTTTGAAGTTTTTCACTAGCTTTTCCAGGGTCACTATCTACAGTCAGAAAGGCAATGTCGTTGGCATAGGTGGCAATAGTGATATCATCGGAGGTTGGTAGATCCGAAGTGTAAATGTTGTATAACACCGGACCAAGCACCGACCCTTGAGGCACGCCAGCTTCAATGGGAATTAGTGAGGATCTAGCATTCCCTTGCTTGACCCGGAATAGCCTGCCAGAGAGATAGGATTCTAGGATTTTTTTTTTTTTTTTTTTTAGCGTGGTAAAATCATCAAATGAGTCCTCCCACCCCGGGCAGGGCGGGAGGGACTGTCAGACTTGTACTGACTAAAATCCACGGTGTCCTTCAATAGCCTTTTATGTTCCGGGGTCACGGTAATGAGATAAGTCCCGCGACCCCGGCAGGCTTTGGCCCTCTTGGGCGGGGCCCCGTCATCGTGCTGACGCTCTTTGAGGCGCGCGTGGAACACAACGCGCCGTCGACCCGGGCATGGTCCATGGTCGGGCGGCGAGTTGCCCTTTACTCGCCGCCCGCATGCCCGCGCCTACGGTGGCCGGAGATCGTCTTGCGACGTCCGACGCCGTGGGCGTCTACCATTGCGGGTGGGGCGGAGGGAGGACGCTGTCCTCTCTCTCTCACGGCCCGCCTCCTCCTTAACGAGCATTACTGCCTCGCAGAAGGAGGCGACCGCTTCCCACTCCGTCTCGCCCCGCAGCATGGCCTCGACCAATGCCGGGCGCGAGAGGTCTCCGCCTATCGCTGCCGTGAGGACACGGCGGTGCTCTGCCCAAGCGGGGCAGTCTTGCACCGTATGCTCTACTGTGTCCTCCGGGCGATCTTCGCAATGGTGACACCCCGGCGTTTCTTCCTTCCCCATCCGACACAGGTACCTCCCGAAACATCCGTGTCCGGTGAGGACCTGCGTCATCCGATAGGTCAGGACGCCGTGACGCCTTTCCAGCCACTCCTCAAAGAGGGGTCTTACCGCCGCGATTGCGGCGTGCCCGAGGATTCTAGGATATGAAATACAGAGTGTGGTAGTTTTTTCTTGATTTTATAAAGCAGTCCTTTGTGCCAGACTCGATCAAAGGCCTGGTGTACATCCAAAAACGCAGCTGAGCAATTTCTTATTCTCGAAGCATTGCCTGATACAATGGTACACTCAAAAGTCTCGCTGATGGTGGCGTGTGTCTCGGATCATTTAGTTCCCTTCAAAATGGTTGAGCTGAATGGTGCTGATATATGTGTCATGTTCGTGAACGGGCGCTGTCAGTTGGGACTGGTCATCTCTTAGCTGCCACGGTCTATTTTAATTATTAATACTTAACTTTATTTTTGAATTGTCTTTTTTATGTTTACTAGGGACACTATTAACTTGCCACATCGTTCTCACATAATGTACCATCTGATGATGAATGATGTAACAAAAGTTCTGTAATAATTTTGGCGATTGAAAAAGAGTGTCCATGGAGTTTCTTGCTCATTCTTCTCCATAGAGATCTACGCTTTGGAATGAGCACCTACGGTACTTTCACAGTTTTTATGTCTTGTGACTGGGACTGTAGCACCATAACTATTTTTGTACTAGTTTTATTTTATGTCTTTTGACAATTCAAAAGTGCCTGTAATTAGCCTAATTGAAATAAACGATTTGATTGATTTTTGATTTTGTACTCCTACGTCAGTCATGTAGTTGCAATTTTTTAACATGTTCATTTTTGTTTATGTACAAAAATGAACATGTCAACACTTTAATAAAAAAATCGATAAAAGAAACTAAGGTTAAACATGTGTTTTATTATTACCATTAATTATGACATACTACAATCCGGACGCCTCGATAATTCGCAAGGGGTCTTGTTTTTGCCTCTCCGGATTAACGAGGTCCTACTGTATTTAATTTAATACCCTAATCATTATCATTAACAATTATTTTGCCAAAAATACAGCAACATATTATTTTTTAAGTAACACCAGCGGTTTCCCCCGCTACAACACGGAAATTATGAGTTATGAACATTATTTTTTAACCAGGTCATAACTATCTATGTACCAAATATCATCCAAATCGGTTCAGTAGTTTTTTGCGTGAAAGAGTAACAAACATCCATCCATCCAAACAAACACTACTAATATTAATTAATTTAATTACGTCGCTGCGTATATGTGTTTTGACAATGTTGACTTTAATCTCCATTTATTCGTCCCTGGGTCGTAACACAACTTTTTTTTTATTTGAACTAGGGCGAGAGACCGGAGTATTATTATGACTCCAGTCCGGTTAGAAAATAAAAATATCTTTTACCAGGAATTGAATTATAATAAAAATATTAGTGCGTGCTTTCGTTACTCATAAATTTTATTTTCGGCTCACATGTGAATATGAAAATTTACAAATCCGTGATTAGACCTGTCGTATTGTATGGATCGGAATGTTGGGCTGTGAAAAAGATTGATGAGAAACGATTGCATGTAGCGGAGATGAGGATGTTGAGATAAAGTAAGGAATGAGTTTATAAGGGGAAGTTTGAAAGTGACGCCTGTTACAGAAAAAATGAAAGGGAATCGTCTGTCTTGGTATGGACATGTGATGAGGAGGGATGAGACTCACGTGACTAAGAGAGTGATGAGTATGAATGTTGATGGATGGAGAGGAAGAGGAAGGCCAAAGAAAAGATGGATGGATTGTCTAAGGAATGATATGAATGTCAGGCCCGAAGGCCCCTAACATGCCGATTCCTATCGGCTTTACTTTCGAAATATAGCAAATACTAATATCAATGATTTTCATTTATCATTTAGACAAATTAATTATTTACTAAGTTACATTGCTTGTGAAAATAACAATCAAAGAAAAACACTCAAACTAAAACTAACAATCAAAGAAATAAATAAACACCATTTTTTTTCCGTGCAATTTCAACTCGCGCAAAACAGGCAAGCCGTAAGGCAAAACAGGAATCCTTCCTCTTGTAGCGATCGTGAGCTCGACGCTACGTAACACCGCTAAATTAAGGACGTTGGGAAGCCGAATGTCTCCGGCTTATTATAAGGACAGAGATATGAAATGCGTACGTCAGAACGAGATGGAATGATACTGGACTTCGTAATTCATTTAGATAGTATTATTTGGATGACAGATTCACATTAGTTTTGATTCGCGTTTATTTATAGTTTTGTATTTATTGTTTTCACCTGTCCATTTGCATTTGATTTGGTGTTATTGTTAAAATTGATAAGTTTTGCGTAGTTAGTGCAGTAACAACAAGGTTATTTCAGTTCAATGGTATTGTTTGATAAGCGGTCACAGTAAAACAGTGTCATGTTAGTTTCGAAGTTTTCAACTAGATGGCGTTGTGCAATTACGTCACGATCCTGAATCGCGGTGTTAAGATCTGTAGGCGATTAGTATGTATAAGCTTTTGAGATTTATTTTATTTGTAATTGAATGAAAATTGAATGAATGAGTTGTGCACTATGTACATTATTATGAATGAAAAAGATGTCTCGATTCGTCCGTCCGTGTAATAATTATTATTTATTGTTTTATTTGTTTTTTTCTATGTTTGTTCTTTGATCGCGGGATAACTTCGTCATTAATGAACCGATTTTGATGTTTTTTTTTTGTTGAAAAGAAGATAGTTCAAAGGTAAGGTTCATAATAAGGAAATCAGGGTTTGATGACGGAAACCAGAGAAATCGAGTAAAACTTTCATAAATCGTAGGGGCGAGTAGTATGTTTGTAAGTATTTTCATTAAGTATTTTAAAGCACTACAATTTAATAAAGGTCTGGGGAATAATATCTGATGATAGAGCCGAGTGACAGTTGAGGAAACTCCTCAACGATTCACAGCAGCTACCTGGTGTTTGAGCTTGATTGATGTAAGAAAAATATGTATTTGACAAGAATTTGAGTTGAATATTTAAATTAAAAAGGCTAAAATTAGGCCAAAGCTATAGTTACTGGAATTCACGTTTTGGTTCGGCTTCACTATCAAGAATATTTACCCTACGCCACTGATGAATGTAAAAAGTAGTAAATGATACTGTGACGTCTGATAGGGGAGAATGGAAGAAGAAAACGTGTTGTGACGACCACAAGTAAAATGGGATAAGGGCAGGAAGATGATGATTATAATCTACATGCCGAAATACATTTCTTGCTCCGAACATTCGATCAAAATATTCTTGTTGCGAAACCTCAGCAAGAATCGTTTAAAAGTAAATCTGACGACACGGTTGGCGCAGTGGTTAAGCTATCGACTGCTGCGAAGCGTGTCGCGGGTTCGATCCCCGCATGGAAATAAAATTGTATGACCTACAAGTAAACGCACCCACGACACATGAGAAAATTCCTATTAATTAAGAAAAAAGACTGTACGAACACAAACCTCATTTTTTTCCATATCGAGCCAGATAGTGTCCCACTGCTGGGTAAAGACCTCCCTCCACTCTTTCCACTTCTCACGGCTTTCTGCGACCTTGGTCCAGTCCTTCATGAAGCAGTCCAACTCATCTCGCCACCTTCGCTTGGGCCTGCCACGACGTCGAGCCAGATAAAAATTCTAAAATATAATCTCTTTTTCCAGAAACTACAAGAAAAAGAAAAATCCGAGACAACGCGCCAGAAAAATCCTAAAATGCGACACGTGCGAATACACAACTATTTACAAGAACTGCCTAAATCTCCATGTAATGGGCCACACTAATACTAAGCCATTTTCTTGCGAGACTTGTGACTATACTACAAAATACCCCACTTCTTTACAACGTCACATGGCAATCCAGCATGATTTGAAAGCAATGCAAGAAAAGGTTGAAGAATTCAAATGCGACGATTGTACATACACAACTTGTTTCAAATGGAACTTGAAAGCTCATAAACGAAAGCATAAATTGGAAAAGCAGTACAAATGTGATCATTGTACTTATGCCACAGCATATAGACATAATTATATAAAGCATTCTCGGGTACATGATAAACAAGAAGTAATTTTTAAATGTGATAAGTGTCCCTTCGTAACCAAGTATGAAGGACATATTTCAAGACATCTTGCCAAAATTCACAATGAAGTATCGGAGAAAGCAAATAAGTGTGACCTGTGTGATTTTTCAACGAAAGTAAAATGGAGGTTGAACGTTCACAAACGTAGAAGTAAACAAGAAAATATTATAAAATGCTTGATATGTGAATTTGAAACATTTTACATGTGTGAATTGAAGACTCATAAAAGAACTCACTATGTAGAAGCTACTGAATATAAACTCGATGAAAGTAATGGAGAAATTAGTTTTAATGTTCGGGAGTACGAGCCGGTGACAAACCAAATTGATGATGCTAATCTTACAGTTCATGAAGAGAGTAATAATTATAGGCTGGATCCTAAATGTGAAGTAGATTGGAAGAGTATTAAAGTCATTGAATCAGATTCCAAAGACCGTCCATTCCAATGTATAATGTGTAAATACTCGTCTCGTTTCAAGGCATCCGTTCAAAGGCATTTTCAAAGACATCACACGGGCAATCAAAATCGACCTTTTAAATGTGTTAATTGTGACTTTTCAACGAAAACTAAAGACCAAATCGTTCTGCATAATAAACGGAGTCAAGCAGACGCTGAATTGATTTGCAAAGATTGTCCGTTCACTACGATGTTTAAGTGCCAATTTGCTACACATCAAATGTGTCATAAGCCACATAAGTGTACGGAATGTAATTATTCGTGTAAGAATAAATATGAGATACAAAAGCATGTTGCATTAATACATTTGGGTACCGGAATGAAGTGTAGATTCTGTGATTATCGAGCGATCAGAAAAGAAAGTTTACTTTGCCATGAAACAATACATACGGGAAACAAACCGTTTAAGTGTAAACTTTGTGATTATAAATCGGTGAGGAAATCTCTTTTAGATAATCATATGAAGAGGCGACACAGCAATGTAAGTCATAATCCAGTCATCGTGGCAGATAATAAGATTGAAACTTTGAAAATACCCTTAGGTGATAAAATTAGTAGTCAAGAAATAATTCAGAATATTAGACATCAGAATTTGTCCTTAGAAGATATTTTAGATTCGCCTGAAGTTAAGGATTTTGCTTCTATTATGAGCTCGGCTCAAGAAACTAAATAATTATGTAATTTGTAAAACTATCTATAGGTACAAAATTTGGTTCAGTTTTTTATATTTTGTAATGTATTCCGACTGAGGTAAAGTTTATAATAGAAAATTGACAACTTAGATTGGAGGTTTGCTGCAAAATCAACATTTTAAGCTGATCTTGCATTAGGGTGTTACCACACCGATTGATGCCATCGATCGACATCGGTCGACGTTGATCGATTGGTGTGTTAGCTTTAATTGATCGACAGATACCGGTCGACTAACCAATCGATCGATTGCCGGTCGATGGCATCAGTCGACGGCATCGGTCGACGTAGATCGATTAACCTCGGCTATATTCCATCAGTTTCTTTCGAAATGTATTCACAAGAGGACGCGTTGCTGTTGGCCAGTACGATGTTGCTCGTACTATTATTACGGAGACGCAAACGCAGAACATTCTGGATGCGATCGTTTTTTAACGCCAAAGATCGCTTACATTCTGTAAATTATATATTAAACAGTGGTTTTTTGGATGCTTTTCGAATGAGTAACAGTGATATTGAAAATCTCTTAAATATGGTGGCTCTTTCAATTGCAAAATTTATAAATGGAGCTCAAGCAGCTCGATCGATAAGTCGTTTCTTAAATAAAGATTTTTAGTTAGTGCCTGCTCCGACGCTATAAACATGCTCTCCACTTGTGCAGGATGAGCTGCTCCATCTCTGCCCCTGGGACTTCTGAAGCCTCATCCTCGGCCTCTACCCGACATCCGGCACTCATATGACTTGTGGCCCTTCTTCTTACACTTGTAGCAAATCACATTTGTGTTTCCAACTACGAACGATGTTTCATCTTTTACATTTGATTCCTGGGACTTTCTTACCTCGTGATCCAATAATTTTGCCCGGACGAATTCTAGAGATAGGTCTGTATTAACAGTTTCGATTGCAGTAATAACATGGTTGTACTCCTCTCCAAGCCCTGTTAGCAAGTAACATACTTTATCGCATTCTGCTATCTTTTCACCTGAGACTCTAGTTCACGAATGATATTTTCGAACTTAGCAAAGTATTCTTCTAGGCTGCCATCTTGCCTCAAAGTCAGTAATTTTCTTCGAAGAGTGATTTTTGATATCACACTTTTCCTTTGAAATGTGTTTTTCAAAGAATTCAGCATCTCTTTTGCTGTAGAACAATCTTTAACAAGATTTAAATGCCTATCTGTTAAGCATTGTACTATCAAACTTCTTGCCTTCGCATCCAAGTTCTTCTCATTTTCTTCTACCACTTTTGCTTCTGTTATGTCCTTTAAGCCTTTTTCTTCTAATAAACATTGCACTCTAAAGAGCCAATTTCCAAATGATTCGGCTTTTAGTTGGGGAAAGTTTACCAGTTTTGCCGGCGTGGTCTCCATTTTGTTTTATATGAAAACGCGCTCGACTCGGTACACAAAACAATTTCCCTAGCTAAACTAAGGCGTCACTGGGCCCATAACCTATGAGAACTTGAATGGTTAATTAAAAGATTGATTCGATAATAATGAATTTTATTATAACATTCCTAGCTACGTACATGGCAGACAACACACACAGAGGGCGGAACAGGAAGAAGTAGAGATTGACATTAGCTGTCACAGATTATAGATACTTAACAGACTTATCCATTCTACCATCGATCGATGGCATCTATCGGCTATCGATCGATTGGTGTGGTAGAAACTATCGATCGACGTCGACTAATCCATTCTACCATCGATCGACGATCGATCGATTGGTGTGGTAACACCCTTAAGAACCTTGTTTTGACTTTTTTTTTTTATCGTGGTAAAATCATCAAATGAGTCCTCCCACCCCGGGCAGGGCGGGAGGGACTGTCAGACTTGTACTGACTAAAATCCACGGTGTCCTTCAATAGCCCTTTATATTCCGGGGTCACGGTAATGGTATAAGTCCCGCGACCCCGGCAGGCTTTGGCCCTCTAGAGGGAGGGCCCCGTCATCTTGCTGACGCTCTATGAGGCGCGCGTGGAACACAACGCGCCGTCAACCCGGGCATGGTCCATGGTCGGGCAGCGAGTTGCCCTTTACTCGCAGCCCGCATGCCCGACCTTGTTTTGACTTGGATAAATTTTGTAATAGTAAAACAGCTTAGTCTTAAGACTTAAGACATTGACAAGTTTCCCTTGAAGCCTCGGCCAACCCAACAAAGATGAACTATATATCATTAAATAGGTAAGCAATTATAGAATTTAATAGTATAATTAGTTTTCCATAAGAAGTACAGTCACGAGCAATAGTATGTATTCACTAAGCAGTATTCAAAAGCGATGTTCTGCTACCATATTGATTAAACTTTTGTCTTTTCATTATACTTCTATTTTGGAAGCCATACTATTACGAAATAGGTCTTATTTCAAAGTGGAAACCAGTATTTCACGAGTAAATTGCGTTTGAATTTTGTTAAGTGTTTACATATTATTGCTCGTGACTGTACACCGAAAAAAATATAGACGTATTGAGTGATCAAGTATACATATATAGGCCAACCATACAATTTTTTTTTTCGGTGTACTTCTTAGGGAAAACTAATTATACCATCAATTCTATAATTATTTTTCTATTTAATGATATATAGTTCATCTTTGTTGGATTTTAACTTTAATCTTAAAATATTATTATTTGTTTTACTGTTTTATGTTATGAATTTTCTAATATTATTATTATAAAAATTCACATCTTTCATTTTTTTGACACAACATGAATCGGGAATCGGGTTTTTGGCATGGCTTCGAGGCCTTTATGCCAAGAGCTTGGACCAAATATTGACAACTTAAAGGGGTAGGCCCTTTAAGTTGTCAATATTTGGTCCAAGCTCAGATATCACATCTTTTTTTTATTTCAAACCTTATTTCAGCTGAATTAGAGTTCTGATTAGAAAATCTATAACTAAGCCTAATTTAATATGAGTTTATTTTGGATTATCGACTTAAACGCTGTTGAAATAAGGTTCTAAATAAAAGATGATTGATATTTTTTTCCTAAAGATTCTCGTGTAGTAAACTCATGTCACTTAAACTACGAAAATCGCCTTTATTGCTACGGAATAAAGGCGATTTTACAAAACAATTGTCTTCGTCTAAATATTGTTACCATAAAAGTTTTTTGATTGTAAGATACTACTTCTCTGTATAAATCACATCACAATCTGTTCAGTAATTTACATCTAAGACTAATTTTTGCATTTTTCATATAGATTATGAGAATATTAGTAACTTTTTTTGATAACAAAAGTTACGTTTTTCGTTAAAAACTGTAAATAAATAAATGCAAATAAATATTTCTTGCTTTTTTCCAAAATTGTGGTTTTATTTTACTCTAACTGTACCCTTAGCACGAGTTTTCACTCTTTTACTTTACAGCGTCTTTCCAGTATTTACAGCGTTTCTTGTATGAAAAAATGGAACAGCGCCTCTGGTGTGCGAAGTAGGAACTAATTTTTTCCTTGACAATTGTCAATTTGAAGTTGTCAAAGTTCCAGTTTACTTTACATCTCAAATACTGAAAACTCGTGCTCAGTACTGATTTTGACCATAACAGTCCGATTTGGTCGATTTAGGTGTAATCGGTGAGCGGAGCGATTTGCGGCGCTATTTGTCATGTACAGACATTAAATTAATTGATGTACGCGAATTCGCCTCTGCCGGCACCTAAGAAAATGCGTTCTTCTACTTTACACAATTTTATTCCTATACTGCACAAACAAACACAACGCCTGCTAAGGGCCGAGTCACACCGGAATGGAAGCGGCGCGGCGAGCACTTTCAGTGTGAAATAATTTCAAACTTTAACTACATACTTAAAAGACCAGTATCGCTTGAAAAGGTCGCGAGGCCGCCAGCGGCTGCCAGCGGCGACGCTGCCGGCTGCTGCCATTTCGGTGTGACTAAGCCCTTACCCTAACGCGGAACGCCGTTACTGATTAATATGTATGTACTAGTGTCTAGTGTTGGCAAGATTTACTGTTGAGCATGAGAACTTGTGTTCAATTTTTCGGAAATGTAGTGGAGGGTAGGTACTGTCGAGATTGATTGTCTAAAGGTCTAAAGGCTATCCTGTTCCTTCATGACCTTTGCGTTTCAGTCCCGCAACGATATAAGTTTGCTGACAGCTCCATGTGCATGTCCTCGAGGCGCGCGTTGAACACGACGCGACGCGTCATCTACAGCCTGGTCAAGGGTCAAACAGCGAGATACCCATTAGCCCCTTCGTAAACTAGGCGACGCAAGTCTCCGATACCTTACGACTTTGTTATCCAGGTGACTATCGCATTAGGGCCGACCTCGCGACCTTTTCAAGCGATACTGGTCTTTTAAGTATGTTGTTAAAGTTTAAAATTATTTCACACTGAAAGTGCTCGCCGCGCCGCTGCCATTCCGGTGTGACTCGGCCCTTACAAATCCATAGAGGTTCATGTTCCATGTTAAAATTCAAGACCTTCCTTTTATTTCTGATACTATTGTATAAAGCAAAAAATAATATCCTTATGATGAAGCCTTTCGATCAGTATGATAAAACTACTGGGTAATTATTTATCTCGTGTAGCGGGTTCGATTCCCGGTTCAACCATGTAATTATTAAAAAATCTATGAATGCAGTTTAAATATTGTTTTTAGAATTAAAATAAAGTTTTCTTTCAGTAAAATGTTCCATCTACAATATTTAAGGTACTTTATTGAGGTCTACTTCCAGTCGAACCAGATGCAGCTGAATATCAGTATTTTACATGGAGCGACTGACTATCGGACCTCCACAACACAGTAACTGGGTAATATGATAACCGCATGGTAAGACTGGTTGTCAGACTTTAGAGCTTCTGACTAATAGTAACGACTGTCAAAGATCTATAAATGACAGCCGGGACCAACGGCTTTACGTGCTTTCCGAGGCACGGAGGAAACTCGCTATGATTAGATGGCCATCCACAGACCAACCTAGGCAAGCGCGGCTTAACCAGGAAGATCGGCTTGTGCGGTTGTAATTATTTTACCACATGGTACACCGTCATGATATTAAATAAATAAATAAAACACAAAAACAAGGACAATTACCTTTTATTAAAGATTCATTGTGCATTCGGTAGATATAAAATAAATGGCAAATAAACGTAATAATCAGGCGTGCGAATGGCTTCGGGCCCGTTACAATACATGTGTTCACTTTATATATATATATAACTAGCTGAGACCTGCGGTTTCACCCGCCAAACGGTCCAAACAGCGCGTTGAAACACTTTATTTTTTTTTATTTGTTCAAGTTACAGACGACGTCGGGAGGCGTCACTAGTTCGACTGACTACCAACAGTCAACGGCAGTGCACGCTTTATAAGAGCCAAGCTGAATCACAGCTTTAGATATTTTCTTTAATAATATTTTATTATATCGTAATTCTTAATTTCTATTCATATTTTATTAATAATAATAAGTAGCAATAACTAAGCAGCGAGACTAGAATTGAATGGCGATGGCAACTACTTAATATATATAATTTATTTATATATATATTTATATATAAATCGCGTGTGTCAGAAATATATGATCATATGTTAGGGCTACATCTCTCCGCTGTAAGTCATCGCTCACGCTCGTGATCATACCGTTATATAAATAGCAATCGATCATGTTGCCGTATATACAAATCAATATACAGAACACCCTATACATATGAGCACACTTTTTGAAACACGCTGTATACATGTTTATACAGTATTGTGTAGGTAATTTGTGTGCGTGCGATTACAAAACTGTTTTAGTCAATTTTTGCTTTTAATTTAGAAATATTTATTTCGTTTCATTTTTTATAGTCAGAATATACAACATTATTTTTAGTATATGCGAAACCTGAATATGATTTGTACAGAATCAATAACTGATTCGATTCCAATAATTTTTACACCATGTTATATTTTTTTCAAAAATATTTGAATTAAATTTTATTACCAGTTAATTACAATACATTCACCGTACGGTTAGGTACCTATTGCCAAACTATTATCACGAGTGTATAACACAGGAGACGCGGTTTACGCGGGTGTACCGCGAAATGAGCATGTTTTTGAACGGACAACCAGGGGCCTTACCACGAGCTCTTAACGCGATCCTGTTTTGGCTGTGGGAAAGAGACAGAGCTATACAAGTCGTCTAGCGCCATCTCGAAATTCGAATGGAATGGAAACAAAATCGGAATCGAATCAGTTTCGGGAGTAAGCCTCCAGGTAATATACAAGTTTATAACTTTTTATGATACGGTTTTAAAATTTTGTACATAGATTCTTTACACAAAAGTACTAGACAGGTGTATCGGGTTTCGCATAAACAAAAAATAATGTTGTAGAATGTCCAAATTCCTAGGCCCCTGAGAATTGAAGCCAAAAAAAGAGAGAAAAATGTCCCCGTCGTTCGATCCCTACGTAAGATAAAGTGAATATCAACATAATTTTTTAAATAACACTCGCGAACAAAACTATGTAATCACTTACTCAGAATCCGAGCGATCTTGAGTACTGAATAACTAGTTAATAATAATAAAAATGATACCATTTTAAAGGTTTAACTGTTAACTTTAAATTGATACCAAATTCATTCAAATCATGCCATTATTTAAGAATAAATCCAAAATTCCATATATCTCCTAAAAGCATTGATAACCAAACAGATTTTATAAACACACGCACACAAACTGTACTACACATAATATCAATATTATTATAATATTCTTTACATATCTGGCAACACAGTTTCAATGAAGCTAGTGTTGCCAGCTCTCTAAACAATATCATACAAAGTCCTGCCGAGATCATAAAAAATAAAACAATACATCTGATAGATTCGTTTTAAAACTCTTCCATACACTTTTAGGCTATTTTACTCATTTATTAGTCCGAAATATATATTATAAAAAAAATATATTAGATCCGTATTTTTCATTTTGTTTCGTAAACCAAAATTGACGAAGATACAACGCTTCTAAAACTCACAAGGGTAGAGGGCCAAAGCCTGCCGGGGTCGCGGGACTTATCTCATTACCGTGACCCCGGAACATAAAAGGCTATTGAAGGACACCGTGGATTTTAGTCAGTACAAGTCTGAAAATCCCTCCCGCTCTACCCTGGGTGGGAGGACTCATTTGATGATTTTACCACGGTAAAAAAAAGCATTACGACGTCACAAGCCGTCTCCCGAATTTGGAAGCGTTTTATCTTTGTCAAAATTCATTTATTAAGAAAAAAACACGTGTTCATTATTTTTCAATACTCAAAATGACGGAATAAACTGATTTTAAATTTATTTATGTAGTAAAATACCCTATAGTGTCTTAATAACGAAATCTGTGTGTACTGTACACTTCTGCTATTCCCCTTCATAGAAGCGTGATGTTATGCAATACTTGCACCATAATGAGTTGATTTTAAATCTATTTTTTTCCACATTTTCTCTGAGCGATGAATACCCTAGGCAAATCGCAAACGATAATCGTAAACGCTCGGTCCTCTCCAATAGATTTTCAACTTTATACCCTAGAGACTAAAGTTGAAATTCCATTAAAGATTACTGAGCGTTAGCGACTGGAATGAACGAAAACGCTACGCAATCTTCAATAGATCTTCAACTTCATACACAAGTACATAAAGTTGAAAATCTATTAAAGCCTACTCAGCGTTTGCGTTACCGTTTGTTACATGGCTACAGGGCAAGGATGATTTTGTTGTATTTATTTTTGAATGTTATAAATGTCGATGTATTTATGTGTTTCATGATATGTAACAATGACGGTATGTACTGTGACGGATATATGGAGTCAACGACCATTTATATCTAGACGCCTCATGCACGATCTGACTAACGAAAATTATTCTGTCAAGTCGCTGAGGTACGACGTAAGCGAGGGGGACGGGGTACTGCGTTCTGATTGGCTAACTCAAGGTCAGTGCGACGAGGGGACTCACAGGAGTGGTCGAGTCACAACGGTTATAAGACTTTTTTACCTAATGTGTTGACAGACATCGGTCGCCTGTGATTAGGAGTCTAGATATAAATGGTCGTTGTATGGAGTGGACTATGTCTCAAGACAAGGGTGTTTAACCAGTGTGTGTTGCCAGTGATGACATATGGCTCTGAAACGTGGTCTCTGACTGCTGGCCTTTTAGAGAGACTAAGAGTCACTCAACGAGCGATGGAAAGAGCTATGCTCGGAGTTTCTTTGCGGAATGAAATCCGGAACATGGATATTCAGCGAAGAACCAGAGTCACCGACATAGCTCATAAAATTTGCAAGTTGAAGTGGCAATGGGCAGGCCACATCGCTCGTAGAACTGACAACCGATGGGGAAGAAAAGTTCTCTCATGGCGACCACGGACCGGAAGACGCAGCGTAGGTAGGCGACCACTAGGTGGACCGACGACATCGTGAGGGTCGCGGGCAACCGTGCGATGCAAGTGGTGAATTGTCGTTCGGCGTGGCGGTCTAAGGGGGAGGCCTATGTTCAGCAGTGGATGTCTTCCGGCTGATGATGATGATGATGATGTCCAACAGTGGGCAATGTTTCAACTTATAACAAAAGCAGAAGTTGTTTTTTATTTGAGGTGATTTTCCTCTCGATTTTATGTCAGAGGTGACATACAAAGTCTACGATGAAGTGATCTTACACAGAAGAAGACTGTTCACTATAACTTTGAAGATATTCAGGTTGTATGTGTTCGGAAACACAGACGTAAGTAGTGAGTTCATTATTAAGAAAAAACAGATACAATTGAAGTGATTTTAAATACCTATATCTGTTATATTACAATTTAGGACCCATAAATATTAGTTGTAATTTTTACCCGTGGTGCAAGGCAACTGGGCTTCTCCCAGTTGTAATGTCCCTTTGTTCCTATTGGCCTTGTTTTGTTCTATCTCCTGCTTGCATGGAGGGAAGTGGAAACATATTTTTCCTACTCCTCCACTATTCTTTTCTGATTAATTTCGTGCAGGATCCAAGACAGGTAAATTCATTCTCCGGGACACGTCGAGCTTCATTGTCTCGGCGCTTTTCTGGTGGTTGCCACTGTTGATTCTGGCTTTTAGGAGTTGCAGTGGTTTGGGAATAGTGTGGTGGGTTTGTCACAATAAAAAAAAAGTCTGATATAGTGATCTTAAAACTGAGAATTCTGTGTCAGCTCTATTAATAAAAATCGATCTCAAATTAATGTTATTTGTACTCCACGGGGCGGCAACAGGCATTTTGACAGTAACTAATTAATTAGTCCAACAATTAGAGTTTTAATACGTATTTTTTCTTTCATTAAATCAATTGCATATTTACAAAGATATAACGCATCTAAATTCGAGAGTGAGAGCTCGTGACGTCAGAAACAAAAACTGTACTTGCTTGTGACGTATTGGCAGTTTTAGAAGTGTCGTATTTTCGTCAATTTTGGTTTACATAACAAAGTAAAAAATACGTGTCAAATATTTTTTGATAACCTAACTGTTGGACTAATTAGATTTTTTAGAATTATGTGTGTTGTCCTAAAATAGTCTTTAAAATAACAGATATAAAACACAAAATACATCGAACATTGTAAACCAGTGACATGTTTACAGTTACCCAGTCGATACGTTTAAAAGCGTTCTCATTATTATATCTTAAACATACCTAAGTATTTTTTTAAATTACGCTATCCCACCTCTACGTCGATATATCGATACTTTACAAGCATCACTGTTCCCACTGCTGGGACGCAACTCATTACCCTCCTTAAATAAAATGAGTGATGAAATAAATTATACAAAGTAACATGCTAACTCGAATTTTTCATTTCATTTCTATCGTTTTTTTTATTGTGGTAAAATCATTTAATGAGTCCTCTCACCATACTGTCAGAGTACTGACTAAAATCCACGGCGATCCTTCAATAGCCCTTTACGTTCCAGGATCACGATAACCACGGTTACCCGATGAGATAGTCCCGCGCCCCACGGTCACATTTACCAAAAACAACTTTGTAATGGGACTGTTTTAACAGGTTACCGGCCCCGGAACGTAAAGGGCATGTGAAGGAACAGAGTGGATTATTTAGAGGTTAGAGGACTTTATGATGCAAAAAAATAAGCGTAAATGCGTATAAAATAATAAAGGTAGGGACAAACTGAACCCACATACGCAACGTATGCAACGCGTTATTAAATCTAAATAGTTGAATTTGTATGCCTAGAAACACACTTATCATACGCAATACTGTCACTGATAAGTGTGTTTCTAGGCATACAAATTCAACCGTTTAGATTTGATAACGCGTTGCATTCGTTGCGTACGTGGGTTCAGTTTGTCCCTACCTTAAAAATTCTAGATACTTGTCAAATTATATCGATATATCGACGTAAAAGTAAGAGAAGTATTAAAATATGATTTCCCGATCAGCCGATGCCCGATACATACATATATTAACAAATTTTGAACTATGTTGCACCCATTTTGTTTTCATAACTCATTTTGAGGGTAGAAATTAATTTTTGTACATGACATGCTCAATTGCTCATATATGTAACAATAGTAATGTAGTTTTGTGAATGTCAATTCTTAAAAGGTACGCATATTTTTTGTCATTTCATACATATTTTAGAGTCGTTATTTTCCAAAATTACTAAACCGATTTTAATGAAACTTCACACATAAAAGCAGGATACGGAGCTCTAAAAAATTAGTAGAATTTTTTTTAGAAATTTCTTATTTCAAAAAAGATAACTGGATATTTCTGTTTGTATCTTAAATTTAAAATCGGTCAAAAATTGTAGGTAACTAAATAAAAAAAAAAATATTGCTTTTTAGACGTGTGTATTCTGCGGATGTAAAGTTTCATTAAAATCAGTTTAGCCATTAAAAGATAAAAACTTAAAATTATCTATGAAATATTTTTCGGTTTTTAGCAAATATTTTTTAATTCAATATTTCGAGTTATTCAACTATTTCATACATAATTATTTTAACTTGATATAGGGTTATTTTTGGGTCAAAATGACCCATATTTTACCCCCTTTTAAGAATTTACATTAATCAACCAAATATTTTGTTATTTATATGTATGTGTTTTTAACTATAACTTTGTCACTTTAGTTCAATAATAAAGAGATGAAAGGTCGTGGATTCAGATCTCAGTTCGACAATATTTAAGGATGATATGGCAAAAAGGTGATAACTGAAAAAGTTTCATGCGACATTTTCAGTTATAAACATATACATAGTGTCCTTATGTAATTGATAAAATATATATTATAGCACATTACATTCCAAGCGATGAGTTTCAACTTGAAATTATTTCTATAATGAGAATCACCGTCCTTTAATCACCATTTTATTTTGTTGCCAAGCGAGATATTATAACTCTCACAAATTATATCACTTTTTAATATCGATAAAGCCTTTCCTAAGCATTATCCATTTTATAACGTGACTTTTTTATACATTTTTCCATATTTTTCAATGAAACTTTTAATTATCTACATCGTACAATAAAATAACCATCGGCTTTTAGAAAGAGATAGCCGTATCTGTATAGCGTTGTCTCTCTCTCCCCCCTAAAATTGCTTAAAAATAAAATAAAATATTTAGAGAGCTTTTAAAACCACATAATTTATAAATAATCAAGCCTATTCTCAACTAAGTTGGTTAACTTGTGCGAGAAAGACAGCGCTATACACTTGAAGACACTTTTAGTGTCAACGTGGCTGAAATAATCAAAGATCGGAATAGTTAGAGTTATTTAGGTTCTTTGACCGCAAACATTGATGTTAATATGGATATTCCACGGGATTCCGACTGACAATAGCGGGATGTTTCTGTTGCTAGAGTGACGCACCTAATTTTGTGTGTTTCTGCGCCACTAGAATTCAATTCTTTACCAACAGTAACTTGTTGTCACACTGCAAATCCTCGGGGAATATCCATATTATTCTTACGTATGGCAAGTACATAAAACAGCTCTACCTATTTCGATCTATGGAAATAATAAATAAAAGTAATAGTGTTTACATGTAAGTGTGGGTGCGTGTCCTCTCGTGTTTGGTGTGGTCGCATGATATGAGGGCGTGTTATGGCGCGATGGACAGCGGTCGGAAGCGCCGCGCTCTCGCCGCGTTGTGTTGAGGGGCGGGCGCGGGCGGGGCGGGGGGGGCTCCCGGGGGCGGGGAGCCCGACGACGAGGACCCGCCCGAGGCCGGCGGGGACGACAGCAGCAGCGCCGGCACGCCGCGAGACGTGCTGCGGCTGAAAAACAACACCCCAATTTTATACCCAGTGTAAACTCACTGCAACTAAAAATAACATCCTGTATTCGGAAATGCAATAAAAACCAACCTTTACAAAAAATACCAATGAAACACTTTGTATTCAGAAACGACAGCTAAGTTTAGCAACATATTATGCTGTTGAGACAATACGACAAATTTAATTTTGTCGTACGGTATTTTACTGTGGGGACGGGCTGCAGACATCAAATCTATATTTATTCTGTAGAAAAGAGCGAACAGAGCCATAAAAAACGCAGACGGGATTATATAATTTTCAGGCGATTAATATCATAGGAGCTATCAATGATGATATTGTTCACCCTAGTACACATTTATATTCTAAACAAACAAATAAATGATTACTCTGATTCCTTTACCTAGAATGATGGTGCGGCGGCTGCCGGTGCCTCGGCCTCGCGAACCGCAGGTTCAGTTCCCGGGCGGGGTCTACAGCGTACTTGTCTGCCGCGTTCTGACGACGGCGGCGAAGTGCTGCAGAGAGAGAACTATAGGTCTTTATTGTGCTACGACTCAAGACAGGGGCGAGGGAGAGGGATCAATTTGGAAAAATATGGACTTTAAGTACCAATGTGCTGAGAATTTAGTACCAAGGGAATAATATAATAATAATAATATTCCACAACTATCACACAACGCCATCTAGTCCCAAGCTAAGCAGAGCTTGTGTTATGGGTACTAGACAACTGATAAACATACTTGTATATTTCTAAATACACACATATTATAGATAAATTACACCCAGACACAGAACAAATGATCGTGCTCATCACACAAACATTTGTCCTGGGTGGGAATCGAGCCCACGACCTCCGGCATACAGAAAGAAAGAAAGACAGAAAGAAAATAAGTTTATTTGGCAAGCCTTAAACACACAATTAAAATTAAAAAATTAACTAGAATACAATGAATGTATTGTACCGTGTGCCTCGCGGCTGTGCCAAATAGGCTCAGTTCAGCATAAAGCCAGGCCACAGGGTGCCTGACGCTGGTTTTCAACTGAGCCTTGCGAGACGTCACCGATGTAAAACAGCTTTATAGTGTGTGTGTTTGTGTTAAAATAATTAGGTAGGTTAGGTAATTAATAAATATGTTTAACAGAATAAATTAAAATAAAATGTACAGGTATAAAGATATATTATATGATATATATAGATGTAATAAAAAGTGTATAAAATTATACCGTTAAGACAAAAAACAAATTTAACAAATTATGTAACTGTCAGAAGGACGAATCGCAGAGATTATGCAATATAGGTAGGTACCCGCTTCAATGCGTTGTAGGCAGCCGAGAGCGTCGGACAGTTACATAACAGTCCCTGAAGTACTGTGCTTTAGTGCGAACTTACAAATACTTTTTAATGAGTTTACCCAACCGAGTACCACATTGAATCTACAATACAAATAAACAAAAACATTTCATTAACATCATTGGTAAAAGTAAAAGTCATAATATATAAATTGCAATTGAATAATAATAAAAAAATAAATAAAAGGCCGAAACGAAGAAGATCCAGGAAAGAAATTAATGGTAAGTGTAACTTCAATTTTTGAACCAACCTTACACTACACTACAACAATATTCCTACATGATTTGCATCTTATACCTACTTACGTAATGTCAAATGATACCCATGTAACTCTTGTATCCTGCTGTTTCAGAATATGAATATGAACATTTTTTGCACGACATAATTATGGGTGCATCACAATAAAGACAATGGGGGTATTGCAACATAATTATAATGTTCCCGACACCGTGCCCCAATCGCACGCAAGTAGGCCATGCACATTGGGTGAGTTTTTATGTATACATCTACTAATAGGACACAAGGATATTCGCTGAAAACATTAAGTTATGTGTTCTTATTTTTTATATATATTGCAGGTCTCATAACTGGCGATGAAGCTTAGGTGACGCGGACGAGCGCAGCAGCACCCTAGAAGATAAACAATAATGTACCCGCGCGTGAGCAATATTAATTATTGTTAACATCAGATAAAATTATTGATCACGTTTATGTTCAAATACGGTAGATTAAATAATTGATGTATTTTGTGTTATCATATCCAGTTTCCGTTGCGCGTCTATTAGATACTGCCGTAAGCGTCTTCTGAATGGACGTCAGAAGACGACGTAATGAATACGGGTCAGGGTCACTAACCACTAGACCAACAGGCCTGTCAACTCGCTAGCAAAAGTGTGGAAGCACTTACTCCGATTCCGCGCGATGAGGGAACGCCTTTATACAGGGTATAAGAGACATCGACGCACAAACGAATACCATGTGTCCAGGACATGATTCTGGATCTACCGTGTTAGAATTTTTCGTTGGTTTTTTCCTAATATTTTTCATTTTATTTTATTTTAGACTGTTCATAATCGTTATTCTTACCTAACCCAATGAGATTTTTATTAACAAAAAGTAATAAATTCACTACTTTCACTAAAAGAAGCAATGTAAATAAAACTAGAAATGGTGTCTTCTCAGCTGATTATAAAAGTACAAATGAAAGGTCATCGTATAACTAAATACTGTGTCCAGTACCCCAGTACCTGTAGTACTTAAAAATCAAGTATTATAAATATGAAAAAAATATGAAAAAACCGACGAAAAATTCCAACATAGGAGGTCCTGAATCATGTAGTGGACCTATGGTATCCGTTTGTGCGTCGATGTCTCTTACACCCTGTACTATGGCGCACTTGGTCAGTCTCTGCTCTATCAATGATATGGTTGGTGTGACAGTACTAACTACTATCAATGATATGGTTGGTGTGACAGTACTAACTACTATCAATGATATGGTTGCTGTGACAGTACTAACTACTATCAATGATATGGTTGCTGTGACAGTATTAACTACTATCAATGATATGGTTGGTGTGACAGTACTAACTACTATCAATGATGTGGTTGGTGTGACAGTACTAACTACTATCAATGATGTGGTTGGTGTGACAGTACTAACTACTATCAATGATATTGTTGTTGTGACAGTACTTACTACTATCAATGATATGGTTGGTGTGACAGTACTAACTACTATCAATGATATGGTTGGTGTGACAGTACTAACTACTATCAATGATATTGTTGTTGTGACAGTACTTACTACTATCAATGATATTGTTGTTGTGACAGTACTAACTACTATCAATGATATGGTTGGTGTGACAGTACTAACTACTATCAATGATATGGTTGGTGTGACAGTACTAACTACTATCAATGTTATGGTTGGTGTGACAGTACTAACTACTATCAATGATATGGTTGGTGTGACAGTACTAACTACTATCAATGACATGGTTGTTGTGACAGTACTTACTACTATCAATGATATGGTTGGTGTGAAAGTACTAACTACTATCAATGTTATGGTTGGTGTGACAGTACTAACTACTATCAATGATATGGTTGGTGTGAAAGTACTAACTACTATCAATGTTATGGTTGGTGTGACATTACTAACTAATATCAATGATATGGTTGGTGAGACAGTACTTACTACTATCAATGATATGGTTGTTGTGACAGTACTTACTACTATCAATGATATGGTTGGTGTGAAAGTACTAACTACTATCAATGTTATGGTTGGTGTGACAGTACTAACTACTATCAATGATATGGTTGGTGTGACAGTACTAACTACTATCAATGATATGGTTGTTGTGACAGTACTTACTACTATCAATGATATGGTTGGTGTGAAAGTACTAACTACTATCAATGTTATGGTTGGTGTGACAGTACTAACTACTATCAATGATATGGTTGGTGTGACAGTACTAACTACTATCAATGACATGGTTGTTGTGACAGTACTTACTACTATCAATGATATGGTTGGTGTGAAAGTACTAACTACTATCAATGTTATGGTTGGTGTGACAGTACTAACTACTATCAATGATATGGTTGGTGTGACAGTACTAACTACTATCAATGATATGGTTGGTGTGACAGTACTAACTACTATCAATGATATGGTTGGTGTGAAAGTACTAACTACTATCAATGTTATGGTTGGTGTGACATTACTAACTATTATCAATGATATGGTTGGTGAGACAGTACTTACTACTATCAATGATATGGTTGTTGTGACAGTACTTACTACTATCAATGATATGGTTGGTGTGAAAGTACTAACTACTATCAATGTTATGGTTGGTGTGACAGTACTAACTACTATCAATGATATGGTTGGTGTGACAGTACTAACTACTATCAATGATATGGTTGTTGTGACAGTACTTACTACTATCAATGATATGGTTGGTGTGAAAGTACTAACTACTATCAATGATATGGTTGGTGTGACAGTACTAACTACTATCAATGATATGGTTGGTGTGACAGTACTAACTACTAACAATGATATGGTTGGTGTGACAGTACTAACTACTATCAATGATGTGGTTGGTGTGACAGTACTAACTACTATCAATGATATGGTTGGTGTGACAGTACTAACTACTATCAATGATATGGTTGGTGTGACAGTACTAACTACTATCAATGATATGGTTGGTGTGACAGTACTAACTACTATCAATGATATGGTTGGTGTGACAGTACTTACTACTATCAATGATATGGTTGGTGTGACAGTACTAACTACTATCAATGATATGGTTGGTGTGACAGTACTAACTACTATCAATGATATGGTTGGTGTGACAGTACTTACTACTATCAATGATATGGTTGGTGTGACAGTACTAACTACTATCAATGATATGGTTGGTGTGACAGTACTAACTACTATCAATGATATGGTTGGTGTGACAGTACTAACTACTATCAATGATGTGGTTGTTGTGACAGTACTAACCGGGCGTAAGGTCCGCGACGTCGGGAGACAAGGGCCCGTCCCCGCTCCAGCTGGCGCACTTGGCCAGCCTCTGCTCGGCCCCGCACGCTACTGGGATGCGTGATGTGCTAGCACTACCGGTTGAACGCTGCAGGAATGGGAAACAGTTATGTTAATGAATTTCCGGAGTATGTTTCCATGATTGAACGACTATAAAAGTAAAAATTAAAAGAAAGGAACAGATTAAAATCACCCAGAAATAGGAGCCCTGCTAAGCGAGGCTCCATCGACCAGTCATCTATATATGTATGTAAAATTACAGGATATGGTCGTAATGAAAATGATTTGACTTTGACATTTGATTCTCCTATGGCCGAAACCGCTAAACGTAGAAAGAAAGGGATTTTGCGAAAGTTCTCCTCTAAGGGGGGTGAAAACTTTTGTATGAAAAATCTTATTCCTTGGGTTTAAAATTTGAAACTTGCCATGAATATGAACATAAGTAAATCTATTCCCAGAAAACAATCTATTCCCAGAGGATGCCGCTCACAATACATCCCCGGACTAAACCGTGAATCCTCCAAATTATTCGATTTATACCAACGCCTGTTCATAACTGACCCTTTTTCCGAAGAAACTATTGCCGCAGGGGAAGAACTTTTAACAAAGGTCAGTGAAAGCCGCAAGAAAAAGTGGATCAATACTGTAGATAACATAGACATGACCAGAAATAGCAAGAAAGCGTGGTCAACACTCCGAAAACTAACTGGCGATCCTCCTGAACCTAAATCACCGAATAAAGTTTCCGCCAATCAAATAGCTCATCAACTGCTTCTAAACGGTAAACCCCCGAACAAACTGCCTAACATCCCAAAGACTATAACAAAGCCGACCAGTAGTAACAACTTAAGCAAAAATTTCACGCTCTCTGACATCGTTCCTGCAATAAAGGCCCTTAAAAACGGAAAAGCCGCTGGTGTTGATGATATCTCGGTTGAACAACTAAAACACCTGGGCCCAGTGGCAGTGACGTGGCTACTTAATCTTTTTAACACATGCCTCAGGGACATCAAACTCCCCAAGCAATGGAGAAAGGCCAAAGTTATAGCGCTCCTCAAACCAGGAAAGTCCCCCACAGAACCGAAAAACTACCGTCCAATTTCACTCTTATGTCACACATTCAAACTGTTCGAACGGCTAATCCTCAACCGCCTTCAGCCCTTGATTGACCCTGAGTTGAACCCTGAACAAGCTGGATTTCGCCCTGGCAAATCATGTACCGGCCAAATTCTTCGCCTTACCCAATACATCGAGGATGGATATGAAGCCAACGAAATAACCGGCGTTGTCCTGGTCGACTTATCAGCTGCTTACGACACAGTCAATGTAAAAAGGTTACTAACCAAACTAACATCTCTCACAGACGATCAAGCTTTCGTTAACATCTTAGGTGAAATGTTACGAAACCGACGATTCATAGTCCAATTAAACTCAGACAAAAGCAGATGGCGCACCTTAAAGAATGGTTTACCCCAAGGCAGTGTCCTAGCCCCCATTTTATTTAATATTTACACCAACGATCAGCCCAAAACCATCAACACCGAAAGATTTCTTTATGCAGACGACCTGGCCATAGCTACACGGACTAAATATTTTGAAGACGCTGAAAGAAACCTTGAGAAGGCTCTTGATACTTTAACCCCGTACTACGCAAACAACGCTCTGAGGCCAAATCCATCCAAAACTCAATCTTGCGCATTCCACCTAAAAAATCACCAGGCTCATAGGACTCTTAAAATTAAATGGCAAGGCGCTGACATCGAGCATAGCAACAACCCAGTCTACCTAGGAGTCACACTAGACCGCTCCCTCACCTACAAGCAGCAGTGCCTCAAGACAAAGCTAAAAGTCGGCGCTCGAAATAACCTGCTACGTCGGCTAACATCCACTTACTGGGGCGCCTCTGCAGATGTTCTCCGGACATCTGGCATGGCTCTCTGCTTTTCGGCTGGCGAATTTGCATGCCCCGTGTGGCATCGATCCGCTCATGCCAGAGAAGTTGATGTAGCGCTCAACGAAACATGCAGAATAATCACTGGCTGCCTCAAACCTACTCCACTAGCTGCTTTATACCCACTTGCAGGAGTAGCCCCCCCAGAAGTTCGAAGAGAGGTCACTTGCGCTACTGAAAAGTACAAACAAGAGAGAGACAAACGCCATCCCCTGTACAATATGGAGACGTCAAGAGGTAGACTAGAGAGTCGGAAAAGTTTCCTCAGGTCGACTAAATCAGTCAGCAATAGCACGGCTGGGGAAGACCGAAAACATCTGTGGCTCCTCAGATATCCCCCTCCGGAACACTACGCTGAGCCTGCAGAAAAGCTTCCAGCAGGCCACCAACTGCCATGGCCTACTTGGAAAACTTTAAACCGCTTGCGATGTCAGGTTGGTCGCTGCAAACACAATATGGTCCGGTGGGGGTACTCTGATGAAGAAAGATGCGACTGCGGAGCCTCATCGCAAACGATGGCCCACCTTCTCAACTGTAGTCTGTGTAACTCCACCTGCACTCTAAGGGAACTGTCCGAGGCCACCACCAACGCCATCAATGTGGCAGAGTTCTGGTCGAAATATAAAATTTAAAGGAATCATCGACACGAAGAAGAAGAAGAAGTAAATAAAAAAGATTGGCATCATTATTTTTTTAAAACTACCCTCCAATATTGGTCCGTTCAACATTTAAAGGGTTAGGGATCTAGACGACGTTAAAGTTTGTATGGGAGGGAAAATCGTACTGCGAGGGCCGATTAATTTGAAAATCAGAATTTATAAACAAAATCAAAAATAATCAAACACGTGTTTTAGGATTTTTCAAACTTCACCCCCCAAATTGATGAAAAAGGGTAATTAAGTTTTAAGGGAAGAATTTTACTGCTTACGATAAACTCAAAACTTGGCATAAATAATCTCTTAATCAAAAACAATGCGTACTTATCTATTTTTCAAAAATCAACCCCTAGCGGGGTGAACATATAAAGTATCTTATTGGTTCTGTTTAAAATCTTGAAACCAAACTGACACTGTTTCCCTTTTAGTAATTAAAAAGGTTATTAGAATTAAGTTTCACTTGTTCGACAGCGTTTATAGATGGGTTATTAGACTTAATTATGAAAACCTAAAATCAAATGAAGTCACAATGGTACATATTTTGCGAAAATCCAATCTTAGAGGATTTCTTCAATATGAAGTATTTTTGTAAAATTCTAATTTTAGATTTACATAGTTTTCTTTTAAGTGTCCCATAAAGAGCGGCCACTCTCCCAGAGGTCGCCTTTGGGCATGCCGACGGCGAGTAATGGGCGACTCGCTGGCCGATCAAGGACCATTTGATCGGGTAACCGTGGCCCCGGAACGTAAAGGGCTATTGAAGGCTTTTAGTCAGTATAAGACTGAAGTCCCTCTCGTCCTGCCCGGGGTGCGATGTCTTTTGATGATTTTACCACGTTAAACTAAAAAAAAACCTCTCCCAAAGGATGATGCAATTTTTGGGCCCACCCTCCAATAGCAACATGTAATACGTCGTTGGATAGGTATTTTTAAGCTGAACAAAAAATACTATGGCACCAAGTCTGAAATATTAGTCCGTTCTGAGATATGTTTGATTTAATATGGCAGTTTAAGATTTAAACAAATAATGATTTTTTCGTAACATATTACATTTTGGTGCAGAGGAAGAGGAGGAGGAGAAGCTCGGTTCTAAATAATGACAGCCGCACAGGTCGATCTTCCATGTCAAGCCGCGCTTGCCGAGGTTGGTTTATGGATAGGTGACAATCTATCCGAGTTTTCTCCGTGCCTGAGAAAGCACTTAAAAGCCGTTGATTACTGCTGTCAGTCATTTAACGCTGTTAACCCAAATATATTTCAACAATTCGTCAATGTCTTGTCGCATTCAGTCACTACACATAAGAGCTAGGTTTTTTTTACATGGTAAAATCATACGACAAGAGCTACTCGTAGTAGGTGCAATTACTAAGGTACTTTCTATTTCACACCAACTATGGTATTCAAAACTATTGTACCTGCAAGACCCGACGTTCTTCTGAAGGCACCTGTGCGCATCATTTGTGTCAATTCTTTGGTACCTAGGGTCAGATGCCATACCGTATATGTGATCTAGAGGCGAAAGCCTTCCAGCACTATAAGTGGCGTGTGGAGCGGAGGCACAATGCCCGGGCGGATCTCCGCAACCTCTGACAAGTCAAGGCGCTGCTGGAAGAGCTCCGGCTTAATCTCATGGGGTATGGAGGGCACGACTGCCGCAACCGAGGTTTGGCAACGCCACAACCGCGGCGGTAAAACCCTTCTTTGAGGAGTGTCTGACGCAGGTCCACACTAGATGTTTCGGGAGGTTCCTGTGTCGAATTGTGCGGTAAGAAATAGGTATGCCCGGGTGTAACCATTGCAAAAATGGCCCAGAGGTACACACAATCGACCATACAGTGAAGGTATGCATAGCTTGGGCGGGGCACCACTGCGGAGCCAGACGCAACCGTTTATTAAGAAGTGATCACCTCCTCCTGCTCCTCCTAAGCAGTGATGCTAGCGAAAGAGGAGGCGGAATACGTGTAGGAGAGGACAGCATCCATCTCATGACACAACCGCTGCGGGAGACGCCTACGGTTTTGGAAGTCGCGAGGCGATTTTTGAACCACAGTAGTCGAGGGCATGCGGACGGCGAGTTAAGGATGACTCGCCGTCATGGACCATGCTCGGGTCAACTGCGTGTCGTGCTGCACGCGAGCTTCAAAGAGTTGTCAGCAAATGACGGAAATCAAACGCCTGCCGAGGTCGCGAGACTGTCTAAACAAGTAACTGTGAATTGCAGTCAGTGCGTGTCTGGCAGTTCCTTCTGCTCCACACTGGCAAGGAGGATTCATTTGTAAATATAAAAAAGGCCCCCCTTAGACGGCCAAAGCCTGCCGGGGTCGCGAGACTAACGAGTAACCGTGGCCTCGGAACGTAAAGGGCTATTGAAGGACACCGTGGATTTTAGTTAGTCCATGTCTGACAGTCCCCCCGCCCTGCCCTGGGTGGGACGACTCATTCGATGATTTTGCCATATGAAAAAAAACCTTCTAGCTCTTATGTGTAGTACTGAATGTGACAAGACATTGACGCATTGTTGAAATATATTTGGCGTAAAAGCTTAAAATCACTCTTCAACCTGCCGTTAACCACCTCCGTAGTGGAGGTGGTTAACGGCAAAGCGAGCTTCTATAGTAGGTAAATCTACAAATGACTGACAGCCGTAATCAACGGCTTTTAAGTACTTTCTCAGGCACGAAGAAATCTCGGATAGATTGTCACCTATCCATAAACCAACCTCGGCAAGCGCGGCTTGACATGGAAGATCGACCTGTGCGGCTGTCATTATTTAGAACCGAGCTTCTCCTGCTCCTCTGCACCAAAATGTAATATGTTACGAAAAAATCATTATTTGGCGTACATAATTAAACTGCCATATTAAATCAAACATATCTCAGAAAGGACTAATATTTCAGACTTGGTGCCATAGTATTTTTTGTTCATCTTAAAAATACCTATTCAACGACGTATTACATGTTGCTATTGGAGGGTGGTACCAGATTTCATAGAAACCCTGGCATCATCCTTTGAAATTCTAAGGAAAAGTTCTAAGGTCGCGGGCGGAGTGTTATGTAATTAAATCCATGAATTATTGTCTATAAAACAACGTACAACCGAGTTTAAATATCTGAAAACACACACTGAATAAGATAATTCAATAACATAAAATACTTACGTCTCTTAAGCTTTGCGAACCGTCGCCGGCGGCATTATTTATTTCTTTCTTACTAATAGCTATGATGCTCCTGCAAGAAAAAAGAAAATAAAGATGTTACACGACAGAACTCTCAAAAAAACTACTCGTGTCGTTGAACTTCTTGAATAATTAACCGAGCTACACGATAACTGACAAATGCTTGCACTGACTGGACAGGTCCACTCAAATCTGTGTGGTTCTTTCTTCAAAAGACCATCTCAGACACCTGCATGGTTCTCTTAACATTTTTATCAATACAAAATGTCTGGACTTTAAAAGAGACTGTGACCTCTGAGTTTGTTTCGGATGTTTCTTCTCAGAGTAGTCAGGTACGAAACACCGGCCTCATCTAGTTTAAGTTTAAGAAAGTATATCAAAACTAATTTGCAAAATAAATATAGGTAATTTATCTTCTTCTTCTTCTGCCTCGCCACGTCCCGTTATTCGGGGTCGGCTTTCCCTATCATGCGTCGCCATTTACTGCGGTTTTCGGATTCTTTTTTCGCCAGGTTTAGCATCTTCATGTCCTTCTGGGCAGTCGTTAGCCATCATTTATCATTATCATTAAAAATAATAAAAACTCTATTACTATCGGGCTCTACGGGTAAGTCCTATCTTTGAGGAGTGGCTGGAGAGGCACCACACGTCCTCACCTTCCGCCTGAAGCAGGTCCTCACCTGGGGGTTCCTATGTCTGTTAACAAGGGTATAAAATCTTAACTAATGATCTCACCTGTCCGGTATAGCGTCTAACCGTGTCCTCTCCAGTGCTGGACTCTGACTCTTCTCCCCACTTCGTGTTGAAGACCTGCAACCAAAGGCACTAATACTAACTGAATGAATTAGACATCGGGGCTATAAAGCCAAATCGGGAACTATGAGGAATAGCGAAAAATACTGAGAGTTTCGAGGCTGATTTTTTATGAAAACTGCATTTTTAACAAAGTGTTATTTTATCTATCTTACGTTACGTACCCCGTGTGGTTCCGGGCGGTAGAATAGGCCACCCCATCTCCTCCTGTGGGTGTCGTAGAAGGCGACTAACGGATATTAGCCAGAATTTGAGGCCACTCCAGCTGCCTCACCTACCCTGGCTCTGGCAACCGGTACATGGCGGTATAACCATGTCGTTTGCTGAAATGCCCCAAAATGCTTGACCTGATGGTGGGCAGCAGCACCATCAGCAAAAGCATTTCAGCATCTGCGGTCACCAATCCGCCTGCCAAGCGTGGTGACTACGGCAAATCCCCCCAAATATGAAGTGCAATGATTTAAGGCCCCCAGTTCCCGGTAGCTGCACTATTCCTGGCCATGGTACCGGCCACGGTAACGGTGCGGCGGGGGGTGCTAAGAATCCCCGGGCGACGGCAGGGTACCCTAAACGCAATTTTTACCTGGCGACGTACAACGGACGCTCTCTGCGGTTGGACGAGCACGTTGCCGAATTGGAAGTAGAGCTAAGTCACATTAACTGGCACATCGTGGGACTGTCGGAGATCCGAAGACAGGGGGAGGAGACGATAACCCTCGATAGTGGCCACTTGCTCTACTTTCGAGAAGGACACCAACCATCTCAAGGTGGCGTCGGTTTTATGGTCCACAAGTCACTCAGGAGCAGCATTGTGGAATGTGGCAGTATGTCGGCAAGGGTGGCATACCTTGTACTGAAAGTATCAGAAAGATACTTATTAAAAATCATACAAGTGTATGCCCCTACGTCCGCATACCCTGACGATGAAGTCGAGGCCATGTACGAAGACGTAGTAAAAGTTATGTCTCGTACCAAAACGTTCTACACTGTTGTTATGGGTGACTTCAACGCAAAAGTGGGAGTACAAGAGAGTGGCGAGTCGAGAGTAGGTCCATTCGGCTATGGGCACAGAAATCACCGGGGGCGTATGCTGGTAAACTTCCTCGAGGCTCAAGAGCTTTTTCTGATGAATTCTTTTTTCCAGAAGAAGCCTCAAAGGAAGTGGACCTGGCGAAGCCCCGATAACGTGACGAAGAATGAGATCGACTTCGTTATGTCTAATAAGCGTCATATATTTAGAACTGTCTCTGTGATCAACAGGGTTAATACCGGAAGCGATCACCGACTGGTCAGAGGCACTCTGAATATAAATGTTAAAGTCGAAAGAGTGCGCTTAATGAAGTCGACTATCAGACCAACGCTACCCCAGGTCGAGACTGGTTGTGAAAGCTTCCAGTTGGAACTACGAAACCGATTCGCCATGTTGGAAACCACAGAGGACATAAACGACGTCACCGAAAACCTGCTGCGTGTCGTCCGCGAGGTGGGCTATAAACATTTTCGACCGATGAGAAATGGACGTAAGTCGGCACTTACCAACGAGACTCTGGAATTGATGAGGAAACGACGAGAACTCACAAATGCCACACCAACTGAGAGTCAGGTACTTAACAGGGAGGTCAAAAAGCAGATCAGACGCGATACTCGGAGTGCAAATACCCGAATTATAGAACAAGCTATAGCTCGGAATAAAGGCTCGAAGGTATTTGCCAAGCCCAATACCTCCCGCTGTCACCTGACAAAGCTCAGAACGTCACAGGGCACCACCGTCACCTCAAAGCCAGAGATTCTCGCTGAAGTCGAAAAGTTCTACGGAGACTTATATGCTCAAAAAACTTGCCCACCCCAGGCCCACCGCGCGGATGATCGACGGGCCAAACTGACACGCCATCTCACAGACGAGCTTCCCGACATTGACATGGGTGAGGTTGAAATGGCTCTCGGGCAGCTTCACCACAACAAGGCTCCGGGGGATGACGGAATAACCATAGAGCTGCTCAAAGCAGGAGGAAAACCTATCTTGATAGAGCTTGTAAAGCTCTTTAATACCGTCATCCACACTGGCATAACACCGGAGGCATGGCATAGGAGTGTGGTAGTATTATTTTTCAAAAAGGGCGATAAAACGCTCCTTAAGAACTACCGCCCCATCTCACTCCTGAGCCATATCTATAAGCTGTTCTCGAGGGTTATTTTAAATCGTCTCGCCCAAAAGTTCGATGACTTTCAGCCACCGGAGCAGGCCGGGTTTCGAAAAGGCTACAGCACCGTGGACCACATACACACCCTTAGGCAAGTGATTCAAAAGACCGAGGAGTATAACCAGCCTCTGTGTCTAGCGTATGTGGACTACGAGAAGGCCTTCGATACTGTCGAGACCTGGGCTGTTCTGGAGTCTATGCAGAGATGCCTCATCGACTGTCGCTACGTTGAGGTGATGAGATGTCTGTATAAGGCCGCAACAATGACCGTCCAAGTACAGGAACAGAGCACAAAACCAATCCAACTGCGTCGAGGGGTAAGACAGGGAGACGTCATCTCTCCGAAACTGTTTACAAACGCGTTGGAGGACGTTTTCAAGACGCTTGATTGGAAAGGACGGGGTGTAAATATCAACGGTCAGTACATCTCACACCTCCGATTTGCGGATGACATTGTCATCATAGCAGAGTCTCTGCAGGAGCTGGAAGAAATGCTGAACAGCCTGAGCGATTCTTCAAGGCGTGTGGGTCTTGGAATGAATCTGGACAAAACCAAACTCATGTTTAATGGTCATGTCACCCCGAGACCTGTAATCGTGAATGGTGCTCCCCTCGAGGTTGTGCAAGAGTACATTTATCTAGGCCAAACTGTACAACTGGGCCGGCACAACTTTGAGAAGGAGGCAGCTAGAAGAATACGCTTGGGCTGGGCGGCATTCGGGAAGCTGCGTCATATCTTTGAATCATCGATCCCACAATCCCTTAAAACCAGGGTTTACAACCAGTGTGTCCTACCCGTAATGACTTACGGAGCCGAAACGTGGACACTTACCATCGGCCTGGTCCACAAATTTAAGGTTGCTCAGCGTGCAATGGAGAGAGCAATGCTCGGGGTTTCTCTGGTGGATAGAATTCGTAACGAAGTCATTCGCCAGAGAACCAAAGTAACCGACATTGCGCTTAGAATCAGCATGCTGAAGTGGAAGTGGGCCGGCCACGTCTGTAGGCGGACAGACGGCAGATGGAGCAAACTTGTGCTAGAGTGGAGACCGCGAATGGGCAAACGCAGTGTAGGACGCCCTGCTGCAAGATGGGTCGATGATTTAAGGAAGGTGGCTGGCAGTGGATGGATGCGGGCTGCCCAGGACCGGGATGGTTGGCGCTCTTTGGGGGAGGCTTACGTTCAGCAGTGGACGGCAATAGGCTGACAATATTACGTTACTTATAGACTACAGGCCCATGTCCAAAATGGATGGGTCATATGAACCACCAGGTGACGTATATAGGGTGTAAGAGACATCGACGCACAAACGGATATCATGGGTCCAGGACATGATTCTGGACCCGGGGGGTCCGACGAAAAATTCCAACACGGGGGCGTCTAGAATCATGTCCTGGACCCATGGTATCCGTTTGTGCGTCGATGTCTCTTACACCCTGTATAGGACGATATATGAGAATTCAAAAGTGCAGGTAGAGTGAGTACATAACCAGATCATTATATTTTGTACGGCATTTTTACCACCGATAGATCCATGAAAAATAGTAAAAAAACGCTCAGTGCCGTAAAAAATGGTGCGCCACAAAGTCGGTAATTTTTTTGATTTTCTGACAATTTCCAGGGTAAATTTGGTCATTTCATTCTGTACGGCAGCATTTTCATACTGTTTCAAAAATCATGCGACAAGTGGAAAAAATTGAGGGTTGCAACCTTCGGATCACGGAAAAAGAGGGAATTGGACAGCTTACAAGTGACGGCTGCTGAATCTTATTATTTTATGCTCTTATATCGTCCTATATACGCCACCTGGTGTTTCATATGACCCATCCATTTTGGACATGGGCCTGTAGTCTATTATCTACGAGTATTGATTTATTATTTTCAATCAAATCAAATCATTTATTTGCATCGAATGTAGTTTACATTTAAATTCAGGCGAAATAGATAAGAGTGAGCCATGTACATTCTGCCTGGAAATAGGCAAAAATTAAAACTACGGATTACGTATTTCTCAAAAATTTAGGTTGCGTATTGAACTAAAAAGGGTAAAATAAAAAATGAATTAAAAAAACGAATCCACCGACTTCAGAAAGAAATTGGAACGAAGTTCCTTATCGCGCGTTGCGAAAGGAGGCTAGACGGAAAAAATTAAGACGAAAAGTTGTAACGACACTTTTTGCTATAGTAAGCTATTGTAAGCCGTGCGGCGTCGGGCACGCCGCAATCGCGGCGGTAAGACCCCTCTTTGAGGAGTGGCTGGATAGGCGTCACGGCGTCCTGACCTACCGCATGACGCAGGTCCTCACCAGACACGGAAGTGAGGGAGGTACCTGTGTCTAAAGAGAAAGGAGGAAACGCCTGGGTGTCACCACTGCGAAGATCGCCCGGAGGACACAGTAGAGCATACGGTGCAAGACTGCCCCGCTTGGGCAGAGCACCGACGTGTCCTCACGGCGGCGATAGGCGGAGACCTCTCGTGCCCGGCATTGGTCGCGGCCATCGCAAGGGGCGAGACGGAGTGGGAAGCGGTCGCCTCCTTCTGCGAAGCAGTCATGCTCGCGAAGGAGGAGGCGGGCCGCGTGAGAAAGAGGGCAATGTCCTCCCTCCGCCCCACCCGCAGTGGTGGACGCCCACGGCGACGGACGTCGCAAGACGATCTCCGGCCACCGTAGGCGCGGGCATGCGGGCGGCGAGTAAAGGGCAACTCGCTGCCCGACCATGGACCATGCCCGGGTCGACGGCGCGTTGTGTTCCACGCGCGCCTCAAAGAACGTCAGCATAATGACGGGGCCCCCTCTCTAGAGGGCCAAAGCCTGCCGGGGTCGCGGGACTTATATCATTACCGTGACCCCGGGACATAAAGGGCTATTGAAGGACACCGTGGATTTTAGTCAGTACAAGTCTGACAGTCCCTCCTGCCTTGCCCGGGGTGGGAGGATTGATTGAGGATTTGATGATTTTACCACGATAAAAAAAAAAAAAGCCGTGCGGCGTGCGCATGTTTCTCTGTCTGTGTCTCTCTCTCTCTCTCTCTTATAGAAAGCAAGCCAGATATTTTCGTTTCGTCTTTCTATTTCGCATTGAACAGTGTGGTGTCGCGACGATTATTTTTGTTGAGTGTATACAGTAACTTCGTTTCATCCGGGTGTCCCTTGACACCTCTCAAGTATTTTTTTCTTTTGTTTGTGGTGGTTTTTGGAGGCGGTTAGTTATTTTTAATTTTTTATTTTGTCAATAAGAGTCTGACAATCCCTTTTGCTCTACCCAGACTCATTTGATGATTTTACCATTCAATAAAAAAACCCCGACACTTGGTAAGTGGTACAGTTACCGGCATGGATCTTGAGCGCTGACCTTCACCTGCGCAGAAGTAAGATATTAGGTCCCTTTGGTAGAAGAAGTGAGGAACGGGGGCGGGGAAAGTGTAGTGATTGGCCCGCGTAGCGTGCCGTAGTACATCGCGTCATAGCCGCCACTCGGGATTCGTTGTTTTGTACGTTTTATTTGTTTTATTGTGCGTTTCATTTGTCGATAGGTGTACGATGCGCAAAGCGATCCCCACTCTTACGCCGAGCGCTCAAGAACCGTGCCGGTATTTGTAAGCATTTTTCTTTCTTACCGTTTGTCGCGGTGATGTTCCGTGGCATCGTAGTAGACGGAGGCCTCGTCGTGGTTGGCTCGCGGGTCGCCGCTGATCACGGATTGAATCTTCACTGCAACAACACAACATTATTAATTATTGTTATAACTAATTAATACTACACTCGCGGAACAATTAGTACAATTAGTGCCCATCATTTTATGACCTATCTTTCGGCCCGTTATTTCTTTTTTTTTAAACATATAGAAAAAGAAGCCCCGCCTAGCGGGGCTCCGTTGTTCTGGTTGCTTTTTTAAACCATTCACCAACTGTCAGCTTCTGGTCATTCCACTACTAGGTAAAGGCCTTTCCCTTGAATTTATTAATCATTAGTTTTGTTTACTACTCTATATCTGTTGTTTGGCTTTGATGTAATTTTACTTTTAAATAAATACAGCCTTACTACAAAAACTTAAACATCTGTTGAACACTTGTCTAAAAAAAGTGTGACTGCAAAACGGACCTTATTTCAACGACATAATCTGAAATTTTTTTAGACAAGTGTTCAACAGACGTTTAAAAGTTTTTGTGGTACGACAGTTAATGTTAAGCTTTAAGTTCTTTTTCTTTTTTTTTTTAATACTGTATCCACTTGTGACGTGTGCCAATAAACGTATTTTCCTTCACGTTTTTTTTTCTATTCAGCTATATTACTCTTGCCACATAAAGAGGTTATAGAAGAATAATGTGTACGTTGTACCGGAGGAGGTGGGCTCGTCCCTCGCCGGAGGTCGCACGCGGATCTCCAAGCGGGAGGACACCGTGGGACCTCCGGGAGGAGAGGGCGGCGCGGGAGGGACGGCGGGCCGGCTGCTGGACGAACTGCACGACAGGCTCTGGAATAAAAGATCAGGTTATATGCGTGGTGACTTGTCTCCGACTTACACTAGAGCCGCACTAAGGTGAAATGCCGTTAATTAGCTTTCGATAAAATAAATAAAATGAATTAGTCCGTCAATTGGATTGTCAAAAAATATTCGACACGTATTTTTTTCGCGACGCTCTCAAAATTGGAATTACTTCACAATTTAGTACAATTTTTATAAAATTCTGATGTCGCCCCAGAAATGAGGAGATTCGTAGACGAACCAAAGTTACCAACATAGCCCAACGAATTAGCAAAATGAAATGGCAGTGGGCAGGCCATATAGCACGCAGAACTGATGGCCGATGGGGCTGTAAGGTTGGAGAATGGAGACCACGCACCGGCAAGTGCAGTGTGGGACGTCCACAGGATCACGCTGGATGCAAGCCGCTTACAACCGGTCCTATTGGAAGTCTAAAGGGGAGGCCTATGTTCAGCAGTGGACGTCTTACGGCTGATATGATGATGATGTCACCCCAGCATGCATGCCAACGCATCTAAAATTCCGAGAGTGGGGCTTCTTATCTTGGTAAATATTTATTGATTTTACAATAGAAAAAATACGTGTCTATTATTTTCACTTCTCTAAATGACGGAATAAGCAGATTTTCTATTTATTTATGCAGTAAAATACCCTATTTTTTCAACATGTGCGGTCGGAAACCAACCACTTCTGAATGGTAGCCATTTTGTGCTCAAATTTTCTTCTTCTTCGGAAACTTAATGTCGGAAGAGTACTGAAAATGGTTTATTTTTCGAAAACCTTTTGGTCCCTTCAAATAAAATAGCACAAGGGGAAGAAAATGATGATTTTAACTTACCGGAGCGCTCATGGCTCTGTGCGGCGGCTTGTGTTCGTCGTGTTGGCGGGTGGCCACGCCGCGCATGACGTCCTAAGAAGATGATGATGTTAACTTACCGGAGCGCTCATGGCTCTGTGCGGCGGCTTGTGTTCGTCGTGTTGGCGGGTGGCCACGCCGCGCATGACGTCCTAAGAAGATGATGATGTTAACTTACCGGAGCGCTCATGGCTCTGTGCGGCGGCTTGTGTTCGTCGTGTTGGCGGGTGGCCACGCCGCGCATGACGTCCTAAGAAGATGATGATGTTAACTTACCGGAGCGCTCATGGCTCTGTGCGGCGGCTTGTGTTCGTCGTGTTGGCGGGTGGCCACGCCGCGCATGACGTCCTAAGAAGATGATGATGTTAACTTACCGGAGCGCTCATGGCTCTGTGCGGCGGCTTGTGTTCGTCGTGTTGGCGGGTGGCCACGCCGCGCATGACGTCCTAAGAAGATGATGATGTTAACTTACCGGAGCGCTCATGGCTCTGTGCGGCGGCTTGTGTTCGTCGTGTTGGCGGGTGGCCACGCCGCGCATGACGTCCTAAGAAGATGATGATGTTAACTTACCGGAGCGCTCATGGCTCTGTGCGGCGGCTTGTGTTCGTCGTGTTGGCGGGTGGCCACGCCGCGCATGACGTCCTAAGAAGATGATGATGTTAACTTACCGGAGCGCTCATGGCTCTGTGCGGCGGCTTGTGTTCGTCGTGTTGGCGGGTGGCCACGCCGCGCATGACGTCCTAAGAAGATGATGATGTTAACTTACCGGAGCGCTCATGGCTCTGTGCGGCGGCTTGTGTTCGTCGTGTTGGCGGGTGGCCACGCCGCGCATGACGTCCTAAGAAGATGATGATGTTAACTTACCGGAGCGCTCATGGCTCTGTGCGGCGGCTTGTGTTCGTCGTGTTGGCGGGTGGCCACGCCGCGCATGACGTCCTAAGAAGATGATGATGTTAACTTACCGGAGCGCTCATGGCTCTGTGCGGCGGCTTGTGTTCGTCGTGTTGGCGGGTGGCCACGCCGCGCATGACGTCCTAAGAAGATGATGATGTTAACTTACCGGAGCGCTCATGGCTCTGTGCGGCGGCTTGTGTTCGTCGTGTTGGCGGGTGGCCACGCCGCGCATGACGTCCTAAGAAGATGATGATGTTAACTTACCGGAGCGCTCATGGCTCTGTGCGGCGGCTTGTGTTCGTCGTGGTGGCGGGTGGCCACGCCGCGCATGACGTCCTAAGAAGATGATGATGTTAACTTACCGGAGCGCTCATGGCTCTGTGCGGCGGCTTGTGTTCGTCGTGTTGGCGGGTGGCCACGCCGCGCATGACGTCCTAAGAAGATGATGATGTTAACTTACCGGAGCGCTCATGGCTCTGTGCGGCGGCTTGTGTTCGTCGTGTTGGCGGGTGGCCACGCCGCGCATGACGTCCTAAGAAGATGATGATGTTAACTTACCGGAGCGCTCATGGCTCTGTGCGGCGGCTTGTGTTCGTCGTGTTGGCGGGTGGCCACGCCGCGCATGACGTCCTAAGAAGATGATGATGTTAACTTACCGGAGCGCTCATGGCTCTGTGCGGCGGCTTGTGTTCGTCGTGTTGGCGGGTGGCCACGCCGCGCATGACGTCCTAAGAAGATGATGATGTTAACTTACCGGAGCGCTCATGGCTCTGTGCGGCGGCTTGTGTTCGTCGTGTTGGCGGGTGGCCACGCCGCGCATGACGTCCTAAGAAGATGATGATGTTAACTTACCGGAGCGCTCATGGCTCTGTGCGGCGGCTTGTGTTCGTCGTGGTGGCGGGTGGCCACGCCGCGCATGACGTCCTAAGAAGATGATGATGTTAACTTACCGGAGCGCTCATGGCTCTGTGCGGCGGCTTGTGTTCGTCGTGTTGGCGGGTGGCCACGCCGCGCATGACGTCCTAAGAAGATGATGATGTTAACTTACCGGAGCGCTCATGGCTCTGTGCGGCGGCTTGTGTTCGTCGTGTTGGCGGGTGGCCACGCCGCGCATGACGTCCTAAGAAGATGATGATGTTAACTTACCGGAGCGCTCATGGCTCTGTGCGGCGGCTTGTGTTCGTCGTGTTGGCGGGTGGCCACGCCGCGCATGACGTCCTAAGAAGATGATGATGTTAACTTACCGGAGCGCTCATGGCTCTGTGCGGCGGCTTGTGTTCGTCGTGTTGGCGGGTGGCCACGCCGCGCATGACGTCCTAAGAAGATGATGATGTTAACTTACCGGAGCGCTCATGGCTCTGTGCGGCGGCTTGTGTTCGTCGTGTTGGCGGGTGGCCACGCCGCGCATGACGTCCTAAGAAGATGATGATGTTAACTTACCGGAGCGCTCATGGCTCTGTGCGGCGGCTTGTGTTCGTCGTGTTGGCGGGTGGCCACGCCGCGCATGACGTCTAGACGGTAGCGGACTGAGCCCCCGCTACCGTCGAAGGACGCCTGCTGCAGTAGCGGCGCGCGGAGTGAGCGGACACGGGAGCCTGAAGGAGACAGGTTATAGATTATAGCTTGCTAATGACATCAAATGACGCAATTCATGGCTCATGCAGTCGACGGCGTGTCGTGTTCCGCGTGCGCCACAAAGGGCTGTCAGTAATCTGACGGAGCACCTCTTAGAAGGCCAAAGCCTGCCGGGGTTGTAGGACTCGGGGTTGTAGTAACCGTAGCCGTAAAGTTAAGGTGTATAATTATCATAAGACTAGAACAGAGAGAGAGAGAGAGAGAGAGAGAGAGACAGAGTTTTGGTCGAAACATAAAATTTAAAGGAATCATCGACACGAAGAAGAAGAAGAAGAAGACTAGAACTTACACAGTCGCCAATTATTATAAGTTCACCAGCCTTTACAAAAAATAAGTGATAACTTCACAAAAATAAACAAAGAGAAAAAAAATGAATGAATGAATAAAAAGATAGAAGAACTATTGAAGCACACCGTGGATTTTAGTCAGTACACGTCTGTCAGTCTCTCCTGTGACCACGTAAAAAAACACTATAGTCTCCGCCAAATTAGTCTGGAGTATAATTCGTTGACCCCCGTGTACCAATATATTCCAATATTTCAAAACTATTAGAAAAAATGTAAAGGAAGTGTTGTTACACGATCAAAACAAAAGTATCGTGGTTAGAGGCGACCTTGACCTTATATTTTATTTTGAAATTCGAACGATGGTATTATGAAATTCGAACGATGCATTATTAGGATCAATGACCTTTATTTCAGACTTATCTGGCGGGGACTATACCTATATGACGTTTGTCGTTAATTCGTAGTACTTATTGCTAGGTCGTGGTCTCTGACAGCTGGTCTTTTAGAGAGACTAAGAGTCACTCAACGAGCGATGGAAAGAGCTATGCTCGGAGTTTCATTGCGGGATAAAATCCGGAACATGGATATTCAGCGAAGAACCAGAGTCACCGACATAGCTCATAAAATTTGCAAGTTAAAGTGGCAATGGGCAGGCCACATCGCTCGTAGAACTGACAACCGATGGGGAAGAAAAGTCCTCTCATGGCGACCACGGACCGGAAGACGCAGCGTAGGCAGGCGAACACTAGGTGGACCGACGACATCGTGAGGGTCGCGGGCAACCGATGGATGCAAGTGGTGAATTGACATTCGGCGTGGCGGTCTATGTTAGGCCTATGTTCAGCAGTGCTTTACGACAAAGATAACCCTACTTTAAACCCATAACTAACAGAGAAACCGTTTCTAAATTTATTCGTAAATCACAGTATGCTTATTCACGAGACTAAAACGTGCAAAAAGACACTCACCAATTGCAGGCAATGACCAACACCTGGGCAGACTTGGTTGCAACTTCGGATAGGCATCTATCCCCGGTATATACAGACAATGCTGCTGTCTACTCCTGGCTGTGGGCTCCGTGGTCTTCCGGGCAGGTTCACTGTGCTGTCTGGCAGTCACGGGGCGAGGGGGGGGCGGCGTGGGGGAGGGGACTGGTGGGGGCGGTATTGGGGCGGCCACTGTGGGCTGGGGAGGCGGGGCTGAGGTCGTGGGAGGTGGGGATGTCTTTTCTGTTTGGGCTGCGGCCTGTAACAAGGGAATTATGGTGTTTAGATTATTATAGTAGGCGTTTTTTTGAATTAATAACTTTTTTAGTTACTAAGCGTGTGCGTTTTCTGGTTTTATAGATATAGCGATTACTGTAGATAACCAAAGTGGGTAATATGGTGATTGGTGAGTGTCTGTCAAATCAAATCAAATCGTTTATTTCAACTAGGCCAATTACAGGCACTTTTGAATTGTCAAAAGACATAAAATAAAACTAGTACAAAAATAGTGTTATGGTGCTACAGTCCCAGTCACAAGACATAAAAACTGTGAAAGTATCGTAGGTGCTCATTCCAAAGTGTAGATCTCTATGGAGAAGAATGAGCAAGAAACTCCATGGACACTCTTTTTCAATCGCCAAAGTTTTTACAGAACTTTTGTTACATCATTCATCATCAGATGTAATCTGTAATTATTAAAATACGTTACCAATGTTCCTCAGTGCTAAAGCCGTGTTTCCATTATGCAAATTACTTTTATACAAGTTGCATGTATACATATACAACTTGAACAAACATGCATACAAGTTGTAAGTAGAAAGTTTAAACTAGAGATCGTGTTTTTTTTCAATTTAAGCAACTTGTATAGTGTACCAATGTGATGTCATACTTGTATGAAAGATTTGCCTAAATCCTCATAGTGAAATATTTTGGTGTAGCTTGTGCTAGTGTCTTCAGTGATAATTTTGTTGACATAATGGTGATGGCCATGATACCTGGTGAAGTGCGTGTGAATACTGTACGCCGCGAACCATACAGAAGAATATTTTCTAGTGCATTTTTTATACAAGTAGTAAGCGACATTGTTTTCAGTATTATTTTACTCCTCGTGAAATGTGTTGGTGTAACTTGTGCTAGTGAGTTCGGTGATAAGCTTGTTGACATAATGGTGATGTTAATGATACATAGTGATGTGCATGTGATAGATTGTATGCCGTGGTACTTCTACTAATTTTATTTCTAGTATACCTTGTTGTAGTAAGCGGCTTATTTTTCAATATAATTAATGTTCTCTGCTGGTGATTTAAGTGTATTTTGTTGGTGATTTCAGTGTATTTTGCTGGTGATTTAAGTGTATTTTGTTGGTGATTTTAGTTTATTTTGCTGGTGATTTCAGTGTATTTTGCTGGTGATTTAAGTGTATTTTGTTGGTGATTTTAGTTTATTTTGCTGGTGATTTCAGTGTATTTTGCTGGTGATTTAAGTGTATTTTGTTGGTGATTTTAGTTTATTTTGCTGGTGATTTCAGTGTATTTTGCTGGTGATTTAAGTGTATTTTGTTGGTGATTTTAGTTTATTTTGCTGGTGATTTCAGTGTATTTTGCTGGTGATTTAAGTGTATTTTGTTGGTGATTTTAGTTTATTTTGCTGGTGATTTCAGTGTATTTTGCTGGTGATTTAAGTGTATTTTGTTGGTGATTTTAGTTTATTTTGCTGGTGATTTCAGTGTATTTTGCTGGTGATTTAAGTGTATTTTGTTGGTGATTTTAGTTTATTTTGCTGGTGATTTCAGTGTATTTTGCTGGTGATTTAAGTGTATTTTGTTGGTGATTTTAGTTTATTTTGCTGGTGATTTCAGTGTATTTTGGTCATTTCCATTTGGTCAGTGTATTGACTGTGATTTAAGTGATTATCGCTGGTGACGTCAGAGTATTTTGCAAGTGAATTCAATGAGATATTTGGTGGTAACATCCATTTATCTTTGCTAGTGACTATTGTGACATGGTGATGATACTTGGTGATGTGGGTGTGATAGACTGTATGCCGCTAACCATACCGGTTTTTAGAAGAGCTTTTTATTCAGTATTATTACATTCCTAGTGAAATATTTAGGTGTATCTTGTGCTAGTGACTCCAGTGATAAGTTTTTTGACATAATGGTGATTGTATCTGGGGATGTGCTTGTGAATACTGTAAGCTACGAACCATACTAAAACATATTTTATATCCAGTACATATATCTTGTTGCAGTTAGTGGTTTATTTTTCAATATAATTGTGTTCTGTTGGTGATTTCAGTGTATTTTGCTGGTGATTTCAGTGTATTTTGCTGGGAATTTCAATGTATTTTGCTGGTGACTTGGCGGTGGTGGTTTAAGTGGTGACGTCAGTGATATTTTGTGGTAACATTTATCCTTGCTGGTGACATAATGGTGATGATACCTGGTGCTGTGCGTGCTGCACGGTGTGCTGCGTGTGGTGGGTGGTGGTGGTGGTGTGCAGCATGGTGCGGCCGTGCGAGCAGGAGGACACGGCGGAGGCCGCGCGCGCCCGGTGCTCTGGGGACTGAGGGCCCGCCACTCACTTATACGGTAGTTACGAGGTCTTTTTTGTTTAGACCTTACTTTACTTATGTATAACTTATAAAATCTTGCCCTGACTTAAACTTTATTATATGACCCATAGTAGTCAGGCGCTGTCAGTTGGGACTGGTCATCTCTTAGCTGCCATTCTATTTTAATATTAGCCATTTGTCCTTTTTATATTTACCATGTACACTTTTAACTTATTACATCGTTCTCACATCATGTACCATCAAAACAAAAGCATTTATTTCAAGTAGGCTATTACAGACACTTTTGAACTGTCAAAAGACAAAAAAATAAAACTATAATTTAAATAGTTATGGTGCTACAGTCCCAGTCACAAGACATAAAAACTGTGAAAGTACCGTAGATGCTCATTACAAGGAGTAGATCTTTATGGAGAAGAATGAGCAAGAAACTCTATGGATACTCTTTTTAATCACCAAAATTGTTTACAGAACCTTTGTTACATCATCTTCAGGAGTAGTTCTCGTTCGTTCGTGCAAATTAAAATACTTTACGAGAAAAATACAATTTTTTTTATTTTTTTCAGAGCCAGAGCATAGCTACTTGAAAAATAAATTAAATTATACGCAAAATTGTCAAAAATGTGCTTATTAATTTTTTTCATACATATGGTAATGAGATAATCAATTGGTAATGGTATTAGGGATAATGGTATTCTTCATTACCATCATTTTATGATCATTACCATTTTTCAAATAGCTGATGGTGAATTATGGTAAGGAAAGGAATGGTAATGATATAATGGCACTTTAAAATTGCTCCTTACTTGTAGATGAATCACACATAATGTACCATTTCAATATGAATGATGTAACAAAGGTTCTGTAAATAATTTTGGCGATTGAAAAAGAGTGTCCATGGAGTTTCTTGCCCATTCTTCTTCATAGAGATCTACGCTTTGGAAAGGGCATCTACGGTACTTTCACAGTTTTTATGTCTTGTGACTGGGACTGTAGCACCATAATTTTGCAGTATGTATTTAATTTTATTTTTTGTCTTTTGACATTTCAAAAGTACCTGTTTACTACCATACTAGAAATAAATGCTTTTTTTTTTAAAGTTAAGTTTATGTAGGTAATGACAATTACAAGAGCATTATCACCTTAATTTTTTTTTTAGCGCGCTTATTTGAATTAATTTATATTGTACTCAGTTTAAGTGAAAACGATTATTACTCTTACTTTAAACCTTAAATAAAAACAAAATTATAATTTTATAAATTTCAGAGATTTTCTTTGCAAAGAAAAATTCGAAACGCGAGCGGGATTTGAACTTGTGACCAACAGATTCGGTACATCCGACGCTCTTGGCAACCGAACCACCGAGGTCCCACCTACAAGCCTCGTTTTTGAATTTTATTATATCATTTATTCTAAACAAAATAATTTTGGCCGATAAATTCACCACACAACACGATTCTTTTTTGTTAGTTTTTTTTTTTTGTAAAATGTGTTTTTTTTTATGTTTCTCTGATACTCATGAAATGCCAATGGTAATGATGACGCTATATTTCACAAATACACACTCGTTTTTCATGCTTTTACTAAATGATAACTACTCAAAATCTATTAAATTTTGTTCTTACCTGTGTTACGAGACTTAAAAATGGCTTAAGAGTGCTTATTCTGAAAGTTGGCAACGTCGCAAATAGTTGTCAAATATTAACAAGTTTTAATTAATTCAGCAATTTTACTGTATGGAAATAAGAATGATGTTGTAACTGTTTCAAGTGTAAAAAAAAGCATTTGGAAAGTTTCCAAATACTTTTTTTACATCTAAAACTATATATTCGGCGTTATGATATTAATTATTGCATTCCCTAATTAATTTTTTAGTGCACTACAGAGCCATGTCTTATTTTCATACAGTAAATTTACCAAATGAATTGTAAATATTTGACAGCTATTGGCGACGTTGCCAACTTTCTGGTTATGCGCCCTTAAACGCCTACTAGAAAAGTACCTATTTTAAAACCAATAAATCGAAATACCTGCCAGAATAGATAAATGCTCACCAAATATTGTAGAATTTAACCTATTGTCTGTAATAACAAAAAAAAAACGAACTAAGCAGGGTAGACAAAGCCCCGCTTAGCGGGGCTTCTATTTCTGTCTGCAGAGTTTAAAGGAACCTAACCAAACCGAACTTTGAGGTGTCTCTGAAATGTTGCTAAAGCGAGTGTTAGATTTGGTGAGCATTTATCTATTTTGGTATAATACAAAATTAATTATTGATGAGCATTTAAATTGTAACCCTTAAAAAATCTTTACTTTTTTCCTGGTTTTAAAGAGCAAGACAGAGTTATTACAACTACACTTAATAATCTACGTTAAAACAATAAAAATGAGGTATAATTTTCAACTAACCTGCAACTGTTCCTGTTTCCATTCGTTGTCTGTGGTCTCTTCAGAGTCGTCGAATTGAGACTTCCATAGAGATACCAGAGTTAGGGCACCGCCTTTTGTGACCTGGAGCGAAATATTAGAATTATCCATGATTAGTTGATTCATGAATATCGAAAAATGCTGAAAGGAGTCTCGAGGCCGATTTTGACGAAAACTAAAACCGCATCATTGGATTTTAGAAAAATCAATAATCCTGGCCAGGAATCGGACCCGCTGATTTAAAAAAAAAACTAAACCCAGGTGTAATAATACATATTACACCATTCGATAGTGTTGTTAATAAGGATCAAATTCTGGGAAGTAATCATATACGGCAAACATAAATAACGACACTGATCGGGGAACAGGCGTGAATGCGCGTGAACCCCGCGAAAACCGTCCATATTCACGCTTGTTTACGGGGTCTCACGGCACTAATGTGGAGCCGCCAGTAAAAATATGAACTGTCGTACAGTCAGCATCAAAAGTCGATGACCACATTCTGATTTTCAAAATCACTGTACATTATAATCACCCATAAATCGCTCAACAAGATAGGCGCCAGTATTGAATGAACATCATTAAAGTTCAAAATTAACTGAACACAACTCCTCAAAGGTCACTGAACACCATTTTGTTAAAAATTGCTGATCGTTATTTAATCCGAAAACATCATTACATTCAGTTTTACAAAAGTCACTGAACAATATAAAATACTTGTTTTAGTTATCTAGTGTAATCACGACCACGTCCAAAAATAACGCAACATCATAAATAACAAAAGTCACCGAACAATATAAAATACTTGTTTTAGTTATCTAGTGTAATCACGACCACGTCCAAAAATAACGCAACATCATAAATAACAAAAGTCAGTGAACAATATAAAATACTTGTTTTAGTTATCTAGTGTAATCACGACCACGTCCAAAAATAACGCAACATCATAAATAACAAAAGTCAGTGAACAATATAAAATGCTTGTTTTAGTTACCTACTGCAAAACGTCCAAAAATAACTGAACATCATAAATAACAAAAGTTACTATACTATCTTCAGAGTTATACTTATATCCAATCTTGTCATATCCAAACTAAATTATTTTAAAAAAATACGTGTGCCACTCGGGGACTGCCGCGGTAAAGCTATTGCAAAGCAATTAAAAAAAAAAAAAAAACAAGAAAAGAAGATTTAAAATGTTTGTGCACTACGGTAATAATAGAAAAATAAATTATAATGAAAATATAAGTGGGTCTTTTGTATACAGCATTCCCAGGTCTCACTTCCAAACAGGGTCAAAATTTTCAACAGGTTATGGGCCCAGCACGCTTCCACTGCGCCACTCTCCTTTGTTGTAGGAGAATTTTATAAGTAGGTTTCATTGTGGAAACCTTCTTTTGTAGCTGGCCGTTTAGAATCAGTAATCATATGCCTAGCCTTTTACAATTAAATTGGGGTCGGCTTCCAGTCAAACCAGATGCAGCTGGATATCAGTATTTTACAAAAAGCGACTGCCTGTCGGACCTCCACAACCCAGTAACTGGGTATATGGAAAAAACTATCGCCTACCGCGAATATTTAACGAGAATATCATTTATTTAAAATGTTTGTGGTGCACTACAGTAAAATAGAAAAATAAATTACAATGAAGATATAAGTGGGACTTTTGTATACAGGATTCCCAGGTCTCACTTCCAAACTGGGTCAAAAGTTTTAACAGGTTATGGGCCCAGCACGCTTCCACTGCGCCACTTTCCTTTGTTGTAGGAGAATTTTATAAGTAGGTTTCATTGTGGAAACCTTCTTTTGTAGCTGGCTGTTTAGAATCAGTAATCATATGCCTAGCCTTTTACAATTAAATTGGGGTCGGCTTCCAGTCAAACCAGATACAGCCGGATATCAGTATTTTATATAAAGCGACTGCCTGTCGGACCTAGGACCCAGTAACTGGGTAATATCATACTCCATGGTAAGACTGGTTGTCAGACTTTAGAGCTTCTGACTAACAGTAACGACTATCAAATATCTACAAATGACAGCCGGGACCAACGGCTTTACATGCTTTCCGAGGCACGGAGGAAACTCGCTATGACAGATGGTCACCCATCCACAGACCCATCTCGGCAAGCGTGGCTTTACTCGGAAAATCGGCCTGTGTGGCTGTAATTATTTAGCCACGAGCTCATCAATTAAAACTATCTGTGAAGAAAACATCAAATCTGTCTAATAGTTTTTGGCGTGAAGGAATAACAAACAATTTACCCCGTCGTTCCTACATAAACAAGTGAATATCTCCAAGGAAAACATATAAATGTATGCGTGGCGCTCATTCACACATTTATAAAAAGTGGCTTCGCTTTAAAACGTTTCGTTTTATTTCGAACACGGAATCTGGACATTTTTTAATCTAAGGTTACAATTGAATTAACCAAATATACGCGCATATGACGTGGAGTTGCGGATACCAGCCCGTTATACAATACACAATACAACCAAATCTCTATACATATAAGACTAATTTTCAAAATTACACAAATTCCGTTTTCTTTGGGAAACATGCATAGTTATGGGTGGGTATTTGAAAAACTGTTTACCCTTGAATGTAAAACGAATATTTATTTATAATTAATTATTACTTTGTAACGGACGTAGACCATTGCGGTTGCAATTATATATCCGCGTGGGTCGCCAGTTGTTCCGGTGACCTGTCACCATTTCATCCATCCCGAGTTGATCCGGATGCCCCTCAAGTTAAAGGGGAAAATATACAAATGCGTGATTAGACCTGTCGTATTGCATGGATCGGATTGCTGGGCTTTGAAAAAGATGGATGAGGAAAGATTACATGTAGCGGAGATGAGAACGTTGAGATAGATGTGTGGAGTGACAAGAATGGATAAAGTTATAAAGTAAGGAATGAGTTTATAAGGGGAAGTTTGAAAGTGACGCCTGTTACAATAAAAAAATGAAAGGGAATCGTCTGTCTTGGTTTGGACATGTGATGAGGAGGTATGAGACTAATGTGACTAAGAGAGTGATGAGTATGAATGTTGATGAATGGAGAGAAAAAGGAAGGGCCGATTTTCCGAGTAAAGCCGCGCTTGCCGAGGTGGGTCTGTGGATGGGTGACCATCTGTCATAGCGAGTTTCCTCCGTGCCTCGGAAAGCATGTAAAGCCGTTGGTCCCGACTGTCATTTGTAGATATTTGACAGTCGTTACTGTTAGTCAGAAGCTCTAAAGTCTGACAACCAGTCTTACCATGGAGTATGATATTACCCAGTTACTGGGTTGTGGAGGTCCGACAGGCAGTCGCTTTATATAAAATACTGATATCCAGCTGTATCTGGTTTGACTGGAAGCCGACCCCAATTTAATTGTAAAAGGCTAGGCATATGATTACTGATTCTAAACAGCCAGCTACAAAAGAAGGTTTCCACAATGAAACCTACTTATAAAATTCTCCTACAACAAAGGAAAGTGGCGCAGTGGAAGCGTGCTGGGCCCATAACCTGTTAAAATTTTTGACCCAGTTTGGAAGTGAGACCTGGGAATCCTGTATACAAAAGTCCCACTTATATCTTCATTGTAATTTATTTTTCTATTTTACTGTAGTGCACCACAAACATTTTAAATAAATGATATTCTCGTTAAATATTCGCGGTAGGCGATAGTTTTTTCTTGTTTTTTTTTTTAAATTGCTATGCAATAGCTTTACCGCGGCAGTCCCCGAGTGGCACACGTATTTTTTTTTTAATAATTTAGTTTGGATAGGACAAGATTAGATTGGACCTAGTATAGGTGTAAGGGACAGCCCTCCGCTAACTTTCAGGGCTTGCTCAGTAAACGAAACTGAACAATCTTCTACAGTTATTTTTTCGGAAATGAAAAAAAAATCAGCCTCTCCATACAAACTGTCCAATCAAGTTTATAATTTTCTATGGTGAAGATGATTTTTTTTTTTAATTTCCTGAAAAAATAATGTGGCAGATTGTTCAGTTTCGTCTACTGAGCAAGCCCTGAAAGTTTGCGGAGGGCTGTCCCTTACACCCAGTATTACTCTGAAGATAGTATAGTAACTTTTGTTATTTATGATGTTCAGTTATTTTTGGACGTTTTGCAGTAGGTAACTAAAATAAGCATTTAATGTTGTTCAGTGACTTTTGTTATTTATGATGTTGAGTTATTTTTGGACGTTGCCGTGATTACACTAGATAACTAAAACAAGTATTTTATATTGTTCAGTGACTTTTGTAAAATTGAATGTAATGATGTTTTCGGAAATTATAACGATCAGCAATTTTTGACAAAATGGTGTTCAGTGACCTTTGAAGAATTGTGTTCAGTTAATTTTGAACTTTAATGATGTTCATTCAATACTGGCGCCTATCTTGTTGAGCGATTTATGGGTGATTATAATGTACAGTGATTTTGAAAATCTGAATGTGGTCATCGACTTTTGATGCTGACTGTACCACAAAAACTTTTAAACGTCTGTTGAACACTTGTCTAAAAAATGTCAGATTATGACGTTGAAATAAGGTCCGTTTTGCAGTCACACTTTTTTTAGACAAGTCTTCAACAGATGTTTAAGTTTTTGTAGTAAGGCTGGATATGTTTACCTGTTGCAATGCGGAAACGTTCTCGTCGTCCATGACGGCGAACTGCGTGTAGCTCTGATCGGCGCGGGCGCGGGCTGCGCGACGAGCTCCTGACAACAATAAAATACCCAAAACGTTAAAACATAATCTAATATATAAAATTCTCGTGTCACAGTTTTCGTTGCCAGAGTATGGCAACTCCGAAACGGCTTGACCGATTTTGATGAAATTTTTTGTGCTTATCCGGTATCTATGAGAATCGGCCAACATCTATTTTTCATCCCCCTAAATGTTAGGGGTAGTCCACCCCTAATTTTTATTTTTTTATTTTTTAGACAATATTTTTAATTTCTATTATTTATGGCAAAACAACGTTTGCCGGGTCAGCTAGTGTAATATAATTATGTTATCGTATTATTGTTTAGGGATTTAATTTATCGTGGTAAAATCATCGAATGAGTCCTCCCACCCAGGGCAGAGCGAGAGGCACTGTCAGACTCGTACTGAAAATCCACTGTGTCTTTCAATAGCACTTTACGTTCCAGGGTCACGGTAATGAGATAAGTACCGCGACACCGGCAGGCTTTGGCCCTCTAGAGGGTGGCCCCGTCTTGCCCCGTTTGAGGCGCGCGTGGAACACAACGCGCCGTCGACCCGGGCTGCGTCCATGGTCGGACAGCGAGTCGCCCATTATGTTTAGGGGTTTATATACAATTTATTTTATTATAATTATATTTATAATAAAATAAATTATATATATAATTATATTTTATTTTAACTATCTATTGATCATTTTGTTTGTTTCTGAATTGTCTTTGTTTTAATTTTCTACTATGGACACTTTTAACTTGCTACATCGTTCTCACATAATGTACCATCTCAAAATGAATGATGTAACAAAGGTTTTGTAGTAATTTTGGCGATCAAAAAAGAGTGTCCATGTAGTTTCTTGCCCGTTCTTCTCCATAGAGATCTTCTTGGAATGGGCATCTACGGTACTTTCACAGTTTTTATGTCATGTGACTGGGACTGTAGCACCATAATTTTGTATTTTGTGTTTAATAATATTTCATTTGTCTTTGACAATTCAAAAGTGCCTGTAACTGGCTTATTTGAAATAAATGCTTTGATTGATTGATTTGTTCAGTCAAGCGCGACACGTCTCGCATGTTTTAACTATTATGATTGCCGAATTATTTGTTGGAAACACACTCACCAATGAACATCTTAGCTATTTAACTATTTCACAAAAGACAGTTATACCTTGGTGTTCACTAATGACTGATATATTTATAAAATGTTCACAACACACTTCTATTTAGAACAAGGTCGAATGTTTGACTGATTTCTGACGTAAATATGCGACAATAGCGGTCAAGTGCAAGTCGGTGTAAAAGTTAAAAAGTTCTGTAGACGTTTTATTATTATTATTATTATGATTGTATGTTTTTTTTATCGTGGTGTCCTTCATTAGCCCTTTACGTTCCAGGGTCACGGTAATGGTATAAGTCCCGCGACCCCGGCAGGCTTTGGCCTTCTACAGGGGGGCCCCGTCATTATGCTGATGCTCTTTGAAGCGCGCGTGGAACACTACGCGCCGTCGACCCGGGCTGCGTCCATGGGCGGGCGGCAAGTTGCCCTTTACTCGCCGCCCGCATGCCCGCGCCTACGGTGACCCGAGATCGTCTTGTGACGTCCGACGCCGTGGGCGTCTACCACTGCGGCTGGCGCGGAGGGTGGACGCTGTCCTCTCTCTCTCACGGCTCGCCTCCTCCTTCGCGAGCATTACTGCTTCGCAGAAGGAGGCGACCGCTTCCCACTCCGTCTCGCCCCGCAGCATGGCCGCGAGCAATGCCGGGCACGAGAGGCATGATTGTATGCTAATTAATTTCTCCTTAACGCCTGAACAGATATCGATAAATCAACAAAATTGGCAAGAATAGACTCCTCCTAGCCAAGAATTCAATACCCCTTTACATACCGGATGCAGCTGAAACGACTGCCTATTTGGCCTCCACAAACCAGTAACTGGGTAAGACAGCTTGTCTGAATTTCGAGCAATAGACTAACAGTAACGACTGTCAAAGATCTACAAATGACAGTCGGGATCAACGGCTTAACGTGCTTTCAGAGGCACGGAGGAAACTAAATAGATGGTCAGCCATCCGGGTGACCATCTATCATAGCGAGTTTTCTCAAATTAAGTCACTAATGGGTGACTTATTTTACTGCCTGGCTAATTTTATAATTACCCAGGAAAGCGTGGCTTAATCTGGAAGATCGGCTCGTGCGGCTGTAATATTAATATAATAATATTCCACAACTATCACACAACGCCATCTAGTCCCAAGCTAAGCAGAGCTTGTGTTATGGGTACTAGACAACTGATAAACATACTTATATATTTCTAAATACATACATATTATAGATAAATTACACCCAGACACAGAACAAATGATCGTGCTCATCACACAAACATTTGTCCTGGGTGGTCCTTAGTAAAATAAAACATAACTGACCTCTTTTGAAATGCGTGTCTGAATGTACGCTGTCCACATCGGCGGCCATTATTCTGGGACTAACAGCTTCACCTAGAAAAAAAAACACATGGGTAATTACAATATAGGAAGTTGACGGCAAAGTTGGCTGAGCGATCGACTGCTGTGCAGTGTGTTTGAAGTTCGATCCCACATACTAAACTATTTCATTTAAATAGTAAAATTTAAATATTTACAAAAATTACTAAATTAAACCATAATCTGTAGAGCAGTGGTTGCCCAGTGGTATCGGCCCCGACTTACGAGTTGTAGGTCGTGGGTTCGAACTCCGCCAGGCGCGTTACTTTGTGTAATTTATTTTCATCACCATTGCTCTCAAAACGGTGAAGGAAAACATCGTGAGGAAACCGGCATGTCCTAGAACCAAAAATTCGAAGACATTTGACATCTACCAACTCGCACTGGGCCCGCGTGGTGGATTATGGCCCACTCCCTCTCCTAGAGAGGAGGCCTATGTCCCAGCAGTGGGAACATTATATGATGATGATGAAACCATAATCTTCCTGCCTTTATCCCATTCTACTTGTGATCGTCACAACACGTTTTCTTCTTCCATTCTCCCCTATCAGACGTCACAGTATCATTTACTCCTTTTTCTTTCATATCATTCCTTAGACAATCCATCCATCTTTTCTTTGGCCTTCCTCTTCCTCTCCATTCATCAACATTTAATAATGAACAGGGCGTCAAATATAAATAAATATAATCTATTAGTAGAACATACAATAAGTACCTGGTGTGGCTGGTGACGCTGACGCTAGTTCCTGTACACAGGTGGGAGGAGCTGTCACCACGCGGAGACGAGCGAGGGTCGGACCTCCACCTGGAGGGAGGATTTAAAGTCAAATCATTTATTTATGGCTTATGAACGTCGATTAACATAATTAAAGGAAATGGGATGGGATTGATTCTACACCCATTCCAATGGCCCTTCAAAATGCTCGTCATTGCTAAATGATTTCGTCTCGCTGACGGTGGCGCGTGTGTCGGATCATTTAGCTCCCTTCAAGATGGTTGAGCTGAATGGTGCTGATACATGTGTCATGTTCGTGAACGGACGCTCTCAGTTGAGACTGGTCATCTCTTAGTTGCCACGGTTTATTTTAACTATCTATTGATCATTTTGTTTCTGAATTGTCTTTGTTTTAATTTTCTACTATGGACACTTTTAACTTGCTACATCGTTCTCACATAATGTATCATCAGATCATCTCAAAATGAATGATGTAACAAAGGTTTTGTAATAATTTTGGCGATCTAAAAAGAGTGTCCATGGAGTTTCTTGCCCGTTCTTCTCCATAGAGATCTACTTCTTGTAATGGGCATCTACGGTACTTTCACAGTTTTTATGCGTTGTGACTGGGACTGTAGCACCATAACTTTTTAGTGTTTAATTATATTTTTGTCTATGACAATTCAAAAGTGCCTGTAACTGGACTACTTGAAATAAACGCTTTGATTTTGATTTTGGCCACTACAGAGCCATATTTTTTATTTCCATACATATATATTCCTAAATTAATTATAACTTGTCAATATTTGACAACTATTTGCAATGTTGCAAACTTTGAGAATATGCTCTCTTCAGAGTGTCAGCACAATGACGGGGCCCCCTGTAGAGGGCCAAAGCTTGAGCTACCGTGACCCTGGTACGTAAAGGGCTATTGAAAGGCACCGTGGATTTTAGTCAGTACAAGTCTGGCAGTCCCTCCCGCACTGCCCGGGGTGGGAGGACACATTTGATGATTTTACCACGATAAAAAAAAAGTGTAATTATACATACCGGGAGCTGGTGGTCGTGGCTTGCATGGTGGTACACTCTGTCTCTCAGGTCTAGTGGTGGTACCAGTCACCGCTGAGTTGCTGGTCTCTTGTTGCTGTAACAATAAATAAGTTATTTTTTATTTCTTTTGGTTTTTTAAAATCTTATTTTTAATTGTTACATCCATTCAGCCGTTTCGACGTGATTAAGTACCGTAAAACGGTGTGAATACAGAAAGTAACGTTGTATCGAGACCAAACTCTGAAAGGAATTTTAATTTTGAATTATTATGATCTGTCGACAAAGGTAAATAAACAATAATTATGTACAGATATTTCTCTATTAAAGGTACATTGTAAGAGTAGCTTATCGATACAAATTATGCTTTTTGCAAAAACCTTTGTGAGAGCTGGAGTCTGAACTAAGTTCAAGACCTGTATGACAGATCTCCAGGCCATAGTTCAGCAATAAATAAGTTGTTTGTTCGTAACATGTCATATTATGTTTATTGATGATTAAAATCTATTTTAAAGCCTGATCTCGATTCACCTAGTTTTATGTTTTACAAATGTTCATCCAAATACTAAAAGTTTCACATTTTTAATGTTAACAGCATTAACGGAGCGACGGGCAGCACGTACCGAATTCACCACTAGCGGCGCCTCATGGCGTGTTTCAAACATTTTTATACATATTTTGATTTGCTGCTGGCTACGGCCCGTGAAATAGTTGCAAGTCGGCGTTCCTCGTCGATATGTCTAATGTTGCAGGCAGGCGTGTAGGCTACAGTGACCGCACATCAATACAAAGGCCGTATGCTTGTCTATCACCATTTGGTATCAAGCCGGCTCTACACTCGCGGCGCGAACAGCCGCGAAGCGCGAGTGTAGCTCTTGCTCGCGCTTCGCGATCGCGCTTCACGCCGTTCGCGCTTCGCGTTTGAGCTTTGCGTTTGCGCTTCGCGCCGTTCGCGCTTCGCGTTGGCGCTTCGCGTTCGTGCTTTGCGTTCCCGCTTCGCGGACGGACGTTCGTGGGGGGACACAGTTCACTGCATTATTTACGGCACCGCGAGTGTAGAGCCGGCTTTAAAACATAAATAATAAGATACTTACATTGTTAACCTTGGCATGTCTGTCAGGAGAGGGCGCTGGTGTCGTCCTGGGTTCCGCTTCCTTATCCGTGGTAGGCTTATCTGTAGTTGACTGTGGACACATTTATTCATTATTATCTTGTGATCAAAATGTAGAATATTTATTTGAAATAAAGATATCCCTTTCGTGGCTATTTAATTTTTATCTCCCAAAAAGGAGCCCCGCGGAACAGGGCTCTGTCACCAGTGAACAAAGTCATTACTTTGTAATCATATTATAATAACCATTTAGTTATGTGCTAAAACTTTACTTTTTTTTTTAAACTTTACTTGGTAAAATCATGCAATGAGTCCTCTGCCCTGCTTCATGCAGAAGGGACTGTCAGACTCGTACCGATTAAAATGTAGTGATCCTTCAATAGCCCTTTATTTTCCAGGGTCACGGTGGCGAGACTGTCTCATCAGGTAACCGTGACCTTGGAACGTAAACGGGTATTGAAGACACCGCGGATTTTAGTCAGTACTAGTCTGACAGTCCCTCCTGTCCCGCCCCTGGGTGGGAGGACACATTTGATGACTCTATCACGTAAAAAAAAAGATTCATACTGACTAAAATCCACGGTGTTTCTTCAATAGCCCTTTACGTTCCAGGGTCAGAGTTACTTGTTCAGACAGTTCCGCGACCCCGGCATGTAGTGGGCATACTTTTCCCAGCAGTGGTCTACTTACATATCCATTAAGATGATGAGGAGCATGTCTCGGTGAGGCGGGATGTGCTCTCTTGTCTGTATGTTTGTCTTTATGTGCGCCTGTCTGTGTGTCTGTCGCCACCGCTGTTGTGGCTTCCGTCTCTAGACGTCGGCGTGTCTATGAAAGAAAAAAAGTATTTAAATAGTGGTATCAGAGACAATTTTTTCCAGAAAGTTCTCTAATGGTGCAATTGTTGAGCGTTCGACTGTTGTTCTGCGAGTGGCGATTTCGATCCCTGCATTATACAAATATTTGTATGATCTACAAGTAGTTGTTATTGGTCTGGGTGTTTGAGTTTAAAAGCTATAGGCAGCTATAGGGACCTGCAGACATCAACAAGAACCAACATAAAGCTGCAGGGACCTATAGACATCTACAAGGACCTACATAAAGCTACAGGGAACTTCAGACAGCTACAGGGAGTCACAGACAGCTACAGGGAACTTCAGACAGCAAAATGGAGATAAAGAGAGCTACAGGGAGTTATGGACAGTAAAATGAATTTATGAATCAGAATAGATTTATTTGTAAAACATAGGTATTAATTAAATAATGGTGTTAGGGAAACAATATTTGAGCGCTATGTTTAGCCGTGTAGGCGTACACATTTTATGAGACACATTTTATGGACAGCTACAGAGTTACAGACCGCTACAGGGATTTAAAAAACAGCTACAGGGACCTATAAAAACTATAGGGACTTACAGATATCTTTAGGAACCTATAGAAAACTACAGGGTTCTACAAACAGCTACAGGGACCTACAGAAAGCTATAGGGACTTACAGATATCTATAGGAACCTATAGAAAACTACAGGGATCTACAAATAGCTATAGGGACCTACAGACATCTACAGCGACCTACAAACAGCTACAGGGACCTACAGACATCTACAGCGACCTACAAACAGCTACAGGGACCTACAGACATCTACAGCGACCTACAAACAGCTACAGGGACCTACAGACATCTACAGCGACCTACAAACAGCTACAGGGACCTACAGACATCTACAGCGACCTACAAACAGCTACAGGGACCTACAGACATCTACAGCGACCTACAAACAGCTACACGGCCTCACAGACAGCTATAGGAACCCACAAATAGCTACAGGGACCTACTGACAGTTAGCTACAGGGTCTCACAGCCATGTACAGGTACTCACAGTGTCAGGCAGCGCGTCGTGCGGTGTGACGTGTTCAGGCGCCGCGTGCACGGCCGCGCGCGTGCGGGATACTGACACCGCCTGAAGAAGAAGTAGAAAGATTAACAATTATATAAATATTACATAAGATAACATATAACATGCACTAATGTCCAATGTACAGACGCCAGCAGGTCAACATATCCGAATCTGTCAAATTTCACCAATCGAACATTAAGCTTTTTTTTTTTTTTTTCAAATGAGTCCTCCCGCAAAGGGTTGGGCGGGAGGGACTGTCAGACTTGTACTGACTAAAATCCACGGTGTTCCTTCAATAGCCCTTTATGTACCAGGGTCACGGTTACCGAGTGAGACAATCCCGCGACCCCGGCAGGCTCCGGCCCTCTTAGGGGGCCCCGTCAGTTTGTTGACAGTTCTTTGAGGCGCGCGTGGAACACAACGCGCCGTCGACCCGGGCATGGTCCATGGTCGGGCAGCGAGTTACCCTTTACTCGCCGCCCGCATGCCCGCGCCTACGGTGGCCGGAGATCGTCTTGCGACGTCCGTTGCCCATTCCGTCTCGCCCCGCAGCATGGCCTCGACCAATGCCGGGCGCGAGTGGTCGCCGCCTATCGCCTCCGTGAGATCGAACATTAACCATCCACTATTGTGATAAGGTTGAAAATCTATTTTAAAAAATTGACAGATTGAGGTAAGTTGATGTGCTGACGTCTGTACAATCAACTTTGAAATTATGACCCACCATAAGCTTATTTTCTTTCAGGCATATAAATACAATAAGGGTCAGCTCAGACCGAGACGCGGCGCTGCGCTCACATTTCAATAGAACTACTCAAAATCTAACTCTATTTCCTACACGAAAAGATACATCTTTCGCAACGCGCTGCATTTTAATAGCGACTCAAAATCTAACTTTATTTACTACACAATAAGATACACATTTGCAGTATCGTTGAGTCGCGTCGCGCCGCGTCGCGTCTCGGTGTGAACTGACCGTTAGGTCCACATTCACGTAAACATCGATATCTATGGTACAGATACCGGCATGGATCTTGAGCGCTGACCTTCACTTGCGCAGAAGTGAGTTATTAGGTCCCTTTGGTAGATGAAGTGAGGAACGGGGGCGGGGAAAGTGTAGTGATTGGCCCGCGTAGCGTGCTGTAGCGCATCGCGTCATAGCCGCCACTCGGGATTCGTTGTTTTGTGCGTTTTATTTGTTTTATTGTGCGTTTCATTTGTCGATAAGTGTACGATGTGCAAAGCGATCCCCACTCTTACGCCGAGCGCTCAAGAACCGTGCCGGTATTTGTAACGACCTTGATCTTTGTTATTTTGACGATTTCAAACGATTTATCGTCAAAGATTATGATTCAACTTTATACCCATAGTATTATTCCTGGGGGCGGTATTACAACGTCTTAAAGCCAGGCTTGTTCCTGTGAGTGAACGAGATGGCGATAGACGACTTGTACAGTTCTGTCTCGTTCCCACACTGGCTTTAAGACGTCATGGTAGGCTACCAGCAGGCGTAGCATGGCGCTGTAGAAAGGGGTTTTGTCGACGGAAGAAAAGACAAAATGACAGGCCCTGTAGCCATGTTACAAACGATAAACGCAAACGCTGAGTAGGCTTTAATAGATTTTCAACTTTATGTGCTTGGATATAACGTTGAAGATCTAGTGAAGATTGCTTATCGTTTTCGATCATTCCTGTCGCTAACGCTCAGAAATCTTAAATAGATTTTCAACTTTAGGCTCTAGGATATATATAGTTGAAAATCTATTGGGGAGTACCGAGCGTTTACGATTATCGTTTGCTACTTGTTGTGACTTGGCTAGGGGGCCTGAACGTAGAAATATTTTTAGGGTTTTAAGCATGGTAATGTAAAAAATATAGAAAGAAAATGTCCTATTCTTCAATAGTGTACGAATGGTGTCATATTTGTGCAAAAAAAAAACAGTAGATTTGTATAGAAATAACGATGAAATAACTTTGTCCATTCTTGGTAGAATATAGATAGAATCGCCATGCTACGCGTGCTGGGAGGCGTATATCGGTTAGATAGTGTTGAATTCTACTTTTATTAAGCAATAGGCTTGTGTACCGAAAAAATCTAATTCTCCGTCTCTGGATTAATGTTCTAATTTATACTTTAACAACTTAAAAAAAATCGATGCCCCTGTGTTTAATTCTTGTATGATAATGACACATGCCCCTATCATGCCATAATTGAATTTTTTTTACATTTGAACACGGACAATTCACAATTTCCATCGCCAATTTTGAAATGTAATGTCGATTTGTACTAACTTAAGAGCGCATATTCTGAAAGTTGGCAACGTCGCAAATAGTTGTCAAATATTAACAAGTTTTAATTAATTCAGCAATGTTACTGTATGGAAATAAGAAATATCGCTCTGTAGTGCACTAGAACATTGATATAGAATAGTAGTTTATGAAACTGGTACATAATACCTAGTTATGTACAGTTTCATACACTACTTTATCTACTTTCATTGAGCACGAATTTATCAAATATAAAAGATAAAGATTGACACAGTATTATGGCGCCAAAATTCCCGTTATCACCGCGCATGGGCCACAGCGCGCGCAGCCACAGATTAAAAATCAAATGGATGTATCTATGATCTGTAATCTGTATCGTAATGAAATATAAATTAATTATAACATTATTTTGTTAGAGAAATAGTGTCATAAATTAATTTTTTAATTTCATTTCGATATACTGTGTGTAAAGTACGTCATTATAAACTCGTTTTGAGTTTTGTATTTTGAATTCAACGATATGAGAGTAGATAAATGCAATTAAAACACTGAATTTGATGTTGTAACCGTTTCAGGTGTTACGATTTTAATTATTGTATTCCCTAATCAATTTTTTAGTCCACTACAGAGCCATATTTCTTATTTCCATACAGTAAATTTACCAAATTAATTAGAACTTGTAAATATTTGACAGCTATTTGCGACGTTGCCAACTTTCTGGTTATGCGCCCTTAAAAGGGAGGTGCTACCTCCCCTTTAAGTTAGTATAAACCAAAACCGGACACATTTTTATAAAACCCAGACATTTTTGGACACCACAAAATGTTAAACTAAAAACATATACAATGTAAATATAATACATATAATGGTATACCTATCATGTTTAATTTTATTGTTCAAATTCTCACCTATTAAATTTTAAAGATGTTGTCAAAACAAATACGCCTGAAATATAATTTTGTTGATTTATATTTGTATTGGAAAACAAACCTAATTTCCTGTGTTTTAAAACTTATTCTTCAAAATCTGGTAAAACTTTTAATTTTATTGTCCAAATATGGACTATTCCACTTTATGTCATAACTTGTAACTTGGACCTTGTTCTCTAAGTATGCCAATGTGCTGATATTTGGAACTATTTCGTATGTTTAAATATTTCATTTATAATAAGCAAGTACATGAAAAAGTCAATAAACGTACTTTACTTCCATTTTTTATTTATTTTCTATTATTCACAGTTTTTATAAATTCTCTTAAAATAACACTGCCACTGCTTATCGCAATAAATGGGCAAAGTGGACATCAAAACTTGAAGTATTCCATTTTAACTTTAAGTACCTAACTCGTTACGGCCACCGTAGGCGCGGGCATGCGGGCGGCGAGTAAAGGGCAACTCGCTGCCCGACCATGGACCATGCCCGGGTCGACGGCGCGTTGTGGTCCACGCGCGCCTCAAAGAGCGTCAGCATAATGACGGGGCCCCCCTCTAGAGGGCCAAAGCCTGCCGGGGTCGCGGGAAGGGCTACTGAAGGACACCGTGGATTTTAGTCAGTACAAGTCTGACAGTCCCTCCCGCCCTGCCCGGGGTGGGAGGACTCATTTGATGATTTTACCACGATTAAAAAAAAAAAGTCCCTAACTCGTTGATCCTAAATGGAATATTCCAAAAAAAAAAAACTAAAATTTACTAATAATTTTTTTAAACGCTTAAGACGATATAGGGAAAGCTTTTGCCCAAAAGTGGGACAGAAAAAGACCGAATAAAAAATAATAAAAAAATTAAAAAAAAGTAACTCACATCTTTCTCCCAGTCATAAGGGTCAGTATCCCTGATGCCTCTCCTCTTGCAGCACCGCTCCAGAAGTGAAGTCAGCATGGCGTAGTCCGGCGTATCGGCGTACTCCAGCTGCTGGACATGTTCCAAGAACTGGCGTAGTTCTGAAGGCAGGTGCTTGAGGAGTAGACGGTGGTCGTATTTCTCTTTCATGAGGCCGACCTGTGGGGAGGGGTTTGCCGAGGTTAATTTTTGGATGGGTGGAATTTTTTTTTCGATTTTATAATTTACTTGTGAATGGTTAAAAAACATTCGAAAACTCGTCAGAGCTTGGTAGTCTACTGGTGGTTTATTTGTTCTATTGGCGGTCTTGTCGGTCTACTGGTAGTCTGCTCGGTCTACTGGTAGTCTACTCGGTCTACTGGTAGTCTGTTCAGCCTGCTGGTAGTTTACTCGGTCTATTAGTAGTCTACTCGGTCTACTGGTGGTCTACTGGCAGTCCTTTCGGTCTACTGGCAGTCATTTCGGTCTACTGGCGGTCTACTAACCTGTTCTTTGTCCTTGATCTTCCTCCACGGCAGCTGTCCGTTAACGAACTCCACTAGCATGTAGAACAGTGACCATAGATCATCATGTCTGCCCATTTCTTTGTTCTTGTGTGCATTTATTGATGCGTAGCGGACGGTTCCTGAAAAGAAAATACGAAACTCTTTAGTCGATAATACTATAGCAATTACGGGTCTTAACTATTGGGATTATTTATTATTTCAAAAAAATGGTGAAGGAAAACATCGTGTGTAGACCGGCATGTCCTAGAACCAAAAATTTGAAGACATCCACCGCACCCGCACTGGGCCCGCGTGGCGGATTATGGCCTACTCCCTACTCCAACGACCATTTATAACTAGACGCCTCATGCACGATTTGACTAACGAAAATTATTCTGTCAAGTCGCTGAGGTACGACGTAAGCGAGGGGGACGGGGTACTGCGTTCTGATTGGCTAATACTGCGTTCTGATTGGCTAACTCAAGGTCAGTGCGACACGGGGACTCACAGGAGTGGTCGAGTCACGACGGTTATAAGATTTGTTTACCTAATGTGTTGACAGACATCGGTCGCCTGTGATTAGGAGTCTAGTTATATATCGTCGTTGCCCTACTCTGACAGAGGAGGCTTGTGTCCCAGCAGTGGGAATATTTACAGGCAGGTAATGAGGCTAATAACAGTCGCTCAGGCCGATCTTCCGAGTTAATCCGCGCTTGCCGAGGTTGGACTGTGGATGGGTGACCATCTGTCATAGCGAGTTTCCTCCGTGTCTCGGAAAGCACGTAAAGCCGCTGGTCCCAGCTGTCATTTGTAGATCTTTGACAGTCGTTAAACACAGTCAGAAGCTCTAAAGTATGACATCCAGTCCTACCATGCGGTATCGTATTAAGCAGTTACTGTGTTGTGTAGGTCCGATAGTCAGTCGCTCCATATAAAATACTGATATTCAGCTGTATCTGGTTTGACTGGAAGCCGACCACAATATAGTTTTTTTTTCGTGGTAAAATCATCAAATGAGTCTTCCCACCCAGGGCGGGAAGGACTGTCAGACTTGTACTGACTAAAATCTATGGTGTCCTTCATTAGCCCTTTACGTTCCAGGGTCACGGTAATGGTATAAGTCCCGCGACCCCGGCAGGCTTTGGCCCTCTAGAGGTCCCCGTCATCTTGCTGACACTCTTTGAGGCGCGCGTGGAACACAACGCGCCGTCGACCCGGGCTGCGTCCATGGGCGGGCTGCGAGTTGCCTAAGTCGACCCCAATATAGTTGGGAAAAGACAGATGATGATGATATGAAGTCATACCTCTAAAGCCGGCGGCAGCACGCGGAGGTCGCACCTGTCCATTGCTGGTGGTGTACTGCCGCGCCAGACCGAAGTCCAGCATGTACACTTTACGGCAGTTGGACGGGTGACGACCTATGCTGAAGTTACTCTGAAATAATCACAAAAATAATACATTTCAACAAGTAATTCCTACAGATAAAAATAAATAAAGTTGTGTACAAAAATACTAATAATTCAGTCATTTTTGTTTCACTTTGTTTTAAATGAAAACGGCATAAGAATTTGACTTTTAAGGGTTCCGTAGCCAAATGGCAAAAACGGAACCCTTATAGATTCGTCATGTCTGTCTGTCTATCCGTCCGTATGTCACAGCCACTTTTCTTCGAAAGTATGAGAGCTATCCTATTGAAAAGATATTTTTAAAGAAACGAAAAATTCAGTTGCGAGCAGGGTCCTATTGAAACTTGGTAAGTAGATGTATTATGTGAACCGCATTAGGATTTTCACACAAAAATAAAAACAAAACAAATCAGTCTGTCAGTCTTTAGCCGCGGTAACCTCCCGCGGCTAATTTGGGATGGCAAAATCATCAAATGCCTTACTAGGTATCGTCTTGCAAAAGCATATATTTTATTTTTATTTCACATAAGCCCTTGAGGGTCTACTTCGGGTTGGTCGTTTCCATGGAGAAGTACCGGCAAGAAACTCCATGGTTACTTTACCTCTTACTCTATGGTCACCCTTTGAGGATCCTCGACCACAGTGTCCTTTTAAGATGACCTCGCGAAGAGGTTACGGGAGTGTCATTTTAAGATTTCTCACCCAAAAGTATAAGTGTCTAAACACACTATGCCGAAGTTACGCGACCGAAGTTCGGCGGCTGATTTCACGTTCCGACGTATTTGTCTGATATGACACACCATAAGTGACGAACTTACTGCTGCTCCCCGCCCCCGGATCTTCGTCGGTAATCGAACCGAACTTCGGTCGCGTATAATGTGTGCTCACAGAATAAGTTGCCGCTGAACTTACGCCCGACCGAAGTTAGGCTGTACGCTATGACGCGACGTAATTTTGGCATAGTGTGTCGTCAGTAATTCAAATAGCATTGCAGGCGTAATTGTGCTGAACTTCGGTCGCGTAACTTCGGCATAGTGTGTTTAGACACTAAAGGATTTGACTTTTGAAATACAACTTTGTTGAATTTAATCTAAAATTCTTTCCTACTTTTTATCATACGGTTAAATCCAATTATGGACACTGTTTTAGGCTATCACGGTTTGTTTCACAATTTAAAATGTCACTTACAGGATATCTTCCATGATCGGAAGATATCCCATCGTAATCCAATTATTTTCCTACTTTCACTACGTTATTTGACAACTTTTAACTTACAGGTTTAATATCTCTGTGTAGGAATCCCACGGAGTGTATAGAATCTATAGCTTTGAGTATCTGTAGTCCCAGTCTGAAACAATACACGTAAGCATTTCAAATATAAACCTCTGCCGGGTTAGACTATAGACAGACCAAACTTTTACGAAATACTACTCACTTTACAAGGAAAATAAGAATTCAAGGCCCCTTTTTACATGTTATTCAATTAATACATTAAACGTCTTACCACGAAAAGATAAACATTTGTTGAACGCTTGTCTAAATAAAGTCTAACTTCATCATCATTTTCTACGTGAAATGGCGTTTTCACTTAGAAAGTTTTTTTCGACAACTGTTCAACAGATGTTTATTTTTCTTGTAAGACGGTTACTGACTAAAAATTAATTCTCTCTCCGCCTTTTTCTAATCGTCGCCATAGTAATAAGATAAAAGGTAATTCATAACGTCCCTATTTTTTTTTTTTTTTCTTTATTTGTTTTAGGAACTTTTAACAATATGTTACGCTAGTTCCATCATATACTAATCTAATTACAAACAAACTTACAAATTAACCAATGCATATACCAATGCAGCCTCTGGCGACATTGGTTTCGCTAAGATCATGTTAAATATACCAACGTCCCTATTTGCCGTTAGACCTTCTATCTGCCAACATAATGCTCCAACGCCCACTAGGGGCGGTACCACCCCCGTAGGCAGATGATGACAGTGTACCTGAAGGTGGAAAGAACCTAACCCAGATTTGAGTGGACCTGTCCAGTGTCCAGTTATTGCAAGCTTTTTCAGTTATCATCATAGGTCGGAATTAGGTAGAGTTAGTTATTCATGTACTTACACTGATTTCATATAGCGGAAGAATAAAGTGGATGTGCCCAAATCACGGAATTACTTTTAAATAGTAGAAAAATCCCGTGATTTATTAAATAAAAAAGGTATAAAACTTACGCAATTTATTTGTCTAATCTATCTGTGGTGTTTTTGTTATTATTATTTGTAATACTATTTTCCACACGAGATTGTCTATTAGAAATCCCGGGATGATCCATATTAATATCAACATTTCGATGCAAGTACTAAAATAACTCTACCTAATTCCGACCTCTGGTTATCAGTCAGACCCCAATATTCTAGCAACCAGATTTACCAACCGGGTGTTGCGTTGCCCAGTTACTGGGTTGTGGAGTCCAGAATCTAAAATACTAGTGTCTATCGTGGTCTCTTTGCGCCAAATAAATGTTTTTTCTTTCCTTCTTTCTAGTATTCAGCTTCATCTGGTTAGACTGGAAGAAGACCAGGCAGATGATGATGATGAGAGTGTACCTGAGGGTAGTAGACAGTGAGAAGGCCCCCCGGGGCTGCGCCCTCCTCAGCTCGGCCAGGTTCCTCCCCTGCAGCTGCATCACCACGTAGTTGAAGCGCGCGTTACGACCGCAGCCGATGAAACGACACACGTGCTCTTTGCCTGAAAAAAAAAATAGGATCCATTGACAAATTGAGCAATTTTAAAGCGACTTAAAACCTAAAAAATAAGCTTTTATTACCTGCTTGTTTATAAAAATAACCATTAGCACAAATAACTATTACTTGTATACTATTTCCAAGTAATTAAGTACTTGTCAAGACGAATCAAACAAGTTCGTTAGATTTGTAGTTTAATTACAGAGTTCCTATGACTACATTCCAGATCCATCATCAGATCAGCTTCATGTCATCATAAAAATTTCATATTAGTCGAAAACCGCAAGACTTGATTACAGACAGAACGGGAGAAGAAGGAAAAAGATCGACGACATTTTTGAAATCGCATAGAAATAACAAATAAAAAGGCCTATGTAGGTTAATACCGCTTTGACATCTTAATCTTATCCTTGTGGCAAATAAAATATTGTTCTATAATCATTTACACTCAAAATTCTAATTCCTTATGCCCTCAAATTCTACCAGAAACTACCAACCTTGCAGTTTCTTTAGCACCGCCACTTCCATCTTGAGCACCTGTTTGGGTTGTCTCGCTGACTCCACCTTCAGAGCCACCTGTTCCTGAGTCACCAGGTCCAAACCCTCGTAGATCTCGCCGAAGCCGCCGCCACCGATTTTCTTTACCACCTGGAAAAAGACAAGATTTATATTTGAAAAGGCTTCCTTATGGCGTAGTTTTATTGGTCGTTAACTCGTTCGGTATACAGTATACGGGGAGTCCTCGCATGCGAGATAACAACCAATGAAAGTCACAAGTCGATACGTGTTCGTTACACCGTCTGCGGTGTTACCCCGCTTACTTTATACCGATCGTGTTATCGACCAATCAAATTCATCAGTCGATATACAGCATGCGGGTCTGCCACTCTTGTCAATAAATGGTGACGAACATGGAGGTTTTTCTACCATGTGCATGCGGGCATGCGTTCCAGAAATCTCTACACAAACTGAATGCTAGTAAAGTGTTATTGTTTTCGAGCTTTATTCGGCATTTTTTCTCAGGAATCAAACGGCGGTACCATCTAAGTTGCAGTCTTTTCAGACCATTCCAAGGTATTTGACTCAGTGAATCATGAAATCTACTCTTGAAACTTAGGCATTACGAATAAGGTATACTTGCGATCAGTTTTATTAAATTTTACTTAAATCACAGACAGCAGCAATTTAAAATAAGTAATGTTTATTCGTTGGGTTTAGGAGAAACAATAAGTGTACCACAAGGTTTCATACTGGGTCCTATCCTATTTTTATTTACATTTTAGTGATCTACCCTATTTATTATTTGTTCGGTGAAACTCAGGTGGAACTATGTGCCGGATGCCTACCTTCCATCGCTCCTTGACCACGTGGCCAGGCTGTAGCAGGTCCTCAGAAGCCATGGTGATGTGGTGAGCGCGGCGGGAGGTGTCGCACCTCGACGCCTCGCGCGACTGGCGGCCTCCGAAATTCGGAAGAGTTCGGGACCTGCAATGACAATTTAAGAGTTACATTATGAGAGTAAAAAGGAAAAGAAGTCTTAATGTGAACTCCACACATTATAGAGCTTTTTTAATATTATTCATTCATTGTTAATATTATAGATTGAGAGCAAAAGAGCCTTTTGACCGAAGAATATCTTTAGAAGAGAAGTATTCTGATGATATTCTTCCGTCAAAAGGTCTCACTCTATCAATATTTTTGGAAGAAATCAGTCGTGTTATTTGTTCTAACAGATATTATAAACGTTGCTCTTTGAAAATCTTTTATTTTTCCTTTTTTTTTTATCTTTAACTTCGTCCCACACTAGGAATTTCTCCTGTATCGTGGGTGCGTTTGCAAACATATAAACTCACATACACAAACACCCAGACCCGGAACAACTACTTGTAGATCATACAAATATTTGTTCCGTGAGGGGATCGAACCCGCGACACGCTACGCAGCGGTCGAGCGCTCAGCCACTGCGCCAAACGTGTCGACCAAAATAGCAGAAGGGCTGTAATTTCTCTCATAGGTACTCTCATTTAATAACTCAGTTTCATGAGACTAACCTCGTTAGGCCAAGGTTGGCCAACTCAATCGTACAACCTAATAAAAGCTAAACCTTTATTACTTGAACTCGGTAAAGTTCAAACAGGTACGGTTCAACCTCTGACCTTAGCTGGCGAGATCTCCGGTTAATATAATGATGAGAGCTCCGCCTACGCAACAGCGGCTGGATTTATTAATGTTTTATTACAGGGAGCTGTTATTAGATCTCAAAAAATACTTCTTTGATTAATACCAATATTTTTAGATGAAACAAACGCCCTTTTTAAACGACTTAAAAAAAGAGGAGGTTCTCAATTCGACTGTATTTTTGATTGTTACCTCATAACTGTCATAACTTACGACTGGGTGAAACGATTTTGGTGATCCTTTTTTGTTCGATGTAGTTATAGTTATAGATAAATTTCTTTCAGTTAGTTTCAGTAGTTTTTATTTTATGAGCATCTCTCGCTTACTGTGTTCTTGGACGATGTTATTACCGGTACTATAGATTACGTATCTGACAAGAATTTGGGTTGAATATCTTAACTAAAAAGGGTGAAATAAATAACTTTTTCAATAAAAGCTAGCCGCCTTTAAAAACCACCACAAAAAGTGTAAAACAACTTATCTTTAAAATGAATTAAAAAACAATGCCACCCACTTTTGAAACACAAAAGTAATTTTTAAAATTTTTGGGTGTATGGTTAAATTATCCTCCCACTCTGTGTGGAGGGCACGGGACTATCAGACTCTGACTAAAAATACGCAATTCCTTTGGTTGGCTGCAAAAGGCCTCCCAATTGTATTTATGAGATTCATACTGTAATACGAAATCCTAGCCACGCCACTTTTTTTTTATTTAGCTGTAGGTTCGCGTTCGACCACTATCTCGCCTGATAGTAATCGATGATGTGGTCGACGGCGAAGCACGCTTGACTAGAAGTAACATATTCACTCTTAACTTGAAGACCACAAAGTTATAGCTATCAGGAAACAGACAGGCAGGGAATTCCACTCCTTAGCTGTGCGTAAAATAAAAGTATCGTCAAAACGCTTTGTATGTAAGGGTGGGATGTCCACCATTGCTTAGGCATTTGCACGTGTATTGGAACCGTTGTAAGTCTTTCATTTTGTGCTCAAGACACCGTGAATTAACGCTCAAATGCGCATTATACTGAAGAGAATATGAATAGAACCAAGCCTGCTCTTTCCAATGATATTTTAAGAGTAAAAATGTAACATTTTAACATAATAAATGTTACCAACCTCCGAGCCGTTAAGAACGTGTACGATGAAAGGCATTTTATATAAACTTTCAATTCTTTATTTCTCGAAATTATTGAAACGATTTTAATAAAATTTCGTACGCATAAGAAGGATAGGTACATGGATCTAAAAATATTACAAATAACATTTTCAAAAAGAAGAGGCAGTAACAGCCGATTTCAGACAATTTTTGGTTCAAAATTAGCCAAATCGGCCGTTCTCGAGTTTTAGCGAGACTAACGAACAGCAATTGATTTTTATTATAGACTAGCTGACCGGGCAAACTTCGTACCGCCTCACCTTTTAAACCTTCCCTGGACTTCCACCAATAATTCAAGACCAAAATTAGCCAAATCGGTCCAGCCGTTCTCGAGTTTTAGCGAGACTAACGAACAGTAATTGATTTTTATATATAAGAAGAAGAAGAAGATTATCGTGTATTCACAAGACTATTTTATTGCTCATTTGAAATGGCATATAACCTAACGTAGGCCATTCCATAGACCCACAGAGTTTAGCCTCGAGGTCCCTCTTTGACTCAACCAACGACAAGCGACCCATTTCTAAAGCTTTCATGAATAAATGAAGTGAGGTGTTTAAAGCCGCATTTTCACTAGGGGACATTTGTTCCGCGACACTGTCGCTCGATACGGAATTCACGTGTCTCGCGTGATGTCGCCCGACGTGGCACGTAACTTGTCATAAGTTGACTCTAGTAGAAACTGGCCAATGTAAACAAAGAAAATGTCGATCGACATTGTCCCACAAAGTTACAGAGATATACCACGTGAATATTGGGGGATGTCTCCGCGACGATTCCTAGTGAAAATGCGGTTTAAAGTGGCACATCGCGTTCTGTTGACCCTGTCTATCACATTTTCTGGTTTAATAGTTGACGGAAGACGAGCAGTGAGGTATTTTTTTTAATAGGACACTCCCACCGCACTATTCCCAAACAGTAGCGACCACCAGAAAGCGCCGAGACAATGAAGGTCGACGCATCCTGGAGAATGAATTTAACTGTCTTGGATCTTGCAACGACATTAATCAGAAAATAATAGTGGAGGAGTAAATAAGTAGTTTCTACTATATGAAGCAGGAGACAGAACAAAACAAGACCAAAAGGCACAAAAGGACATTTACAACTGAGACAAGCCCAGTTGTCTAGCACCACCGATACGAATTACTACTAATATTTATGGGTCTTAAATTGTGAGCTGCTATATTTTGTTTCTAAAGGTCTGTATAGTAAATGACTCCAGATGTTGTCTTTACACTATCCAACATATTATTACGTTCGTTCTGCCAAAGAATACATTGCTATAAACGATTGACCACTGCGCTGAGTTTCGAGTTGGCCCGAGAACTACATGCAATTTTTGGGAGTCATTCAGGCACGCTGAAAACTTGTCCAATACGTCTTAAATTATCCCTAAACACAAAAATGCAGACCGGGCTGAGGAGTAGCGGGATTGAACCAAGTCACACATTTTCCGGGTTCCAAGAAAGGTCCTTGTGGCATCTCGAAACCTATAAACCTTTAAAATTGAATATTTGAAGAGTGAAAAAGAATAAACCAGATTATTTAGTCGGGATTGATACCTAGTCAGGAGCATACATTTAAAAAAATAAAAATTATTATCCTACTAATATAAACTCTAAGGTAGATATACTTCAGGAAACAAAGACCACATTCCTTAGTTGTGTTATGGTGTAAGGTCCTTCATAAAGAGCGGTACTGCTGCTAAAGATGCTGATGAAGAAAATTATGATAGTAATGATATAAAACTCACCTCAATAAAGGGTTGGGTTGTATACGCGGGGCACTTGCCGCTTCCTGCCGACGCTCTTCCCTCTGTGGACAAAAATAATGTTACATTATGAACACAGAATACAAATCTAGGCCCAATCTAGAAATTTCTCTAAATTTTTTTTCTGGGACTGTTTAACTTACTGGAACAGTGACACATTGTATAATCTGCAACACAGCTTGTTCTAAAGACTTCATTTTTATTTAATTCAAATTATTTATAATTTTTTTTTTTATTTATGTTTAAATTTTTTATTTTAGTTTTAATTTAGTTATTTTTGTAAATATTTTAGTTTTATTTTTAGTTTTTAAAGGTAGTGTGTACATATAGGGTTTTTTTTATAATTACATAATTTGTTATAATAAATGACTGTAGTTGAAAAAAAAAATTATATTATCACAGATGAAAACAACTTTTGTTACATAAAACAAACATCACTAAGCACTATTCGAATTACATCTCTTTCAGATAGAAAGAAAAGCCATATTTCCACCATAGTTTAGTAGTTCCAAAGAACAGCAGAGACAATTATATACAGACACGGGAAAGTGACTTGTATGGAAAATCACACGATAACACAAATAAAATCACTTTTAATCTACAACACGTGTTATACTTCAAATAATTTTTCGAATACTGAATCCATACATTTTAACAGATCCATATAAGGAATGGAAATAAACATTGAATTAGTATGTTTTACGCGTACTATACGTTTCATATGTATCTTTGTGTAACGATCTTTGATTCTTGATAGTGACTTTTATGTCGGTTAGTGAACCATTTATTGTAATAAATTAAAATGCGTTTTCTTTTTTTTTTTCGGGGAATAACTGTCGTATCGTAGTAGGTTCCTGGCTAAGACATGCTAGCGGTAAAACTAATTTTTTTTTCGTATTATTTTAGCCTAGAAGTGATCGTACTTGGTGAACGAAACTGCTATTTAGGGACAATAATTGCAAGTAATTTGATGGGCAGTTTTTGTTTTGTTTAACAGAAAAGGACCTATTTGAGAATCTTGTGGCTTAATTACTACAGCCGCACAGGCCGATCTTCCGGGTTAAGCCGCGCTTGCCGAGGTTGGTCTGTAAATGTCATAGCGAGTTTCCTCCGTGACTCGGAAAGCACGTAAAGCCGTTAGTCCCGGCTGTCATTTGTAGATCTTTGACAGTCGTTACTGTTAGTCAGAAGCTTTTAAAGTCTGACAACCAGTCTTACCATGGGGTATCTTATTATCCAGTTACTTGGTTGTGGAGGTCCGATAGTCAGTCGCTCCATGTAAAATACTGATATTCAGCTGCATCTGGTTCGACTGGAAGCCGACCACAATGTAGTTGGGAAAAGGCTAGGAGATGATGAAGCTATATTACCTGTGGTTCATGACGCCTCACTCGCTGTGCGGGGGCGGCCGACCCGGAACCCTGCGACGCAGTGTCTGCCGATGATGTCGACGATTCTGTAACCCAAGATATTGGTTGCTGAAAATAGACCAGAGCAAATGTAAGAAATACGATAGGGAAACAGTAAAACCTCATTTAGAACTTGCATGCAAATCAACACTGCGGTTTTTGTTTTATTAATAGGATACTAGGCTAGTTGCCTAAAAAAATGTAATTAGTCCGTCTTTTAGATTATTCAAAAATAAGGGACACGTATTTTTTTATTTGTAAATTAGACTAAAATTGACAAAGATATAGCCTATTAAAGTTACGTGTGACGTCACGCCGCGTGGCATTTTTTCGCGCGGGGTGACGTCACACGTAACTTTAATGGGCTATATCTTTGTTTTTTTTGTTTAATCGAAAAAAGAAAAAATACGTGTCCAATATTTTTTTATAATCTAAAATAGGTACGGACGGACTAAGAAGAATGTAATTATTTTGACCCTGGAAACTACCTTCTTATTGTACATAAATAAATTGCGAATGTAATTAATCAATCAGTTAGAGTTTTGAAAATAATCGACACGAGTTTTTCTTCTGTTAAATGTGAATATCAGCCGCCTCGAGAGACGCCCACGGCAACGGACGCGGGACGATTTCCGGCCACCGTAGGCGCGTACGGACGGCGAGTAATGAGCGACTCGCTGTCCGACCACGGACTATGCCCGGGTCGACGGCGCGTCGTGTTCCACGCGCGCCTCAAAGAGCTGTCAGCAAAATGACGGGGCCCCTTAGAGGGCCAAAGCCTGCCAGGGTCGCGGGACTAACGATTAACCGTGGCTCCGGAACGTGAAGGGTTATTGAAGGCCGTGGATTTTAGTCAGTACAAGTCTGACAGTCCCTTCCATCCTGATATGGGTGGGAGGACTCATTTGATGATTTAACCACGTTAAAAAAATCGGTGAATATTCACAAAGATGTAACGTATCAAAACTAGAAAGTGGATTGTGCTGGTGACGTCAGAACGCACTAAAAATGTCACCACGGTATGACGTATTACGAAAGTTTAAAAGTGTATCTTCGTCAAGTAGTGCAAGTCGCTTAGCCGGTAACATTTTTTATTGGAACGAAGTTCCTTATCGCGCGATGCGAAAGGGGGCTAGACGGAAAAAATTAAGACGAAAAGTTGTAACGACACTTTTTGCTATAGTAAGCTATTGTAAGCCGTGCGGCGTGCGCATGTTTCTCTGTCTCTCTCTCTCTTATAGAAAGCAAGCCAGATATTTTCGTTTCGTCTTGCTATTTCGCATTGAACAGTGTGGTGTCGCGACGATTATTTTTGTTGAGTGTATACAGTAACTTCGTTCCATCCGGGTGTCCCTTGACACCTCTCAAGTTTTTTTTTTGAAAAACGTTGCCCCACACTAGGAATTTCACCTGTGTCGTGGGTGCAAACGCCCAGACCCGTAACAACTACTTGTAGATCATACAAATATTGTTACGTGCGGGGATCGAACCCGCGACACGCTGCGCAGCAATCGAACGCTCAACCACTGCGCCAACCGTGTAGTGGATATGGTGATGATGATGATAAATAATAGTATAAGAGGATGATAATAACCACTTACCTGATCTGTTAGACTGGTGAGGCGCCTGCTGTTTGAAAGATGTGTCTCTCTCGCAAGTCGGCTCTTGTTCCCTGCAACAATATGAAAACAAAATGTTGAAGAAAAATACGGCCAAGTTTGGGAAAATTGTGTGACAATTTAATATTTATCTATGTTTTGGTACTAAATTCCGTTTTAAGGGCGTGTTATTGTTAAACTTTCATATTTTTTGCGATGATAAAATCATTAAATGAGTCCCACCCAGGGCGGGACGGGAGGAAATGTCAAACTCGTACTGACTAAAATTCACGGTGTTCCTTTAATAGCCCTTTACGTTTCAGGGTTACCACGGTTACCAGATGAGATAGTTCCGCGAGTTTTAGGGACTAGATATTATTGAACTTTTTTTTTTCATCAAATATGTTACGTTATACGGTCACGATTACCTCTTTAGACAGTCCCACGACTGGATTTGAAGACATTAAGATCCTGGCTATCAGGAAATAGCCTGAGTTTGATTGAATAAAGTCTTTAAAGTTTCACCGATAAAAAGCTGGTCATTTATCATATGTTCGAAAAATCTGTCAATGCTGTTATTGTAAGCTAAATGTCATACAAGCTGCATAATGATGTATAGGAAATCGTCACGCTTGTGAGCCTCAAAAGGTCAAACAAAGGAGTGCCGTATAGGAATAATAGATAATAGGAACTATGATACAATTATGATTTAATATAGACAAGTATGTGACAAAAATGCCGATTATATCCCTTCAAGCCTTTCATCACCGCTTTGATTCGTAACGTCACACTTATTCGCTTGTACTTTTGTTCTCATCGCTTCGATCAACGCGCGCCGCTATACCGATTCGCTTGGAGAAAACTGCGTTTTCGCTATGAACAACGCGTCGTGACGTGCTTCAAACATTTGTAAACATTTCATCTTACCGCTTGCCGCTCCGAGCTAAGCACGGTTGCTTACAGCTACAAGATCGTAAACGAGCCGTAAAAGCGTTGTATTTACGTAAATTTTGGCTTAAATACGGGTCAAATCATTTTTGATATTGCCTATTAGTTCTTTCAGTTGAGTGTGTCAGTGCCAAAATTACCTAGTTGATGACTAAGCGTACTTCAAAGAAAATTGTTAGCTTTCAAAGTTAGGTTAGAAAGTAATGCTTTGAGCACCACTAAGCCTTTATAAACCTTTTATTGGGGGTAGTCACGTGAAAAGTATCAGCTGTTCAGTCAGCTGTATAACATAGCCTTGGATGTTTCTTTAACACAGCTGTTTTTAGTTGTCATACTTAAAACCGTGTTTATATGAAACATTGGTTTAAAAACCGGCCAAGTGCGAGTTGGACTCGCCCATGAAGGGTTCCGTAGCAGCAAGCATAGATTAGAGATATAATTATATTGAGATTAGTAAGTAATATACACAAACAATAAAAATAACTTTGTTTTTCATAGTATTTGTATGAATGGCAAAGTTATATTTGCGGTTTTTGAAAATGTACTATATCTCAAAAACTGCTAACTGTATCTCATCCAAACCAATTTTCGTTGGTAGTTTTGGTTGAGGTCTACATTATACATTTTTTTTAGTTTTATCATTCTCTTATTTTAGAAGTTACGGGGGGGGGGACACACTTTTTACCACTTTGGAAGTGTCTCTCGCGCAAACAGTTCAGTTTAGAAAAAAATGATGTTAGTAACCTCAATATCATTTTTAAAGACCTATTCATAAATACCCCACACGTATGGGTTTGGTGAAAAAATTTTTTTTGAGTTTCAGTTCTAAGTATGGGGGGCACCCCCAAAATTTGTTTTGTTTTGATTTTTGTGTGAAAATCCTAATGCGGTTCACATAATACATCTTTCTACCAAGTTTCAACAGGATAGCTCTTATACTTTCGACAAAAAGTGGCTGTGACATACACGGACAGACAGACAGACAGACAGACAGACAGACATGACGAATCTATAAGGGTTCCGTTTTTGCCATTTGGCTACGGAACCCTAAAAAATTGCGTCACACTAGGATTTCCTACTGCATTGCGGTCGCGGGTGCGTTTATAGATATTTAAACTCACATACACAAACTCAGTGCCTCAAGACGAAAGTCTTCAACCAATGTGTGTTACCAGTGATGACGTACGGCATCGAAACGTGGTATTTCACTATCGGCCTCATCTCAAAGTCGCTCAACGAGCTATGGAGAGGGCTATGCTCGGTGTTTGTCTACGTGATCGAATCCGAAACGAGGAGATCCGTAGACGAACTAAAGTCACCGATATAGCCCACCGGATTAGCAAGCTGAAGTGGAAATGGGCAGGCCATATTGCTCGCAGAGCAGATGGCCAATGGGGTCGAAAAGTGCTAGAGTGGAGACCGCGGACTAGCAAGCGCAGCGTAGGACGTCCACCAACGAGGTGGACAGACGACCTTACAAAGATCGCCCGGAAGACGCTGGATGCAGGTCGCTTCCAACCGGTCTATGTGGAGATCTAAAGGGGAGACCTATGTTCAGCAGTGGACGACCTATGGCTGAGATGATGATGATGATGACACAAACCCAGGCCTGGAACGACTACTTGTAGATCATACAAATATTTGTTCTGTGCGGAAATCAGAACCGCGACACGCTGCCTAGCAATCGATCGCAGCCAGTGCGCCCACGCCGTGCCGTTGTTGTTTCAAAATCAAATAAATTGATTTATTTCTTTGCAAACATGGGTAATATACAGAGATGTTTTTTTCTTCATTATAAAAGTTTTCCATGTTATACCGTCACATGGGTATGCAACTATTAGTAGCCTTCTTATACAAGATAGAGGAGAGGCAATAAAAAAAAGTCAATTTCGTTCAATTTATGGAGAACAACCAAAATATACTTTGCTGAGAACACATTGTTCTGTTATCTCAAAAGCTTTAAGATTTCACCTGGGCCCTGTTTCATAAAGCTTACAATCCGACATTTATGTCAAAAAATAACAATTTTGTAGAATTGTCGCCTTTGGTCTGTTTCATAAAGGTGACAAATGTATTAAAAGTCGACAGGTGAAATCTTGACTTAATTGTCATCATAAAACGCGTTTTAAAAAACTCAACATTTGTCAAAAAACTCCAGTCAAATTGCTCGTGACAATTGTCGCGGACAAATGTCGGATTGTCGCTGACAAGTGTCGGATTGTCCGACAATTGTGTCAAATTATTACTACTATTTTTTTACGATTCAAAATTAGTGAGAAATACTAAGAGATGGCAAGTCAAAGTATTTAATTTCTCTTAAGTATGTATAAAGTAATATTTCTTTGCCTTTTTTTTATCGTGGTAAAATCATCAAATGAGTCCTCCCACCCCGGGCAGGGCGGGAGGGACTGTCAGACTTGTACTGACTAAAATCCACGGTGAATGACTAGAATCCTTCAATAGCCCTTTATGTTCCGGGGTCACGGTAATGAGATAAGTCCCGCGACCCCGGCAGGCTTTGGCCCTCTAGAGAGGGGGCCCCGTCATTATGCTGACGCTCTTTGAGGCGCGCGTGGAACACAACGCGCCGTCGACCCGGGCATGGTCCATGGTCGGGCTGCGAGTTGCCCTTTACTCGCCGCCCGCATGCCCGCGCCTACGGTGGCCGGAGATCGTCTTGCGAAGAAAATCCACCATCACTACTCTCACTGCTCGATGTTAGGACCATTTTTTTATAACTAACCTCTAAAAACACTTTTTTACACCTTCAAAATCCAAAATATGAATCCGCGACAGAGGTCGACGCGCCTGTCAAGGTTGTCGGACAATTCTACAAATATGTCAGTATGTTGTGACAATTTTACGTTTTATAAAGCGGAATTATCAACAATTTCGCGCGAAATTGTCACCTGTCACATGTCGCTAAAAAAGTTTTATGAAACAGAAAAATGACAGATTGTCGCGACAATCCGACATATTTGCGAATTTTTGACCGTTACAATTATGTCACCTGTAAGTTTTATAAAACAGAAAAATTGTCAAATTGTCGCTTTTTGACATATGTCGAATTGTCGGATTGTAAGCTTTATGAAACAGGGCCCTGGTGGCTAACTTAAAAGAATCACTCCTTATAGACTTCATAAAATAGTTCACCATTTATAAATATTACTTATAGCTAAGCTAAAGTATTAAACATGTTTCTATTGCTCGCACAGAATAATTAATAGTACTATACGTACAGAAGGACTACTCCAAAAAAAAATCAATCAAATGTAAAATCTATATACGAGAGAATAAAGTACATTTTAACTGGCAGCCGTACCGCCCACCTACTTTTATAATAGCCTAAACTTCCCGTGCGCAAGCAAAAATGTACTGAATGGTTACGCCCGAGAGTTTATTTTGGTTTATCTGACGCCAACGACATTAAAAGGTTACTATGGGTCAAGCTCAATAGGGTTGCGACTTGCGAGTTTAGGCACAAAAAGGTAGGTACCTATGCGTATTTTATGCATTTGCTAAATTACATTATTACCATAAATACCTATGTTCCTCAAGGAATTTTGTTTTTATCATCAGCCTATATCTTTTTGGTTTCGTCATCGATTACTACATACATTATTGATTGTTAGCACAGAATGATAATAGTAGGTACCTACCTGCGGCACCTTACGTGAGGAATAATATTTATAATAATATTATCTTTTCTACCTATTATTGTTATATTTATCTTACAAAAAAAAAAGAATAAGTAACCGACCAATTACTATCGCATACTGTCACAGGCCCCGCGTTGCGTGTCTTTGTAGGTAGGTAAAAAAGTGGCGCAGCGAATTACGACCGCTGACCTTGAATGCGTAGTGTGGCCATTTTCTGAGTTAGAACTTTTAAACAACAACGCAAACATCTTTCTACTTTCTACCGATCTTAATTCTTAGTACTCAGCTTAAGGTGAGTGAGAGTGTCGTCTTTTTATCTTGGTCGTCCAGTAGGCTCACCCCCCCCCCCCCAATTAGTAACCTCATGATTAGGTATCATGATCAGTTAAGCCCATACTTCACAAGCAGGGAGATAATTTTGTTGATCATTACTAAATATGTACTATATATTTTTTTTTCTTCATAATAATATTATGTTATTAATTTACCAAAAGCACCTAAAGCAAGAAACTTGTGCGTAACTACACGTAACGTAACAAAAATATTAAGGAGACGGAGCGCGTGCATAACGGGTGGCGCGTGGCAGCCGTAGTGAATGGGCCACGACATAAGGGCCCCGCAACTACTTGCAGTTTTATGCCTACACCGCGGAGTGAGACAGGCCTGTTGCTCGTTACTGGAACTAACTTGACAATTGAATTAATACAATAATGTACTTTTCATGTCGGCACATCGCTTTGATTGCAAGCCGGTCTCTTCCATATTTTATTCAATAGAAAAAAATGTGGAGCAATCGTAATCATTATAAGCATAATATCACGTTTGTAATCTCCGAATTCGCCATTAAATTTTAATGACGTATACGGCTGAGGGGTGTAAGGGGTCTAGTTAACATCCTAAAAGACTCAAGCCAACCTCACCTGCCCGTGGTGCACCCTGCTGACCAACAAACGAGGCTCTGGCGCAACGTCCACCAACCCGCATTGGACTAGCGTGGTGGACTAAGGTCCAAACCCCCCTTTTATAAACTTACAAACCATGACAGAACAACATTACCTCCGGCCCCAAGTGCCCGGCAGCTCTGGAGAACCTCGCGACAACGACGGTAGTCAACGGGTTCTCAGAGCACGGGGTGCTAAGAATCCCCGGGTGAGATCGATCTTCCGTCAACGAAACCAAGCAACGAAAATGGACACCGATTCTAGCCTAAATGTTTTAACTTATAATGTACGCACATTAATGCAAGATGAAAGATTGCTTGAGTTGGAAAATGCTTTGAAAGAAATAAAATGGGACGTGATAGGCCTGTCAGAGGTGAGAAGAATGGGAGAAGCTACAGAAGAACGGGAAAATGCTATATTCTATCACTTTGGAGCTACCAGAGGTCATTATGGAATTGGATTTTTGGTGGCTAAAAAGTGGAAGAACAATATTGTAGAGTTTCTCGGATACTCGGAGTGGGTAGCAGTGCTCAAACTTAGCATTACTGATCAACACAATATAACCATTGTCCAAGCCTACGCACCCACATCTTCGCACAGCGATGCGGAAACAGAAGACTTTTATGATGTCCTTAACAAAGCGTGCGAAGAAAACCGTAGTACTTGGAACATCATTACTGGTGACTTTAATGCTAAGATCGGGGTAAGGCAAGATTTAGATAACCCAAATATTCTTGGTCCACATGGCCTTGGAACCAGAAATGATCGAGGAAATGCACTCATCCAGTTTGCATTCGGACAAGGACTCAAAATAATGAACAGTTTCTTCCTGAAAAAATCACAGCGTAGATGGACATGGATTTCGCCAGATGGGAGAACAAAAAACGAAATCGACTTTGTGCTTTCCTCCAGTCATGACAACATAGTAAAAGATATTAGTATTCTCAACAAATTTAAATTCAGTTCAGACCACAGACCAGTTCGTGCCAAAATCATCTTCAACATAAAACTAACGCGTAAAACAATATTCAAAAACCGAATTAATAAACTTAACAAAGATGTTCTTATAAGTAATATGGAAAAATTCAATTTAGAGTTAAAAAATGCATTTAATAAATTGCCAGTTGACTCAAGCCAAAATCCTCAGATCCAATACAGCAACATTATAGAAAACATCTCTACAGCAACAAGAAAAATCAAATGTGCTAGAAAAAACAATAATAAATTAAGCAGTCAAACAATTTCATTAATAGAGAATAGAGAAATGCTTAAAAATAATCGCGGAGAATACAATAGAATAGATAAATTGGTCAAAAGAAGTATAAGAAAGGACATAAGACACTATAATACGGAAATAATTAGATCAGCTTTACTCAGCAACACCTCACTTAGATTTGCAAAAGAAGGTATCAACAAAGGAAAAACATGGATCTCCACCTTAAAAGATGAAACTGGGAAAAAACAAGGCAGTTCCAGCAAAATTATTGAAATATGTACAAAATTTTACAAAACTTTATATCAGGACCATCACAAACAGCCCAGACAATTCGCTTATTACTGCCCGGATTCCATTGATCCCATCAGTCCTTGTGAAGTTCAACAGGCACTTCGTGAGATGAAATACAATAAAAGCCCAGGGACAGACGGAATAACTACAGAAGTACTAAAGCTAGGGCGAACCGAACTCGTCCCTCACATCACATCATTTTTTAATACCATCTTACACACTGGTCAAATTCCTCTTGAAATGTGCCACTCAAATATAATTTTGCTCCATAAGAAAGGAGACAAAGCTGACATCTCGAATTACCGACCCATAAGCCTTATTTCGCACTTATACAAACTTTTTATAAAAATAATCGAGAACCGTATTGCCCCAACACTTGACTTTCACCAACCTCCTGAACAAGCTGGATTCCGCCCTCATTTCTCCACAACCGACCATCTTCATACCATCAACCAAGTAATTGAAAAATATAACGAGTTTAACAAACCTCTTTACCTAGCCTTTGTGGATTATGCCAAGGCGTTTGACAGTATACACCATCTCTCTGTTATTAATGCCTTGGAATCCCAAAATATCCTGCATACCTACATTGATCTCATCGACACCATTTATATAAGTAGTTCTGCTAACATTAAGTTACATATTTCCGGACCAAATTTTAACATCGAAAAAGGTGTCAAACAAGGCGATCCACTCTCACCTAAGTTATTCACAAGCGCATTGCAGGAGGTTTTTAAAAAGCTGCCTGATTCGTGGCAGTCACGGGGCATAAATATTAGCGGCCATCAGCTGACAAACCTCCGCTTTGCCGATGATATTGTGATTTTCTCTACATCATCTTCAGAACTACAAGAAATGCTCCAAGATCTGAGCACGGCAAGTCTTGAGGTTGGACTTTCAATGAATAGATCTAAGACCCAGATTATGACCAACAGCACGAAACGTAGGGTCGCGGTAGACGGGTATGCGTTGCAATATGTCGATGAGTATACATACTTGGGCCAGATAGTGTCTTTTAGAAACCGACAGGACAAGGAAGTCGAAAGACGAGTCCAAAATGCGTGGAAGACCTTCTGGTCCCTTAAGGAGCATTTAAAGGGAAGTCTCCCTATAACCTTAAAAAGAAAACTCATCGACATGTGCATCCTACCCGTCCTAACATACGGTGCACAAAGTTGGACACTTACCGAACAACAAAAGTCCAAACTCAAGATTTGCCAGCGGGCGATGGAGCGCAGCATAATAGGTGCGAAGCGAACGGATCGAATCAGAAACACCACTCTGCGCTCCATTACCAAAGTAGCTGATGTAGGAGTAAAAACAGCCAAGCTGAAGTGGGAGTGGGCGGGCCACGTTGAGCGTATGCGGTCGGAGAGGTGGGCAAATATCGTCACTCACTGGACGCCTGAGGGAGGACATCGCCGTCGAGGTCGACCGCGGCGGAGGTGGTGTGACGACCTGATTATGTTCGCGGGGCAGACATGGCCAGAAATTGCCCAAAATAGAGAGGTTTGGAAGGAGAAAGGGGAGGCCTTTGCCCAGCAGTGGGACACAGAATAGGCTAATAAAAAAAAAAAAAAAAAAAAAAATACGGCTGAGACTACATTAGGCCGCACACAAACTGCGACACATGCGCGTTTAAAACACATTAACGAATGCTTACGTATATGGCTATACCTCAATATTGCTAGCGATTATTCATTTCTTTATGCAATAGGAACAACATTTTTTTAAACAACCGAACTTATTAGAAAAAAGAAAAGAAATCATCTGTGCGACTAGGTAGTTCAATAGTGCTACTAAAACTTTGGCTACATTATGGGTAGCCATTGTGTAGAATTTGTACTATTGCTACGTTATCGCCGAATATTCGCTTATTATGTAACCATAACATATTTATCTCGTTTGGCTCTTCCAATCGCAACGTAAATCGCTGCCATGTGTAGCTCCAGCGTAAGAGTCGATCCTATAATAAAGTCACCAAATTGGAACAAGTGCAGATACCGGGATTCTACTAAGAAATGACTGATAAAAAATGACTATTTTACCGCCTTAGGCACAGTGGCTGAACGATCGACTGGAGCGCTAAGTCCCGCGGGTTCAAATCAACAAATATTTGTAAAGCCTACAGCTAGTTCTTTCAGGTGTTTGTGCATGCGAGTATAAAGCCTCCTGCAGACACACGCGATTAATCGCGCTGCGACAACGAGCCAAGCTAATTTCCACTCTAAATGTACTGCAAATGAACCGCGACATGTCGCCCCGCGCGATTGATCGCGTGTGTCTGCAGGAGGCTTAAATGTTTGTAAACGAACTCAGAATACAAGAGAAATTCCTATAACGGAGCAACGGTTTTCCTAAAAAAAAACACCTTTCCACAATTTCTAGTAGCTCTGCTTTCAAATGTAATATCTATAAATTGCGTGTATTTGCCATCAATCTCACACAGCGACAACAATAAATTACCTCATACATCACATTAATCCAAATACCAAAACACATCACTTTAATAAAAAAATATATATTTTACTTTTAAATGTAACTTGGCTAACGCACTACCGTGCACAGATAAAATGGTTCACAGCTAATACGAAACATAATAATCAATTAATTTGGCCTCATTAGATACTGCAGTAATATACGATAATTTGTTAATGATTATTTTGTTATTTATTGTTGTATTCAATTAATTTAGATATCACTGTATTGGGCCGGGCGGGGTGGCAGATAACGGGCCAAATGAGGTTCGAGTCCTATACCAGTGTCGGGCACCAGTTGTCCATCATTAATATGCTGAAATGGGCCTATTTGGCGCAGCTGTGATTCACACAGGCCTCCTCTCTGTGAGAGGGAGTGGGCCATAATCCACCATGCGACCCCAGTGCGGGTTGGTAGATGTCACATGTCTTTGATTTTTTGGTTCTAGGACATGCCAGTTTCCTCATGATGTTTTCTTTCACCGTTTTGAGAGCAGTGGTGATGAAATAAATAAGGTACACAAATTATGAGGTAAAAAGGTGTGTCTTTCCGTCTGTCAGTCAATCAAGCTGTATCTCATGAACAGTGATGGTTACACAGTTGAAATTTTCACAAGTGATGTATCTATTTCTGCTCCCGCTATAACGATAAATTCTAAAAATATGTTTTTTAAGGAGCTCCCAGACCCGTATGTGTTTATTTGTCTTTTTTATTGATAATTAATGCTACGGAACCCTTCGTGCGTGAGTCCAACTCACATTTGGCCGGTCTTTTAGGGCAAAATCTATGGAACTACTGAATCGATTTTTATAATTCTTTCACAAGTAGAAAGCTACGTTTTTTTGAATAAAATATACAGGGTGGTCCAGGCCAAATGGATATAATTTTTTTTAGGTAGTCGACTAAGTGACCTATTTGTACCCGCCAGGAAAAAAATCGCTTGTCACCCGTTTAAAAGATATGTTTTTTTTTTTGTAATTTTAGAAATATCACCACTTAATGTTTTCATGACTTTTATTTACTTTTCAAATGAAAAGTTATATTATATTTTTATTTTAGGTGCCTACTTAGATATTGCACTCTCTCAGAAAGAAAAAAAAACGTGGGAAAAATTGTGTGAGAGTTTCAAAAGAAAAAAAAAAGTGCATTTAATTTCATATCAATGCAAGAATAGTTACTGTCCTTGAAATCGACTGATGTTTCGTAAACTCCAATAAAAAAAATTAAAAAAATCTTTTTTTTTTTAAATTTTCCTGGCGGGTACAAAAAGGTCCCTAAACGGGCTATCTAAAAAAAAATTATATCCATGTGGCCTGGACCACCCTGTATAGCTATATTTTATTTTCAAATTGGACCTGTGCGAAGCCAAGACGGTTGTTAATTGTAAATAAATATTATTATGTTTACAATCGATCTGAACCCAAAACTAGGTAATAATCGACTCACAAATAATATTAATATCAGTTAGCAAGTAAATAATGTGTCACGGTTGATAGCGATAACCCCACATCTTGTTTATGTTGTTATTTTGATATAGCAACATCTTTCGAGGCAAAATCTCCATTCTTACTAGATAATTTTTGCGACGGAGCTCTTGGCTAGATAATAAACAGTCGCAAAATAAAGGATGTATTTCAAGTAAGCCAGTTACAGGCACTTTTGAATAGCTGGAGCCGGATGGAACGAAGTTACTGTATACACTCAACAAAAATAATCGTCGCGACACCACACTGTTTAATGCGACCGAATTAAAATGGTTTTCTTGTTTTTTTTTACCGATTTATCCTACTGGTGGGAATCAGTTGGACAAATCGGTAAAACAAGTGAAGGTCGGAAAACATTTGACAAAACAACAAAAACACAACAACTCCACTCCATTCCACCCCACCCCACTCTACTCAACTCCACTCCACTCCATTCCACTCCACCCCACACCATTACACTCCATTCCATTCCATGGTAATAAACACATTACCCTCCTTTGCGTCGCGCAGTCGGTAAATAGTGTCGTGACAACTTTTTCCCTTATTTTTTTCCGTCTAGCCCCCTTTCGCAACGCGCGATAAGGAACTTCATTCCAAAATTTGAAAAAAAGATATGGTGCTATAGTCCCAGTCACAACACATAACTGTGTTCCAATTCTGGGGAAGTTTCCTCACGTCCGTTCCGTACGGGCATGGCATTGCTAGCGGTGGTTCAACCATTTTTATAGGGGTGTAAATACACACATCAAAAGTGTCTAGGGATCAAGCATTTTTATGCGGATTTCTTGAGATTGAGATGTGGCTTTGTAATAAATTTATGATTTTATAAATTTATATGGATCCTTTTTGGTGCATTTCATAATTTGAATCAGGATCTGTGAATCAAATTCGAGTAAAAGATGAAAATCAGCTGTCAATATTTTCCCTATAAAAACATACAACGCATTGAAGACATTATTAGTGCTACTGTTTCCCTACTACTGATTAAAACCAACGTTATTATGGAGCGGCGACGTCATTTAAGCAGGGAAGAAATGCTCAGAGCCGTGGGAATGATAGAAGCTGGTTCCCGGCAACGTACTGTGGCTTTAGCTCTGAATACAAGTCAGAGTGTTATCAGTCGACTTTGGACACGTTACCGAAGCACTGGTACCGTGGCTGAGCGCCATGGAGGACGGTATCGCTGCACCACACAGAGACAAGACCGATACATTCAAATCTTAACTCGAAGAGCTCCAACAATAACCGCCATGATGTTAGCCGTGAGGCTTCATCACTCTTCAGGGAACTTAATTAGCGACCAAACAGTCAGAAACCGCTTGCATGAAGTGAACCTTCATTCCCGAAGACCGCTACGGGTACCACCTATAGCAATGCACAATCGTAGGATTCGATATCAATGGGCTCTTGAACACAGAAATTGGGCAGAAGAACAATGGCGTTTCGTGTGCTTTTCTGATGAGTCTCGTTTCGGTATGAGACCGGATACAAGACGTATACGACACTGGAGAACCCCTGGACGCCAACAGCGATTAAAATCCTGCCAGGAAGTCCATCCTTATAGTGGTGGAACCATCATGGTATGGGCGGGTATTTGGATCGGCGGAAGAACTGAGTTGATTTGGATCAGAGGCAACCTCAACGCTCAAATTTATGCTGAGACGATTGTATCAGACGTCATCGTTTCTCTACAAGTGCAAATCGGTCCCTTATTTCAGTTAATGCATGATAATGCACGACCGCACACCGCAAGAGTTGTAAGACAGACTCTCGCCGCAGCTAACATCAATGTCCTGCCCTGGCCTGCTCAGTCGCCAGACTTGAATCCGATTGAGCATGCATGGGATATGCTACAGAGAAGAGCTCTGCCGAATATGGAGGGTATCCAGTCGCAAGAAGACCTTTTTTTGTTGTTGCAACGAACATGGGCGGCCATTCCACAGCGTGATTTGGATGAACTCATTTTGAGTATGCCAAACCGATGTTCTTGTGTTGTTAGTGTTCGCGGTAGAAACACGGATTATTAATTGTTTAAGTTACCCAATAAAATTTTAAAGAAAACTGTTATTTCAGTCTTTTTTTCGAACTTTTGTGTTAGTGGTTCAAATGTCAAAAATCCCTTTATTAGGAAAATGGCAAATTTCTTTATTAATGCAAAGGTGACTTGGTTTATCGTTACTGTGACAAACGAAAACACTTTGTTTGATGAATCCTTAAAGAAAATTTTAATTAATATCAATCAGGAGAAAAGTTATTGCAAAAATATATGTTGATCCCTAGACACTTTTGATGTGTGTATTATCAAATAAGTCTTCCTGCAAACAAGATGGACAGACGACCTTATAAAGGTCGCCGGAAGACGCTGGATGCAGGTTGCTTCCAACCGGTATATGTGGAGATTTAAAGGGCAGGCCTATGTTCAGCAGTGGACGTCCTATGGCTGAGATGATGATGATGAAGTCCTCCTGCCGTGAATGGAGCGGAAGGGACTACAGTGTTCCTTCACGCGCCCTTAGCATTCCAGGGTTCTTTTAAAACAATCCAATGTGAATAGACTTCAAAACTACAACAGGTTTTTTTCGTAGTAAAATCATTAAATAAGTTCTCCCACCATGATTGGAGCAGAAAGGACTATCAGACTCGTACTGACTAAAATCCACGGCGATCCTTCAATAGTCCTTTACGTTCCAGGGTCACGGTTACCTAAAAAGACAGTCCCGCTACCCCAGCAAGCTTTGGCCCTCTAAGTCCCGTCAGATTGCTGACAGCTCTTTGAGTCGCGCGTGGAACACGACGCGCCGTCGCGTCGAGCCGGGCATGGTCCATTATTGGACGACGAGTTACCCATTACTCACCGTCCGCATAACCAACAAATAGGTGTAAGGTTCGCGTTCGTCGTTCGAGTAGAACCGGTAAGAATCTCCATGGTAACTGAAATTCGCTATTTCTCTGTAGCCACAATCTCGTGAACTTTCTTTTAATAGCACACGCTAATTTACTATGCATTAGGTACACCCACATTTTCCGCTACCGCGATAAACTAAAGTAATATGCGTGTATTATAAACGGAAAACATTTTAGTACTCAAAATAATATTCTAGCAGTGTCTTTACTGTGAAGTTTTATAGTAAACCCACATTTAAGTCCTAATTTCTAAATAAAATAGCATTTTCAGTCCCCACTGCTGGTACACAGGCCTCTTCTCTGTGAGAGGGAGTGGGCTATAATCCACCATGCGAGCTCAGTGCATTACACAAAGTAATGCCCCTGACTTGTTTGACAGCCTTTTCCGCTTTACTCAAGGCAGGACGACTTATTTGATGATTTTTGAACCCAAAAAGGAAAGGAGCGTCATCCTTTTAAACACGCTTAAAGCGCTGTAAATGAGAAGTTTCTAACGGAAAACTCTTTGTTGCGACTTCCACTTATTTTTCGTGTTTCCGACCACAAAATCAACGAAGCAGTTCTTAATATAAAGTCTATTAAAAAGTCGAAGAACAAAAAGTACGTCAAATGTCAAGATAATTACGTTTCGTTCCAAAAGATGTTCGCCGATAATCGTCTGACCTATTTTCATGATGTTCTTAAATTATACCGTTCTAAAATAAGTACTTTAGCAGTAGTGGAAAAAACAGACACTATCATAACTAAATATCATGTCTGATATCTCCAAAAAAGCCTGGGTTCTGTATTTCGTTAGTAATATAAGCCCCATGTAATAGGGTGCGAACCTATTGCCATCAATCGGGCACTGTGCCAGCCTTCGTGGCAGCTACTAAGAAATTTCTGACGGGAAAACCCAATAACACCTCATTAATAATATAAATTATGATACAATCCGGTTCGAAGGACCTAAAAAGTCTAATGAGTCCCGAAGTCCCATACTATTCCCATGAGAATAGACAGACTTTACACAAAGCCACCTGCTGCAATCTGTACTATTTACATACGCATTTTTACAATCCGGTTCGAAGGACCTAAATAAGTAAGGGACCACAACTTATTTCTTTTGTTTGAATAAGAATTAAGGAATTTGTGTCGTTTGGCGGTGGAAGTTTAGAGTAGAATATACTTTATTATGCACCAACATTAATATGAAACAACAGTGGTGTTATCGCTGATAGCAATATCTTCTAGACAACCAAAACATAATTATTTAGTAACGGTCGTAGTAACTCCCCGGACGAGCTCCTTCAAAAAATATCTCTCTTCAACTAACTTTAAGAACTCCTTTCATAAAATTCTTTATCAATTGGGTCATCCGTCTTCAAACTGACAAGGGTTTTGTACCTCCCACTTAATATTCCCCTACCCTAGTTAAATTAACATATATAGGCACGTGAATGAAACGCATCGATTATACAAAGCCAGTTTGATTTTGTATTCAAACACGATTTTCTGCAATCATAATATCATCTACATAGACCACCCAACTGTTTTGTGGTTCTGTTTCCATTTTAACTGGATATTTTTCACTAGCTGTTGTCCGCAGTTTCATCCCCACTGTTCAGTTCCTTTTGGATGTCACGTGATGTTATACAGCCTATAGCCTCCCTCGATAAATGGAACTATCCAACACAAAGAGATTTTTTGAAATCCAACCAGTAGTTCCTTTGGGTCGAGAGACTATCTAAACGGGTCATGGTTACGACCCTGGAACGACTGACAGTCTGATAGTCCCTCCCGTCCCACCTGAGTGAGAGAACTCATTTGATGTACCACAAACCAGTATCGAGATTAGCGCGTTCAACCACCAAAAAACACTTCAGCTTTATAAATCTCAAACTGTTGCCATTTTTTTTAACAATTCTATTGACAATTGAAAACCGACCAATTGGTCGCCTCAACATTACGCCGGATAATGTTAGTATAGATATTTAGCATCTTTCCTATTGCTTATATGAAATGTTACGGAAGTAATACAGGGAATAAAGGGAAGTGGAACGGGATTGGACAAATCAAATAGCATGCGCGGTGGTAGAGTGAACTGTCAGGCGGCAGCAATTCCTGACGTCTATCTTTGGACGGATAAGCAAGGCTAAGCAACGCTTCTTGGTTTGTTGCCCTTTGTCTTCTGATGGTTCATCAAAGTTAAGCAACTCTTGACGAGGTCTGCCTGTGGATGAGTTTATTGTTTTGCTCAAAGTCGAAGTCGTGTTGCTTGAAGCCAAAGTGAAATGTTAGATGTCATCATATACGACTATTGTAAGGCTTGCTAGTTTTTCTCTTTACTCTAGGTTACAGGTGACAGATACAAAGTCTACGATGGAGTGAGCTCACCTGAAGAAGACTGTTCACTATAACTTTGAAGAGATTGGGGTTGTACGCGTTCGGGAACACAGACGCAGGTAGTGAGTTCCACTCTTTTGCCGTATATTGCCTTCCACTGCTGAACGTTAGCCTCCCTTACCCTCTTTTGCTATGCATATTTTGTAAGATGTTGTTTAACAACAGTATTTCACAGAGCGACTGCCCATCTGACCTCCACAACGAAATTACTTTTGGCAAAGTCAAAACAATTATCTGAAATAGGCCATTAAAAGGCACTTTAGCAAGACTGGTAGTCAAGACTCAGGGTTGCTATAGACATTAATCGGCACGCCGGGAGGTAAAACCGAATATATGCAGATGACTGTTCGGGAATTACAAACAACTAGGCTGCCGCGCATAATCATTAGGCTAAGCAACTGCCGCCCTTATGAAAGTCGACTTAATGATTATCTTATTTCCACAAATACTATCGAATCGAATGACGTCAACCGAAATGACATACCCGATTGGCACAAGAAGATTGTAACTAAACAAGTGCAGTAATTGCTTCGGGTCGGCTTTGCTTTTCAAAAAGTACTGCCGAACGGCAATGCCAGCCCGCTTATTTGTCGTAACCTTCAGGTTTTTGACTACCAGTAACGACTATCAAAGATCTACACAAGATTTTTGTGGGTAGTAAAATCATCAAATGAGTCCCTTGTGTGGTTCGGAAGGTTCTTTCAGATTCTTACTGACTATAAATCAGTGTTTCTTCACATGACTTTCGCATTCCAAATAATCGAAGCAGGAAAGTCCCGATTGGGAATAAACCTCAAAACGTTGGTTGTTTCCTATCGAGTAGAACCAGTAAGAATACTCAAACTCGCTATTTCTCTAAAGCTTCTGTTCTTTCAATAGCCCTTTGCGTTCCAGTCACTGTTAACTTCGCGGGACTATCTAAGCAGGTACCCGTGACCTTGAACGTAGTCAGTACGAGTCTGACAGTCCAGTAAAATCATCAAATGAGTCCGCCCCAGGTGGCGCGGGAGGACTTTCCAGACGATCCCGCTATCCGAGTATCATACACTTCGAAGAGGTTATATTATAACCCTAGATAGGAATAGGTAGAGCTGTTTTATGTACTTGCCATACGTAAGAATAATATGGATATTCCCCGAGTCCTGGGATTTGGAGTGAGACTACAAGTTATTGTTGGTTAAGAATTGAATTCTAGTGGCGCAGAAAGAGACAAAAACAGGTGCGTCATCCTAGCGACAGAAACACCCCGCTATTGTTTTTCTAGTATCAGTCGGAATCCCGTGGAATATCCATATTAACATCAATGTTTGCGGTCAATGAACCTAAATAGCTCTACCTATTCAGATCTATGATTATAACTTAGCAACAGAATGGACACTATCAATTACACAAATGAACAAAAACTTTTCCAATTACATTAAAAACTCCAATCACTTTCAATGTTTCATGCAGAGAAATAAAACAGCAGAATTTGGCAAGAACTCCGCGGGTTGTAAAATGAATCGTGAAAAAATGCTGAAAAGAAAATGTTTTTCGGGTCATCGCATGCTGTTTACATAGTTCAATGTAACGGACAATAAAGTTAACATGAAAAGGTCTTTTTTTGCTAGTGTATTGCAAGAAGGCGAACCGTAGAATTTTGATGTATTTTTTAATTTAAGATGGATTTGCTCTTGACTCTATTCTATGTCAGAGGTGACAGATACAAAGTCTACGATGTAGTGATCTTATCAGAAGAAGACTGTTCACTATAACTTTGAAGATATTCAGGTTGTATGTGTTCGAGGACACAGACGCAAGTAGTGAGTTTCACTCTTTTGGCGTGCGCATTATGAAGGATATTTGGAGTTACAGTGCGAATTGGCGGTACAGCAAGGACTTCTTGAGCACACTCATCGCAGCACAGTCTATAGAAAACCGTCAGGCTAGGCGTTGTTCAATAAAGTGTATTGAACGAAAGTTACTATCCAAATTCACGTAAAACTAAATCATCATCATATCAGCCGTAATACGTCTACTGCTGAACAAAGGTAACTAAATCGTAATCAGCCTATATGCTATGTATGTACGAAGTCGGTGATAGAAACTATCAAATTGATCGCAAACCGCGAAGTGACAGAGAATGTGAATCTATGGACGCACACAACGAGTAAAGTGTCAATTTAAATTTAGAATTAGCAGATATTATGGTCCCCAATAATGTAGTCACTAGGAGGCGCTGTCATAGTGCACACACCGTATAGTTTTCCCAATGCTGGGACACAATCCTCCTTTATGCGAGAGAGAAGGGGCTGTAATCCACAAAAGCTCAAAAAATATGCCCTAATAACTTTCAAACAATGAAATCCAGCCACAAATCACGGCAAGTAACAGTGCTGCAATAAACTAGGCTGAAATCGAGACCCGGCTAGATTGCTGGGACGACCTTGTGCGGGTCTAGGTTGGTACAAGGACAGATTGAGAGCACAGCATCGCACAGATCAATACTGTATACCGGTAAAGCAACTGATTGAGATAGCATTGAGATTTTTTGGGGTAGGTCTACTTGTAAACCCAGAGAAGATTCTCTTCTTCTAATCTAATTAATTAATAAAAATGTTCAGTTGTATGGTTTTTCTTTTTTGTTTATGTTGATGACATGATGATATTATATTTTATGGTTTTGCAAACGTGTTTGTCAGACTCTAAGTGACTAAAATCCACCGTGTTCCTTCAATAGCTCTTTACTTTCCAGGGTCACGGTTTCTCGTTTGGACAGTTCCACGATCCGGTCCAGTGGTATCGGCCCTGACTTACGAGGTCGTGGCTTCGAACCCAGCCAGGCTTATTACTTTGTGTAATTTATTTCAGCACCACTGCTCTCAAAACGGTGAAGGAAAACATCGTGAGGAAACCGGCATGTCCTAGAACCACAAATTCGAAGACATGTGACTTCTACCAACTAGCACTGCGGAAGCAGTGGGAACACTTATAGGCAGATTGACAATTTTTGAACAAAACGTCGATAATAGTAATAAATGCTCTGCGCTGCGTTTGGCCATATAAGCGCCTAATATCCGAAACCTAGTCTCTACTTCTCTAGTAACAGTAAATGGACTGTAACGTTCTAATCTAGTTAGCATTATGGTTAGTTTATGGCATTATAGTGTTCATAGGTAATATCGTTAGGATAACTACGGGGAGGCTATTAATCATAGGCATGTTATATCTTGGGGAGTTAATGTATCTTTCGGGATATTTGGGGTGTTATAACGGAAATTTGGTTTTCGGTAGCGATTTTTTTTATTTTGACGCTTACAGAGTAATGAGTATGAATGTTGATGGATGGAGAGGAAGAGGAAGGCCAAAGAAAAGATGGATGGATTGTCTAAAGAATGATATGAAAGAAAAAGAAGTAAATGTGATACTGTGACGTCTAATAGGGCAGAATGGAAGAAAAAACGTGTTGCTCCGACTCCTCAACAACTTTAATACCCTTTTTTACCACGATAATATCATCATGTAAGTTCTCCCTCTGTTTCAAACAAGCTGTTGTTTAATTTCATATTCTTTATAATTAAATATTTCTTCTCAAGATCCTAAAATAGGTTGCTGTCAATATTCATGACTATCGGTCCAGTTATTTTTGGTAAAAGGCGACAAATAGAGTTCTACATTCGCACTTATAATATTTAGTAAGTTTCCATTCAGTACGATGTCATCAAGATCCCTGTCCGGGGACTATTAATCATTTAGGTAGTAGCACCTTAGGGGTTAATGCCTCTTTCTGGATATTTGGGGCAGAAAAACGATTAGGCAGTTTGTGTGGCTAAGTCGACCGAAATGACTTTTTAGGGTTCCGTAGCCAAATGGCAAAAACGGAACCATATAGATTCGTCATGTCTGTCTGTCCGTGTATGTCACAGCCACTTTTTGTCGAAAGTATAAGAGCTATCCTGTTGAAACTTGGTAGAAAGATGTATTATGTGAACCGCATTAGGATTTTCACACAAAAATCAAAACAAAACAAATTTTGGGGGTGCCCCCCATACTTAGAATTGAAACTCAAAAAAAATTTTTTCACCAGACCCATACGTGTGGGGTATCTATGAATAGGTCTTTAAAAATGATATTGAGGTTACTAACATCATTTTTTTCTAAACTGAACAGTTTGCGCGAGAGACACTTCCAAAGTGGTAAAAAGTGTGTCCCCCCCCCCGTAACTTCTAAAATAAGAGAATGATAAAACTAAAAAAAATATATAATGTAGACCTCAACCAAAACTACCAACGAAAATTGGTTTGGATGAGATACAGTTAGCAGTTTTTGAGATATAGTACATTTTCAAAAACCGCAAATATAACTTTGCCATTCATACAAATACTATGAAAAACAAAGTTATTTTTATTGTTTGTGTATATTACTTACTAATCTCAATATAATTATATCTCTAATCTATGCTTGCTGCTACGGAACCCTTCATGGGCGAGTCCAACTCGCACTTGGCCGGTTTTTAGTGTTGTGAGCACAGCTTTGTAGGGACGTATGGCCACCATCGAACTTTATCTTGACAAAAATCTTATATGCCAGTATCTTTGTCACCTGAAAGTGCGGGGTAGTTTGCGTCAAATCCCCGGTAGTTTTGACTTTTTGTACACTCGTTTATGATGTGGGCCTAGTTTGTGACCTCGAGCGCTGAATGCAACGGTTGTAAATAATCGAAAAAACCGCGAAAACTCTCTTTTTAGATATTGGTGATTATAACCCTAAAGAACTAGTTGTTGATAGTACCTTCTTAGGACGTTTACAAGGAAACAAAATTTGAGAAAATATAAGACCAGAACAGTACCCTTAGCACGAGTTTTCACTCTTTTACTTTACAGCGTCTTTCCAGTATTTACAGAGTTTCTTGTATGAAAAAATGGAACAGCGCCTCTGGTGTGCGAAGGAATTAATTTTTTTCCTTGAAAATTAATTGTCAATTTGAAGTTGTCAAAGTTCCAGTTTACTTTACGTCTCAAATACTGAAAACTCGTGCTCAGGGTACAGGTTATTTTACTGCATAAATAAATTGAAAATCTGTTCAGTCCATCAGTTAGAATATTGAAAAATAATGAACACGTATTATTTGTTTTTTAAAATCAATGAATATTGACAAAAATAAAACGCTTCGAAATTCGGGAGTTGGGGCTTGTGTTGTGACGTCATAACGCTTGTAAAATTGTACCGACAGTGACGTTTTGTGATTTTTAGAAGTGTTGCTTCTGCGTGCTTGCAACGACTTCGATAAATATAGTAGGTAGCTATCGCTAGAAGCTTCGTCTGCTACAAGTCAAAAAATTTACTCACAGAAAGATATAATCGGTAAATATTAGTAAGATCTTGTCACATTAATACGACAAGTACTAAATATTTAGCCATGCAGATGCGTAGGAGTAACGTAGGAAGTATTTGATGGTCATGATGTAATGGAGTCTTGATTAGAACTAATTTAGTTTCGCTATGGACCATTTTGTCACCTCCATCGTACCTAATCTTTTGTTTTAGCGTTGTAATATCATCAAATGAGTCCTCCTATCCAGGGCGGGACGGGAGGGACTGTCAGACTTGTACTGACTAAAATCCACGGAGTCCTTCAATAGTCGTTTACGTTCCGGGGTCACGGTTACCTGATAAGACGGTCCCACGAACCCGGCAGGCCCTTGGCCCTCTGTGGGGACCCCGTCAGATTGCTGACAGCTCTTTGAGTCGAGCGTTGAACACGACGCCGGGTACCCGAGATATCGTGACGGAAATTATAAAGTAAATAGCTGTACCCCGTGACTTCATTCACCCCCACTGCTCGGCTCCTAATCCTATTGATCGTAGCGTGATAAAATACACCATTTCAAAAACATGCTCATTTCGCGGTACACCCGCGTAAACCGCGTCTCCTGTGTTATACACAGGGTTCGAAGGATATATATCAATTGATATATATCATGATATATATCCGATATATATCAAACGATTTTTTGTGATATATATCAAAAAATAATAAATGGATTTTTACTATATTGTATTTGAGTACTTTTACCGACGCGCTGCGTATATTCGTCGTTTTTAGGGTTCCGTAGCCAAATGGCTAGAACGGAACCCTTATAGATTCGTCATGTCTGTCTGTCCGTCCGTATGTCACAGCCACTTTTTGTCGAAAGTATAAGAGCTATCCTGTTGAAACTTGGTAGGTAGATGTATTATGTGAACCGCATTAAGATTTTCACACAAAAATAAAAACAAAACAAATTTTGGGGGTGCCCCCCATACTTAGAATAGAAACTCGAAATATTTTTTTTCACCAAACCCATACGTGTGGGGTATCTATGGATAGGTCTAAACTGAACAGTTTGCACGAGAGACTTCCAAAGTGGTAAAATGTGTCGTCGCGTCGTCGTCCCCCTGTAACTTCTAAAATAAGAGAATGATAAAACTAAAAAAAATATATATAATGTAGAACTCAACAAAAACTTCCAACGAAAATTAGTTTGGATGAGATACAGTTAGCAGTTTTTGAGATATAGTACATTTTCAAAAACCGCAAATATAACTTTGCTATTCATACAAACACTATGAAAAACAAAGTTATTTTTATTGTTTGTGTATATTACTTACTTATCTCAATATAATTATATCCCTAATCTATGCTTGCTACTACGGAACCCTTCATGGGCGAGTCCAACTCGCACTTGGCCGGTTTTATTCCGTCTTCAGACTGTCAAATTCGAATTTACCAAGTAGGTACTGCGATCAATAATAATAATAATGCAACGAAAAACAAAAGAAAAATTTTCCAAATCGGTCCAGGCGTCTTCGAGAAATCGGGGAACATACATAAAAAAAAAAAAAAAAAGATTCCGACGAATTGAGAACCTCCTCCTTTTTTTTGAAGTCGGTTAAAAAAGAGCCAAAATAATTTTAAATTCTATCATTTGTAAACATACTCCTTAAAAGTGAAGTGGATTTTTAAGATATTTTAATTTTGTTTCCCTAATATAATATAAGACTTTGTTTTCTGAGAAAAAGATGTTTTTTTTAGTTGATTTTTGTGAATTATAAGATTTTATGTTTACTTTGTTTGCACTTTTGATTTTAATTGATTTGTTAAATACATAAACATAAATAAAAACTAAAAATATGTGGTTTTTATATTATAATAATAATTCATAATAAATTGTCATGTTTCTGTGCAAATCGTATAGTAATAAGATAATCAAATGACAGTCTTAAGAAATGGATATAAATATCGGATATATATCCGATTTTGGATATATATCGGATATATATCATAAATATCCGATATTTTGATATTTATTATAAATATCGGATATTTTCGAACCCTGGTTATACACTCGTGATAATAGTTTGGCAATAGGTGCCTAACCGTACGGTGATAGTATTGTAATTAACTGGTAATAAAATTTAATTAAAATATTTTTGAAAAAAAAAATTACATGGTGTAAATAATATTGGAATCGAATCAGTTACTGATTCTGAACAAACTATATTCAGGTTTCGCATATACTAAAAATAATGTTGTAGATTCAAATCATTCAAGATTTGATCAGCAAAAGCTGTTTGGAAACAAAACTAACGAAGAACCTTCCTAAGAAGGCAAGGCCAACGAAACAGTTGGACAAAGAGTGTGACAAATTGTCAATCTACCAACTCCGAGGTAAGGCACTAAGTATAATATTTCCTTCAAGGTAAATTGAAACAAAACATTTAGAGGAAATGGACATGTCTGAAGATGCGTTTAAACAGGCAATATTTTGTATAAACGTGTGACATCTACGAAACCTTAGTGAACATACTGTCATTTTGTCTATTCTTCCGTAGACAAAACATGTTTCTACAGTGTCATGCTACACGTGCTTTCTTTTTTTGCCTGGTAAAATCATCAAATGAGTCCTCCCGCCCAGGGTGGGGAGGGACTGTCAGACTCGTACTGACTAAAATCCATGGTGTCCTTCAATAGCCCTGTAAAGGGGGGGGCCCGTCATTATGCTGCTGATACTCCTTGAGGCGCACGTGGGACACAACTCGCCGTCGACCCGGGCATGGTCCATGGTCGGACAGCGGGTCGCTCATTACTCGCCGCCTGCATGCCCGCGCCTACGGTGGCCGGAGATCGTCTAGGGACGTCCGTCGCCGTGGGCGTCTACCACTGCGGCTGGGGTGAAGGGAGGACGCTGTCCTCTCCCTCACGCGGCGCGCCTCCTCCTTCGCAGAAGGAGGCGACCGCTTCCCACTCCGTCTCGCCCCGTAGCATGGCGTCGTCCAATGCCGGGCGCGAGAGGTCTCCGCCTATCGCCGTCGTGAGGACAAGGCGGTGCGGTGAGATCGCGCCGGAGCTCTTCCCGCCGCGCCTCGACTTGTCGAGGCAGCGGGGATTCGCCCCGGCGCTGCGCCTCCACGCGCAACTCATAGACGCGCTGGAGGGCAGTCGCCTCCAGATCCCAGGGCAGCAATCCGGCAAGGACGTTGGCCGATTCGCCGGCCGATCGTGCGGTATCCTCGGATCATCCGGATAGCCATGACCCTCTGGCATGCGTCCAGCTTTGCTGATCGCGTCCGCATGCTCAGGGCCCACACGGGGGCCCCGTAGAGGGCCATGGACCGCACGACACCGGCGTACAGCGTCCGGCAGGAGGCGTTTGGCCCGCTGAGATTGGGCAGGAGTCACCTGAGGGCGACTGCTGCCCGGTTCAGTTTTGGGGCCAAACGCAGGAAGTGCTCCCTGAAGTTCCACCGGCATCCTGATGCCTACTGGCAAACATAAATTCAGTTTTTGAATTCTTGAAAGTTTTGTTATTCAGTCGTCCATATGAAAAGTAGGTCCTAGTCGTAGTAATCCACAAACTTAAATAACTCTTAAAGTAAAGAAAACATAAGTAATTCATTTTCTTGCAAAAGTACAATATAAATTGAACAACAAACAGCCTTTTAAAAGTTCCACAACAAGTTGAAGTTTCAATGCATTTAGTAAAACAAAATGTAATTCTGAAACCGGGCGGACAAAAGATCTTGTAAGGCTTGTATATTTTTAACTGAAACTTACATCATCATCATCAGCCGGAAGACGTCCACTGCTGAACATAGGCCTCCCCCTTAGACCGCAGCGCCGAACGACAATTCGCCATTTGCATCCATCGGTTGCCCGCGACCTTCACGATTTCGTCGGTCCACCTAGTGGTAGGCCTACCTACGCTGCGTCTTCCGGTCCGTGGTCGCCACTCGAGAACTTTTCTTCCCCATCGGTTGTCAGTTCTACGAGCGATGTGGCCTGCCCATTGCCACGTCAACTTGCAAATTTTACGAGCTATGTCGGTGACTCTGGTTCTTCGCCGAATATCCATGTTCCGGATTTTATCCCGCAAAGAAACTCCGAGCATAGCTCTTTCCATTGCTCGTTGAGTAACTCTTAGTCTCTCTAAAAGGCCAGCAGTCAGAGACCACGTTTCAGAGCCATATGTCATCACTCACGGCAACACACACTGGTTAAACACCTCCTTAGGAGCCTCGCAGCGGAGGTGAACCATGGGGATCAGCTAGTACCTATTGCATGTTTATTTCATTTTCAGGTTCTATAAAGCGGCTGTAATGATTTCGATAAAGCAAAAGCGGTTTATGGGGGCGAAAAATCGAACTAGAGAAGTCCCAGGTCTAAGGAGAATCGTTATTTGACATTTCGGCACCACTGCTATCGTTTTCAAGGCCGTTTTGATCTACCACGATGATGATGGCAGATTCTAGTGTTTTCTAAGCAACCTGTACTTAATTTTCCTGGAATCATAACCGGCTTTTCACCGTAATCAAGGTACAAAGGTCATTCTGCCAAATATCACAATCGATTCGGTGCGCTCGTAAAATTCGTATCGAGTAGACGCAACATTGATTCGCATTTAAAATGAAATTGAATACGGATAACGTTGTATGACAAGGAAATGTAACAGGGTTGCTTCGGATATTAACATAATGTATACGGAAAAAGGGTATGAAATACAAGGACAGAACAAACGTTTCTGAAAAACTTACAAACTTATGAAATACTAAGTAAACGTTACCGTAAAACGAACCGAGTACACGAGACTGTCTAAACAGGTAACCGTGACCCTGGAAAGTAAAGGGCTATTGAAGGAACATCGTTTCTCTTCCGCTCCATACAGGGCGAGAGGACTCATTTGATGATTTTCATCATCATCATCATCTTCCTGCCCTTATCCCATTCTACTTGTGGTCGGCGCAACACGTTTTTTTTCATCCATTCTCCCCTGTCAGACGTCACAGTATCATTTACTCCTTTTTCATTCATATCATTCCTTAGACAATCCATCCATCTTTTCTTTGGCCTTCCTCTTCCTCCATCAACATTCATACTCATCACTCTCTTAGTCACGTGAGTCTCATCCCTCCTCATCACATGTCCATACCAAGACAGACGATTCCCTTTCATTTTTTCTGTACCAGGCGTCACTTTCAAACTTCTCCTTATAAACTCATTCCTTACTTTATCCATTCTTGTCACTCCACACATCCATCTCAACATCCTCATCTCCGCTACATGCAATCGTTTCTCATCCATCTTTTTCACAGCCCAGCATTCCGATCCATACAATACGACAGGTCTAATCTCGGATTTGTATATTTTCCCATTTAACTTGAGGGGCATCCGTGGGTCGCAAGTTGTTCCGGTGACCTGTCGTTCATCCATCCCGAGTTGATCCGGTGTGTTATGTCCTGGTCTACATCGCCATTTGATGATTTTACTAGATTAAAAAAGGCCGTAAAACGTTTAAACAAGGGAATGTATAATTCGGTCTCGACGAGTAGTGCTGCGATGGGTGGCAAAGAATTCTGGAGTACTGATTCGGAACGACATCATAGGTATAAGTGCTGCTCGCAGCCCAATTTTACTTTCCTCAAAAATAGCATTACGTCTCTCAAAGCTGCAGTCATTATTTCAAGACAAAATCATGTAGCATGACCATTTCTAAATAACTCTATTTTCTACCTAGAATAGACAAAGTTTTTAAATAACCCGAAGACGACTGAAGAATAGAGCTAAACAATTCTTTATCCTGTATCTTGACACAATGAACACATTTATTGTCGACATTTTAAATATCATCATGCTTATGACGATAGAAATCGTTCTACATTCAGTAATCTTGTCTATTCTTTCGTCGACAAACCCGTTTCTACGGTGTCATGCTGTCATACGCAAAGGACAACTAAAGGAACAAATTGGTTTTTACTTTTTAGTCAGACAAGCAAGTGCTGAATTATCGTTTGGCGTGGCGATGTAAGGAAGAGGGGCTATGTTCAGCGGTGGACGTCTTCCGGCTAATGATGATGGTGATGATGAAGCAAGTCTGACAGTCGTTTTCCGCTCCACCTAGACCTCGTGGCAAGTCCGTCCCAGAGGTTCTGAAGGGACACTCTGAGAGGGAGCGACTTAATCTACCACTCTGATGAGATGAAGATGTCACCATTATCATCGAAGTTGTATGTTGTTTCCTCAAAACGAAATTATTTTCCGCCGAGTTGACAAAAGTATAAAAGCTAATTAAAATAACTTCATTGCAAACAAATCAAGGTCTACTTACAAAGCTGCATAGAAAATAACTTGAACGCCCTTCAAATGCCTTTCACTAATTTATGTAGCAGAACTAAATTACTTATTTAAGGAAAATGAGCAAATATTTGGAAGGAACAAGTTTTATGTAAGTTTTTTTCTTATTATTTTAACTAAATTGTTATTTTTGCGTACAATATTATTCTTTCTTATGCCTCTTCTGCCACATCTAGGGATCAGAGGACATAAAGGCCCGGAGTTCCACCAAAGCGGAGAGATGTGGAAAACTGTTTAGTTATCTCGTCTCCGCGTCTCCACTTTGGTGGAAACCGGGCCTCAGTCAAGTAGAACCCGATGTGTGTATGAACCATATTTGAATGAACATGGACAAAAGGATTCTAAAAAAGATCTTTATTCTACCGAAGAATAGACAATACTATTTCTATACATTTTTTTTGGCCCGAGTATGGTACGATCTGTTAAAGACGACAGAAAAGAAACCTTTCTTTTGGACACTTTAAAAATCACCATGTTTATGATGACAGAAATCTTTCTACATTCTGTCATTTTGTCTATTCTTCCATATACAAAACCTATTTCTACGGCATCATGCTACACGTGGTGGCGTTCCGAAGTTTCTATTCTACCTTGCGTCATGAAAAACGGAATGAGTATACAAATGTCCTGGTATGGACATGTGATGAGGAAGGATGACACTCCTGTGACCAAGAGAGTGATGAGTATGAATGTTGATGGATGGAGAGGAAGAGGAACACCAAAGAAAAGATGGATTGTGTGAGGAATGATATGGATGTAAAAAGAGTAAATGATACTGTGACGTCTGACAGGGGAGAATGGAAGATGAAAACGTGTTGTGACGACCACAAGTAAAATGGGATAAGGGCAGGAAGTGAGTATACGAATGTTTGCATGGCATCAGTTTTTGCCAAGGGAATTCCCATCGGAAATTTATTAGATAAATAAACAAATTTAGTCCTGCTCACAGATCATGAAATAGATCTTCTCCATTGTGTTTGGACACACAAACATACACATTTGTACATAGCTATTGTGTATTGGAATAACAATCTATTATGTAGTTTTTATCAAAGAGGCTGTCTGAGTCACAATGTTTAATGCATGTTTGTAGCCGAATTCAGTTAAATTATCAAAAAAATATTTGACTTGAGGATTTTTTCATTAATTTCTTACTTAATTTTGACACTTTTAAAATTGCTAATACGTCACAAGCAAGTGCAGTTTTCCTTGTTTCTGACGTCACGAGACTCGTCTCTCGAATTTTGATGCGTAAGGCGCCAATTACACGGTAGGTTTTGCCATGGCAAAACCATCAATCATGAATGATGGTTGAATGATGGAATTTTTATCATATATTTTTATCATAGCATAGCAGCAGCTGTCATCACAAGAAAAATCTGCCTTTGACAAATACTGATCCATAGCAACAAAGAAGACCTTCTCACCGTATTACATAGAAATGACTGATAAAAATGATTGATAATGCTGCATAATGGAACATGGGCGTTCATGCAGCAGCTTGTAACGCATGTCATGCTGCATTACCGTCTAGGGACCGCTTTAGATGATAGGTTTTCCGTCAGTCAAAATCTCTGCCATAGTTTTGCCGTGGCAAAACCTACAGTGTTAAGGCGCCCACGCCTTAAAAGATACGAAACGAAGATATGATGAATTTTGATGCGTTATATGAGATACGAAACGATACGAATCTTCATCGATTTTGGTTCACGTAACAAAAGAAAATCACATATCAAATTATGTTTTGATAGTAAAACTGACGGATTAATTAGTTTTTTTCAGTCAAATACTATTACATTTTAAATAAAGATATTAGGTATCTGTTCACAAATATTAATAAATTCAGAGAACATTAAGATTGGCTCAAAACAAAAAGTAATATGGCCGTAAGCCCTCGTAAGATTCGCGTGGGCGCTAAAGTTCTTTATTGTCTGAAATGATTGCCTGAAAGAAGTTATGAAACTGGATATGACAGTATTTTAATAAAATATGATTTTAACAGTATTTTAAAAAGAAAAAAATGGTTTCTTGAAGGTAGTTTGTTCAGAAACTTCTTATGCTTGGGCCAAGACAAGCATACGGCCTGCTTGATAGAAAGCAATCTCCTCCTTCTGCGAAGTAGTAATGCTACGGAAGGAGGAGGCGGGATGCGTGAGGGATAGGATATCCTTCCCTCACGACCCAGCCTATCTGGGCAGGAGACGCCCTGGGCGACAGACGCAGCGATGCGATTTCCGGCTACCGTAGGCGCTGCCTCCGGACGGCGAGTATAATGGATAGCTCGCCGTCCGAGGGCCATATCATGATTGGTACGTTTTCTTCAACTATTATAGGTACTTTTCAATTACTCATTTTCCAAATAGACACATTTTTAAAACCCTAAAACACGATCATGAATCAGTGTTTTTCTGTGCACTGTGCAAGTGTGCATATGTGGTGGCTTACAGCCCACTCGTCTCTCACAGGGAAGAATCCTGTGTCCCAACAGTGGGAATAATTAGGTGTCAAGTCCTAGCGGTCCACCTTTTTTTTTTAGCGTGGTAAAATCATCAAATGAGTCCTCCCGTCCAGGGCAGGGCGGGAGGGACTGTCAGACTTGTACTGACTAAAATCCACGGTGTCCTTCATTAGCCCTTTACGTTCCAGGGTCACGGTTACCAGGTGAGACAGTCCCGCGACCCCGGCAGGCTTTGGCCCTCTAGAGGGGGGTCCCGTCATTATGCTGACGCTCTTTGAGGCGCGCGTGGAACACAACGCGCCGTCGACCCGGGCATGGTCCATGGTCGAGCGGCGAGTTGCCCATTACTCGCCGCTCGAGTAGCGATCCACCCTGGGCAAATGCACAGGCACTTATTTTTACAATAATATATCTGCCTGACTTTCCGGCGTCGGCTCCCAGTTGGGGGTGAATGCAGCTGAATAGCACTTTCAACCCTCTCACAGTAACATCTGTTAAAGATCTACAAATGACAGCCGGGACCAACGGCTTGTGCTTTCCGAGGTACAGAGGAAATTCATTACCCGTTTACAGATAAACCTTGATAAGTGCAGCTTAACCTTAAAGATCGATCTACTGTGTTGCTATTATTATTTAGCCACGAGCTCCTCTAAGCACTAATTTTAACAATAATAAATATTTTATAAAAATGACAGGAACAAAAGTACTAGGAGAGCATACCTTCAAAGAGATACACAAGACCATTAGCACTGCCCTTCGGAAAGGTCATCTTTACAGCAGAGTAACCAAACTGTACTAATAGATGAGTCACGGGCTTTGATATTTTTAATGGCTATTACATATGGGACACACACATAAATTAATTCATTTTTTCCATCAGACTTGGCAGACACTGTAGAAAGAGAACTGCTATGATCATTACAATATAATATACTCTTTTCCAGTCATGATTGTACATGAGTTATCATCATCAGCCAGAACATATACTCTGCTAAATATAGGCCTCCCCGTTAGACCGCCATGTTGAATGACAATAATCCACCACTTGCACCATCATTTGCCCATGACTCTCACAATGTCGTCGGTCCAACTAATGAAAGGCCTACGCTGAGTCTCCTAGTCGGTGGTTGCCACGAGAACTTTTCATCTCCATCAGTTATTAGTTCTACGAGTGATGTGGCCTACCCATATACACACATGCTGGTTGTGAGTATTACAAGAGGGTGTCCCATGGAAGTAGTGCCATTCATATCTTCATTAAAGTTTAATTCTTTTCATGAGCTCACAAAATGGTGACCAGAAGACCCCCAGAGGTATTGGGTCTTGTTAGATTTGTAGATCTTTGAATTTTTACAGATTATCAAGAGGGGTGTGTCAATCAAGCTTAATTTGGTATATCCGTACCTTTAGCACGAGTTTTCACTCTTTTACTTTACAGCGTCTTTTCAGTATTTACAGCGTTTCTTGTATGAAAAAATGGAACAGCGCCTCTGGTGTGCGAAGAAGGAACTAATTTTTCCCTTGAAAATTGTCAATTTGAAATTGTCAAAGTTCCAGTTTACTTCACGTCTCAGATACTGAAAACTCGTGCTCAGGGTACCGGTGTAATGTGGAGGCGACCAATTGGTCGGTTTTCAATTGTCAAAACAATTGTTAAAAAAATGGCCACAGTTTACGATATATTGGGTTGTGTTGGTCGTGCAATTCTTGTATTCAATCAGTTACAGTTAATTCAATCCCAAAGTAGTTAAGCAAAGGCTAGGCTTATGATGGTGTAATGGAAAATAATACTGCAAATAAAATTCAGAGCAGTTATTAGTAACTTTCTAGGTGTTTTAATAAAGAAGTTAACGACAATTATGTTTGCAGATAAGTTACTGCAGTCACCTTTTGACCTTAGGGTCACTAAAGCAGATTTTCAATGGATATCAACAGAACTAACATTCAAGGTAAAGATAAAAATAAAGTTTGCAACACTAGGTACCAGTTTTGAACTAGAAACAAAAAATGGTACAAAAACTGTTGGAAAACTACTTCCTTATCCAAGACTTAGGCTACGCTCAACTATAGTTATTTTATTTTGAATTGTAATCAACAAAAACAGTTTTTTTTTGCATGCAGTCATAGCCTAGAGTTTGACATTTATTTATTTTCAATTTCAATCAAACAGGACTAGGCAACTAGGTATAAACAGCCAATAAACTCGTATTGGAATCCTATCGGATACTTTATTGTTATTTCTATAGAGTTGAAAGACACACCTGTATTTATACGACACTCCTTCACCACAAATTAATTAATTCGGCGACAAAAGTATACACAATTTTATAGCCAGCACTCGCGACATTTTCCAATATTAAAAATACCACGCAACTATCGCTCTTACGGGAGTATCGTCCGATTAGTACACCACTAATTATCGATTAAATACAACATTATTTAAGAAGAAAACTGTCTGCCCGTCTATCGGGAATGACGCGCAAACTCCCGTAGAACACATTCACATCGTGATTCATTTGAGTTTTACTTAGAAAACTGTGAAAGAATCCCGAAAAAAATAACTAAAATTAATAAGACATTACGCTAGAAAGAAACGGAGATGGTTACCCGGCCGATTTGAGTGGACTGCGACGCGATGCAGACGTCGCATTGTTACGTCACTCTCGCACGCAGCCGGGTTATACACAAGTGAGACAGGGACAGGTCCCAGCAATCCCACCCACTTATAATCGATTTTTATTCAAGCAAAAGACATTTTTTTCTCAATTATGCACACATATTTACAAATAAAACACGTTACTATATTTTAAAATGACCGCCTACGCACATGTGAGTGTCGCAAAAAAACACAAATACTCACCGTGAAAATTTTCACGACTGGTCCCGTCTGACAAGGAACAAATTTAGATACGGGCGAAATTCACACAATAAACACTTTACTAGTGCAACTAAACGATAAGTATAATTATTATAGTTTTACGAAGGCGCTAGCGACGTCCTTCAGCGTATGTCGCGACATATTTTTTATGTTTTCCAGTAATTTTTAACTGGGGTCTAACATCGATCGCGTAGCCATGACAGATACATTTTCAACTGAGTGAAGTTTGTTGCAGTCGCTCAGCTGACGGACAAGTTTTTTTTTCTGGTTGACGCAGTGAAGTGAGCGGGTATCGCTGTAAAGAGGTTAGTGACCTATGCGGCCGCGGTGTAATTTTAGGGTTCCGCACGGTACCGCAATGTATGGTTTGCAGGTGACATTCACGTGCGAAATTATGTCAGATTTTTGTTTGTGATTTCGTAATGATAAAGTGAGAAAAGATTTTTGTATTTTATATTTAATTGAACGGTTTTTTGTATTAAACTAGACGATATATTTGTACTCAAGTCTGAATAGCTGCTAATATGCCTATAATAATGCCATAATTGCTCAGTCGGTCGTTTTAAAGGCGGAATTATAGACTGTAGAAGTATACGGTGCATATGGACCCCAAAGAAAGCAAAAAATAATCCTTTACCTTCAAAATTTTCAACCCCGATGAAAACAAAGTCTTTCAAGTTGATCCTACGGACTTACTGCGCATGTCCAGGGATTGAGGGACTGATACAGGAAACTAGGAGATACCTTGACCCACATTATTTGAAAATCCGATGACCGTCTGAGTTAGCGGTAATCTCTATCGGCCGGGGTCGTGGGACTAACGAATTATCATGACCCCGGAACGTAAAGAGCTATTGAAGGACACCGTAGATTTTATTCAGTACAAGTCTGACAGTCCCTCCTGCCCTGCCCTGAGTGGGAGGACTTATTTGATGATTTTGCCACACTACAAAAAAAAAAGCCCTTGAGGTATCCTTGAGGTATTGTGATAGAAAAAGGCCCAAGGGCTAATTGAAACAATATGCTTTGCATGCATTTCCAACAACGTCATTGGCTATTCATTCACGAAGTGATTCATCTTGAATACGGCCAATCCTTAATTAATAGAACTTTTTTTTTCTCTTCAATGTTAGACTTACAACTACGAGTAAGTATCTACTTGAAGAATGTTTCTAATTTGCGTACAGTTAAATAAAAAAAAAAAACAAAAAGTAAATTATCGATATGTTTGCAGAAATTACAGCAACAACAAGGTATTAAGAATTGCAGACTTGCAGACAGAGAAGTTTATTAGAAAGAAGAAAGAAAGAAAATTGTGTATATTGGTATTCAATTTCAAAATTGTTAAAACTAAAAATAAAAAAAAAATGTGTTGCGTGCTGTGTGCCTTGCTATTTCGAAAACTGCAGTTTTATAACCTGCCAAAAGATGGCACAAAAATATTCAAGAAAAACTGTTTTCCAGCAGTATGCAAGCAAGGTAGTGTAGGCTCGCCTTTACACAACATGCCTTCAATTCAATCCAGTTGATTCCTATTTTTTCAAGATAGATGACGCTACTTGTATCTTCGTTTTTAATTTTAGGACTTCCATTTACTTCATTTTGAGTAGTTTTAGTTTGGTCCAAAAATAATATTAGTACTTAAGCAGATGCTTATATCTATTGTCTCAATAAAGTGAATCGGACACAGCTATTCTTTAACAAACAGACAACTAGCGACATCTATGGGGCAATAGAAGAACTAAAATTAAAAACGTTGCTTTATGCTATTTAAACTCACTTATTAGAGTTTATATAAAAGTGTTCTATGCTATAATATAATAAAGTTATTCTTACCATGGTATAATAGAAGGAGCCCAGTCTAGCTGGACTCTCCTTGGTGCAACCAATGACATCTTCTCTCCTTTTCTATCAGCCACACTCAATTTATTTCTATATCTTTCGCACAAACACTAGCTTATTTATTTTATTATTATTTCTTGTCGAAATGCCATTTATTTTCGTTTATTTATACATATACTTAATTATATTTAAATGCTTTATTTACTTATTTAAGTTTCTATTAAAAAGTAGTTCTTTTGATTTTTTGGCGGGAATGAATATGTTTCGTTGATCTGTCATACCTGAAACAAAAAAAAATGAGGATTAATATTATGTTGATAGACATAATAAATAACAATCGCGCCTGTCAAAAGACTCAAAAGGGTGAGGCAGAGATGTAGCATAATTGTCCCACTTCTGGGACACAGACAGGCCTCCTCCGACCTCTCTGTGAGAGGGAGTGGACTCATGGACTGTAATCTTCCACTCTGTGTTGGTAGATTTATTTACGTCGGATTTCTTTGTTCTAGGACATTCCGGTTTCCTCACGATGTTTTCCTTCACTTTTTGAGAGCAGGTGGCCTACCTACCATGGACTCTAAACGCGATCCAAATTAGGCTGTGGAAAAGAGACATAGCTATACAAGTCGTCTAGCGCCATCTCTTTCCCACAGCCTAGACTGGATCGCGTTAAGACTCCAGTACGTGGTGATGAAAATAGTTAAATCATAAGGTGGTTTAATAATAATGGTTCAAATGACGGTACGGTACCAAAGTTCACGTTTTATCTACGAGTATGTTGTAATACGGGTAAAAAAACCAGGGTTCTGCAGATAAGCCTGGACTTGATAGTCCAGGCTCAAGATAGTCAAGTCAAAGCTTTTTTAGTTTTTGTAATAAGACCGATTGACTTTCAGTCAGTTTGTGTCCGCCATAACTCTCTGCTCGCGGTAAATAAAATGAAAAAGGACCCAAAAAAAAATAGCTTTCTGCAAAATACTAAAGCCGCAGAAGCTGTTAATATTATTTAGTCTAGTAGTTGTTGAAACAATAAATATTACAATTATGTCAATGTCATCGTAATTCGTGTAGCGCGAATCGTACAAGCAATAATTTTATTTAAATACGTTTTGGCGGACGCAAAAATGCATTTTTATTTTTGTTGTGACTGAGTCGTTGGTCAACAGTTGCCAAGGAAACTACTGAATGTGGATTCTAGGTTTGATAGCCAGGTTTTTCGGGCATTCATTCATGCGAAGTAAAATAGAAATCTGGTTGATGAAGCAACAGCCCCTTTTCGTGGTCCATCCAGTATTTCTGTCATTAGTGAAAAAAAAATGACAGTCACCATCTTTCAACTTTGACAGAAGAGACTGTCAAAGTGACAGGTTTTCTATTCAATGGAGAATTTTATCGGCTTGGTCTCGAAAATCGATACTACCCAAGTAACAAAGTTCTCCCCCTTATAAGTAGGCTTACAGCACTAGTATCTCTCTCTTAGTGGTTCCAGGTTTTACCACTAAGCTTATAACAGGTTACACGGTGTTCGTTTGGAGTTATAGTACACATGTTCTTATAAGTTGACTTGTAGTCGTGTATAGAACGAAATTATAGGCGCATTATAGGCTAAGGTGGTCTATAAAAGTGTTGCATAGGTGTGAATACACTTGAGAAAACTTGATCCAGTAAGTTAAACTTATAGTCGCCTATAAGAAGTAATTATAAATCTGCTATAAGTGTCATACGCCAGTAATAGTAATTTATAGAACTAAATGCACTTAGAACCATTTGCATTTGTTACTTGACCTTATAGGGGTGTATAAGTCAACTTTCTAAGAGTAAGCGTACTTGGTATTATTGTGGACTCTCGAATGTCTTCATTTCCTTATAAAGGTTTCTTGTAAAACTATTAGTGTCCAAACCTTAATTCGTCACAATATGGCGCGACTATGCTGTTACCATATGACTAATAAAAATTTTAATACACAACATAGTAAAAACGCCATATTCAAAAGGGGAACAAAAATTGAGATGTAAAACACAATATACTTCACCGAAAATACTAACGCGTTTGCCGTGCAAACGTATGGACAGATATAATATTACGGGCGAAATACTAGATAATACATTTTATATAATTTAAAAATTAAATTTTAATTTTTCTCCATAATCGCACAACACAACAAAAATTGACAATGTTTGAAGTAGCTAGTAATAGAAGCGCGCGAGTACGTTACAGGCCTGACTGGTTCTATTAGATGCTCATAGTTGGCTTCGCGGGAGAATTTGGTTCTGCATAGTCCAACTATAAGTGTATTATTGGTCTAAGTCGTGCTCCTCAAGTCTACTATGAGTTTTTTATTAGCAAAAGTACGCGTATAAAATGGGCCCTTTTCCGTGGTTATAAACTGTTACTAGCCTGTTAAAGAATTGGCTCCAGAACCACTACAAACCCACATTTTGTTACTTGGGTATGGCTAAGCGAAGTATTGGCTCAATATTAGGTTGGCTTTCATCGAAAGGGATCCTTAGAACGTCGCTAAGCACTGAAGTATGGCTTGGTTGTTGCTTTGCTACGAATATTTATCTCGGCCTTATACTCTTGAAAAAAAAATATACAGAAGAAGGCGAATCTCTGTAGTCTCTATTTTGGTTTTATTTTTCTTTCACAACTTATTTTGGCCTTTGACGGCGACTGTCACAACTGTCACAAGACACAATAATTTATGAAAGTATGAACTTTATTTACTCTTCTAAACTTTTGTTGTGTTTCAAACTACAAAGCTAGAGTTGCCAAAGTACTTTAGAGATTACTAAGTTTAACTTGTAAGGGTTTGAAAGTTAGCACTCTGCTGAACTAATGACTAATCCTTCAATTTTGGTGATGAAACCACATTTCTAATCATGCACACGCGCGGCGCGGCTTTATCAGGCGAACCTCATTATTTATTTTTATAAACATTCTTTTATGGATTAAAACCAACAAACAGCAGTCAAACTCGTCAAGATAATTAGACAATTAGAAGATAATTAGGACAATATAAATATTTGGGACGAACTATTCTTGCTTTAGTTTCCAGCAGGTGACGCCTACTCAAAACACAAATAGAACTCACTACAAATGTTTCTGAACGTTCTGTGTTATGTCAAAATTATAAAATGGCGGGTTTGGTTATTGAAAATCGTGTAACACGCGCGCTTTTTTACAATTATAATTATGCTAAGGACAAGGTGAGAAAAGACTAGAATTTGTTTATTTATTGTTATTTAGATAAGAAAAAAAGAAAAACATGTTTTAGTTAAATGCCTATTACAATTTCTAACACAGCATAATGGCGTCAAGTAAATTATTGCAGTCTTAAAATTGCCAGGCGCTACATTCATAAAATTAAATACTTTTGTTGGCGTGTAAAAAAAGGTGTCAGTTGAATTATTTTATGTATTTCCGTGTAAACCCAGTTACAAAGGTGTTTTTGTGAAACATAATAATTATACTCAAAATGGCTTCCGAGACAGCAAAGTTTAATTTTCGAATAAGTAAAGAGTTTCTTATTTCAAGGAAGTATCTCGATTTTAGCGGTCCGAAAGAATCACGACAAAACGCTGAATGTATGCTGAACGTATTTTTATGAAATTTTGCTCAGAGGTAGCTTGAAATACAGATAATGAAAACGCTTTAAAAAATAAAAACGAATGTTTTAGTTCTTCAGAACATCCATTAAAGAGTTGTTATAACAGATTGAAAATATTTCAGTGAATTATGGTCGAAATTTGGCCATTAAATCTGGACAATTGATCGACTAAGCAACTGACTTTTGAGCTGCGTGTTGCTGGTTCGATTTCCACACGAAAGAAATATTTGTATGTAAGAATATTTATTATCTTCATAAGTTATCTTGTTAACATTATTTTGAAACTACCTCGTTAATTTTATATTTACAATTATGCATCTTACTGTAGTCATATTCTAGTACCGGTATGTAATTAGGTATTGTATGAGTATTACGCAATCACAAAAATACTACAAATGTTTATAAACATGCAGTGATGGAAGGTAGGAATTTTTCAATGAACAGTGATGCTCAAATGTTCTGTAAAGACCGCTGCGTTGCGTGTTGCAAGTTCCATTCCCGCACGGAACAAATATTTCCGGGTCTGGCCGTTTGTGTATGTGTATTTAAATGTTTGTAAACGCATCTACGATACAGGATACATTTTAGATTAATTTTGTTTATACAGGTGTCCTAAGCTTCATAATCATCATCATATCAGCCGTAAGACGTCCACTGCTGAACATAGGCCTCCCCTATAGACTTCCAATAGGACCGGTTGTAAGCGGCTTGTATCCAGCGTGATCCTGTGATTGTCACTTGTCATCAGATCGTCTGTCAACCTTATAGGTACATGTCCTGCGTGGTCTCGCATCGGCAATCATCATCAGTTGCGTGTTATTAGCCGATAATGAACTAACAATTTTTATTTTATTTTGGGGATGGTATAATGACTTTAGTTACATTATATCTTTTGATTGGTATTTTTTCGTCAAGTCGATTGAGCTACAATCGCACTCAAATCTGTTTAGTGTTATCCTCCAAATGCCATCTCAGTTACTAATCTGTATCATATAGCATTGTAGTGTTTAGACTTTAGTGAGAAGGATAGTCTCTTCCGCTCCGGCTCCACGCAGGGCGGGAGGACTTTTCTGCCTTCGGCTTCACCCGTGTGATTGTCGGTAATTGATTTAAGGTCCTTCCAAAAAACTATCGTAAGTAGGTTAACACAAAGGACATTTTGTATTAAATCCAACTGATACACTATTTGTGTTTCTTTCTCGTAATTTAGAACCGTGAAAGGGTAAGAAAAATTCATCCTTTCAAACTTTTACATTTACAAGATTTATAATCAAGGTCTTTTCATGATTAGAATGACTGAGAAAAGATTGACAAACACTCCCACAATAGCACAACAAAAGAGGCGTTAGAACGATCATTAAGTGTTCACAATAACCACACACAGCCGGAAGATGAGCAAACAATATAGAGCTCAAGGTTAACCAAACTATTAAAAGACTATCAGTCAACCACCAGCGAGCAACTGGGAAGCTCGTCAACCCAAAAAATGGCGATAAAACGGATAAAACCACTCATATTTATCATAGCTATACTATATTATAGCAACGCTGTAAGAACTGAGCAATTAATCCCGCCAGTGGTTAAAAGAATTTCAAGGAATATAGCTGAAACCATCACAAATGATCCAGTGCTTAGTTTCACAACCCACGCGTACACGAATGCCTTTGCAGCAGCAGTTAGCGCAGTGACTTGGATGCCTAACGTCATAGCCCAAGCAATAGGCCAAGTTCAACCAAGTTTAATCAACAATGTTAATACTGTTGAAAAAACCAATCAGTTCGTTGAAGAATTTAGTGAGGCAAGCCTGAATGAAGATGCAAATTTAGGAATCGTTGAATTGATATACAAATATGGATTTCCTATTGAGATACATGGCGTGGAGACTGAAGATGGGTATGAATTGACTATGTACAGGATTCCTAAGGATGGTCCGGTTGTTTTTTTAATGCATGGACTGTTAGGCAGTGCTGATGACTGGGTGGTAGCGGGAAGAGAAAGTGCGCTAGCCTATTTGTTATCTGAAGAAGGATATGACGTCTGGATGGGCAATGCCCGCGGTAACAAACATTCAAGAAAACACATAATCTTAAAGCCATCTGAAGCTGAATTCTGGAACTTCTCTTGGCATGAAATTGGTGTCTTCGATCTACCAGCGATGATTGATTACGTGTTAAACAAAACAGATGTAGAATATTTAAAATACATCGGCCATTCACAAGGTACCACCTCCTTCTTCGTTATGGCTTCTGAAAGACCAGAGTACAATGATAAAGTGTCTTTAATGATTGCATTGTCTCCAGTAGCCTACATGTCAAAGGTTAGATCACCAATAGTCCGTCTAATGTCTCCAGGAACAAACATTATACATGGAATATCAAAGAGTTTGGGTGTCTACGAGTTTTTACCTGACAACAATTTGATTCGGACTTTGAAACTCCTTGTTTGTGGTACTGGACCTGTATCGGAGATCTTATGCAGCAACACTCTATTTCTTTTATCAGGATATGATTTCGCTCAATTGAATGTGACGAATTTACCTGTTATTCTTGGACATATACCATCAGGTGGGTCAAACTGTTTTTTTTTATGATTTTATTGTCTGACAGTTTGAGTAACTTAAGCGGCCTACACAAGTGTCCTTTCTTTGGTATTGTTCGTCTGTCGTTGAGCTCATTGAGTTAAGAGTCGAGCTTCACGATAACTGACAAATGCTTGCACTGACTGGACAGGTCCACTCGAATTTGTGTGGTTCTTCCAAAGACCATTTCAGACACTAACCTACATGGTCCTCGTATAACCTGATCTACAATTATAATGTCTGGACTTTAAAAGAGAAGTATGACCTCTGAGTTTGTTTCGGCTGTTTGTTCTCAGAGTAGTCAGGTACGAAACACCGGCCTCTCCTAGTTTTATGAAAAGAAGTGTAAAAGTGTTGATATAACATACCTACTTGCGTGATAAACATAATTTCATTTCATAATTTCAGGAGCGTCTATGAAACAATTCGCGCATTATGGTCAGGGGATATTGTCAAATGAATTTAGACAATTTGACTACGGAGCTGAAGAAAATGTGATGAGATATGGCCAAAGAATCCCTCCTAGCTATGCCCTGGAGAAAATTACAGCTAATGTGTCCATGTTCTGTGCTGAATCAGACTGGTTGGCCCATCCTTTGGATGTGGTTAAGCTTTTTAACAGGTTGAGCAATGTGGTTGGGTTTTATAAAGTTCCCTATAGAGATTTCAACCATGTTGACTTTTTCATGGCTAAGGACGTGAAAGAATTGCTTTATCGAAGAGTACTTAAAGAGCTACTTTTGTTTTAAAAAGTTTTCAACAGTTTTTATAAGCTCCGTCTCACCACAAAAAGATAAACATCACTGTTGAACGCTTGTCTAAAAAAGTGTAACTGCAAAACGACCCTTTATCTACGTGAAATGTCGTTTTGACATTGACAGTTTTTTTAGACAAGTGTCCAACACATGTTTATCTTTCTTGTGGTAAGTATTTGTTATTTTAACTTTACTTTTGTCAAAACGGTGAAGGAAAATATCGTGAGGAAACCGGCATGTCCTTGAACAAAAATTTGGAGACAGTTTTGTGACATCTACCAACCCGGGCTGGGTCCGCGTACTCCTGTGTCCCAACTGTGGGAACGTTATACTCTGTTTATATTTATATTATTATGTTGTAGTTTTTTTAAATAGAGATTCATATTAATAGACAAATATAGCAAACTTTTTTGTTAACATTTTTTATGTAAAAAAGTAACTTATTATTTTATTTCAGTCTTTATTCCCAGCACTTGTTATTGTTTTAAACAACTTTCTTTTTTAGTAGGTAAGAGTTAATGAAATACAATAATTTGAAAACAGCTTTATTTATTAATTCTGATCTCAACCCAAAATTAGACACTATTCTAATTGAGTCAGTCGAAATGATAATTATTTATATGGATTTTTTTTCTGTTATATAAATTTGATCTATTTATTGAGACCTAAAAGTATTGAGTTTGGAATTAAGTACAAGGTGATTTCCGCTTTACGGCGAGATAGCTCGCCGTTCGATCAAGAACCAGGCCAGAGGCAAGGGCGTGTCGTTTCCCACGCGTGTCTCAAATAGATTACCAAACGCTTGCCGCGGGACCGCCGTCTTGAAAGGGCATCGCGACCCAATACGTAAAGGTAGGGTTGCCATCCGTCTGGGTTTCCCCGGATTTGTCCTAGTTTAGAGGGCATCCGGGGAGCGTCCGGGGGGGGGGTCTTAATTTACAGTCCAGGTTTTTGTCATGTAAATACCTACGGTGTACTAAAACGCAAAAATACTCACCTATACTATGAGATGAAAATTGCTTTTGTAACGCCAGATGTCGCTAGCAAGCCAAGCTAAGCCAAGCCATGCCAAGCCAAGCCATGCCATGCCATGCCAAGCCATGCCAAGCCAAGCCATGCCAAGCCAAGCCATGCCAAGCCAAGCCATGCCAAGCCAAGCCATGCCAAGCCAAGCCATGCCAAGCCAAGCCGGCTGTCAAGCCCGACATGTCAAGCCGGCTGTCAAGCTCGCCACGCCCAGCCGCTACGTCACTTCCCTACCACGTGAGCCATCCCCGCCAAATGTTGAGTCGGGGCGGTGGGGTAGCCGCCAGCCAGTGAGTTATATAAAAGCCAGGAGCGATGATTTTGGTTGTTCAGTTTATAACAATAATTGTAAGGGAAAACTCTGCCCAAATTAAAGTGTAAATCAATTATTTTCGATTTATTTATATCACTGTCGTTTTACTCAGAAGTGTGATAAAAAAACCTACGATGAAACGACGCTACACAATAACCTCGACGGTCGTCTTGTCTGGAGGACGAAGATTCTGCTTTGGTAAGCCAGATATCTGAAAATAAAAACGAAGAAAGGCAATGCACACCACCCGCAAGGAAAATATTGAAAAGTCTCCTTGCACAAGAAGTTGAAAAATCATTCAATGATCTGGAACACGAAGTCCCTACCCTCACCCATCGGAAAAAACACCGTGCCGCATCGTTAATTACGTTCGTTTGATCGAGTTTCACGAAGTATTCTTCTCGCTACCAGCAACGCTTCTCTGTGGAAATGAATGCTACCTCAAAGTCGTCATAGCGGATCCAAGGACATCACATAGAAGAAAGGATTCGTCCTACTTCGCCGAGAGCTGCCAGGAATCGTGCGAATAAATAACCAGGTCAGTTATGCCATGCCAATATTTGCAAAATGCCATTAGCCAAACGTGTTTTATAATTGAGTGCCTCGTGTGTCGATAATCATAATATGCCATTGGTGGGGTATAGACCTTGACAAAACTAGGGTAGGCCCGATAAGCAAATCTGATTGTAATCAATTAATTATTTTATTATCTCGGTATAAAACTGCTTTTCTAGCTATACTAAGGAGTTGGGAAGTTGGAATGTACAGATTTAGTCCAAATTCGCATTAAGTACACGTAGGCCTTATAGATTAGCACATCACAAACAAGGGATTGTTAGAGTCAAAATTAATGAGCCATCAGAAGCAGGTATTATAAAAAAACCCGAATCGGAGTATGCTTCTCCTATTGTTTAGTTATGAGGAAGAACGGAAATAGTTGCCTATGTGTCGATTACAGAGCCCTAAATGCATTAATTATCCGCGATAGATATCCATTAGCTATTATCGAAAAGTAAACTAAAATAACTGGTAAGAACTACTTCACCAGTCTTAATCTAGTCCAACGGTATCCATAAACTCAGCATCCATCCTAAAGATACATAATTATAGCGCTCCCTCAGTTTTTATGCGCTTAAGTTCAAGTTCATAGATAGTTAAGTAATTTTAAAGTAAATCATTAAATAAAAATAACTCCAACAATGTCGTCAAATGGTCGGGGTCAAACGCAGAATTTTAAATTAAATAGGTACAGTAGGGATCAAAATTGAATTGGATCACTTACAAGGAAATAGCTTAACGTTTAGTTTGACTTATGACCTTTTATTTTGGAGAGACACATGCATCATCAACTACTGATTGCATAGGATTCATAATTTCAACAGTAATATGTGTGTCCAGTTGACTTAGTGGTTAAGCGTTTAGTCTACAAAATACTGTGATCATTAAGATGCGAGTTCGAACCTCACGCAGTGATATTCTTTTTGTAAGTTTTACTCAATTGTTTTAATAATGTAATAGGACAGAAATATTATAAGTCGCTGTTGTTCACAATTTTTGGGAGGTAGACATAAGTTTTAGGAATATTTATAATAAAAAAACAAATATTTTTTAAATTTTTATTTTAAATAACAAAACAAAAATAAAAAAAACTAATATCTAAGTTATTTAATAAAATCTTGTAATGATTTCAAAGAAACAAAAACAAAGCATAGTTATTAAGATTCGAACTCTGACTTCTATTGATCATGAATCCACTTAGCCTAATAGAAACAGATAACAGCACAAATGTTAGATCACTTGCGAATGAATGCAAAGGAATGTTAGAACCGGTTTCCACGTTTGTAAAACACAATTACACAGAATTATGCGCCTGATTATTTCGTTTTCAATTTCTTACTAAAGTAAGGTCCCTGCTAATGATGTTAATTTATAAAGGGTTTAGAATAAAAAAAATGCGTGATAATTATGTTATAACAATAATTATATTTTTAGATGTCTAATAATTACCGATGCCGACATTCATAGATGCATTTTTATTATTTTAACAAAATCATGAAATACTTAAATGAACTTAATAAAAAAATTCAACGATTCGAAATGAAAGTAAGAAAATCCTCATAATATTAAAGTAAGTGACTTTAAGCCTTACGTTTTATTATATTTTAACAAATACAGGGTATTTATTTATAATTTATATAGTGCGGACATGTTATGATATGTTACCTTTTGCGAAAATTAATAAAATCGTATAATTACTTTACCAAAAGAAATACTTAAGTTATCATTATTAAAGCTGATTATTTTGAAACAGTAACAGGGCACCACGGCCCTGCAACGTAATGAACTATTTGTTTTTTATGTTCCAGGACAGTAAGAGCGAGCGAAGTGAGCTGGGGACTTGGGTTACCCTGACTCGCACAGGTTAAGTTAGGCAAGACCCTAAAACGCAAAAAACCAATTGCCCTTTGTTTTCTTGGGCCTCGATGCCCTTTTGCGGTGTCAATTTAAACGTTTTTAACACCGCGGCCCTGGAACGCGGTGCCAAAAATGGTTGTGTTTTGAGTAGTCGACTTTCTTGCGCTTCACCAAGTGCGATTTAGCAAAATTAAAGTTATATATTACGGAAATGTGCTCTATTTCTGAAATAAAATGACGGAAATAAACTACGCACTTCATAAAAAATACCCTGTATAGGACATCGAGGCTACTTTTAGCTTAAGGTTCGTTTTCATTACGAAAAGAGGATTGAAGCTGAATTACCTCGAATCTTAATCCTAAAATAAATTATAAGTATCAATAAAACTATGTTAACGTTTCTAGTCTATTTACAATAAATACAACAAAACCATATCATAAAATATTCTTGTCAAAATCTTAAACGTTTTTTTAATCTGTAAATCATAAACGTTTCTTAGCTGATACTCGATGATGTAAGCCTTCAGTGTTGAGTGCACGGTGAACGGTTATTAATTTCGTGTTGAATTAGTTACTCATTGGTCTAAACCACTTGACATCCCTGCTTGTCCTTAACTCCACTTCGTTTTCGACAAGCGCTATAATATCCTTTTCTTTACATCTCATATTCCACAGACTAACAGAATTTCATCACTAGAACAAAACATGGAAAACCTTTTATTATCTTTATGCATAATACAGCTGTTGATTTATTTTACTATGAAAAAACTATTAATAGCATATACTAAGTATCAATCACGTTTTTTTACTTTTAAACAAACACTTTTGAAAAGGGAACACTATTTATAAAAGACTAATAGCATTAGAAATAATTAAAATTTTAATATTAACACTCACAGTTAGTCCGGTCTCATTTGATATTTGTGTTAAGTTTCATCCACATATTTTATGCAGGGCTGTCATATTCGCCCTCAATAATTATATAATTTCCATTGTTAATATTTCTCTGCAAAACTATAACAGTGTAATGCGTAACTGCAAACAATCGTCACACAAAATAACCAGGAATCAACAACGTTCTATTATGAGACTCGAAACGAACTAACATAGTTATGCCTACCTCACAAATCGAAATAATTTACTTTTGTCACTTTTGTTTTGATTTCCTGTGATTACCTTCAAAACTTTATTATACTAAAATGATCTCTGATCTGTGGTATAACGAACGACACACAACACTAATGACTAATATTAGTAATTATAACAAAAAAACAATTTTAATTTGCAAATTCGTACTAAAAAAATATTAAACATTACAAAAAGAATAAAGAATTATTAAAAATTAAATTAAATTAATTAATCGGAAAAAAAACTGAGGATCGATCCTCCGCCACCGACGAATCATCTCAGCGCGTTTACCACTGCGCCAGCATTACTTGTTGAATGATGGTTGAAATTATGAAGTATATCATGGGTTAATTTGCATTGTATTAAAACAACTTATAACAAAAGGTCGTAAGTCAAAGTTTAGCGTCAGTCCATTGCTTTGAGAAATTGCTAATTGATTTATGAACCTGACTGTACATGTGGGCTAATGTTCATTTCTACAAAACAGGATTTCTTACTTAGTTTAAGAATTATCATGTTCATGGCATTGAACCGGGCGAATTTAAGTTCGCAGCCGTGTCTCAATTTCCCGTTCCGATTAACATACACAAAGTACGTCAGTTTATTGGACTATGTAGTGACTTTAGGAAGTTCTTCCATAATTTTGCAATAATGAATCATCCGCTTACCGATCTAGCAAAAAAAAAAATTATAAAAATAAAAATAATATGTGGGTAGGTATGGTATAAAAAAAAAAAATGTGATAAACCGGTGATAGCGATATATGATCTTAGTTGGAAATTCACACGAATGCATGCAAGTTACCCATAGCAGGTATTCTTTTACAAGTACGGATAGACGGTAGTTTGAGCCCTGTATTGTATTTTAGTTGCGTTACGAGTCGGGAAGAAAGTGTTTTTCACAGCGTATTACGAAGTTTTCGTATATGTGTTGAGTAAAAATGTCCGTGTAATTACGGATTAGAGTGCAGTTCACTATACAATGACTAACGTGATCACGCATTGCCCACTGGTGACTTTTAATTCAAGACTATGAAATTACTGTTGACTATAGACCGGGTGAGCGCATAAAGCATATCGACGCCTTGAGCAGGAATCCGATAGATGTCGTTAATGTGTTCCGTTTAGAAGTAAACTATTGGTTTCGTGAAGTGCAAAGTATTATTGATTTATTGTGAAGCGGGTGCACATATAGTGATATTGTAAATAATTATATAATTGACGGTAGGCGTAGACGATATTGGCCATTACATTATAGGATTAAAATTATGCTCAGAACTTCTTAAAAAAAAAAGATTTCTCGTTTCCAAAAATGACCCAATTCATAAGGAAATATGTGACGTCGTGTTTACATTGTGCGTACGGTAAAAGAGAATACGGTAGGAAAGAAGGCAAACTGCATCGAATCTCTAAACCATCTGAACCGATGAAAATGGGAGACATCGATAATTTGGGCCCTTTTAGCAAAATTAAAAACGGTACCAATAACTGTTAGTTTTGACAGATTCTTTCGAAACAGCTATTGCGTGGCCTAGGTCTAATGGGCAGGTATAACGCACTAATTGCACAATTCTCGATGCGTTGAGAGTCACGGAACCTGGCGAGGCCTCTCTTAGTTGGGACAATAGTTTACCAAATGTCATATATGGGGTATTAATAATACTGTTAATGATACAACAGGCTATAAGTTATACGAGTTAATATTTGCTCGTGTAGGTAGATCTGTATGTGATGTCTCCATCCCTGGTCAGGTTTCTGAGTCAGTGCAATCTAGACGCGATAGGGCTACCAATCGAATTAAAACAGCTAGCAAGAAAATGAAACGTAACTGTGATAAAAGGAGTATAAATAGTACGATTTAATAAAAAAAAAAGCGATTACGTACTTTGTTGCCCAGGCTCAGACTCCTTGCTGCAATAAGGTTAATTATAAGTTAGATGATCTATATTCTGGCCCATATGTTATCATTACCTAATGATTTAGGATAGCCATAAACTAAGAAGTATAAAATGTCTTAGAGGATACAAGAAGTTTACAGGCCTAGTATCCGCTGATTTATTATGACCATATCGTAGCGTTGCTTCTATATCCGATAGCGCCAGTAGTGTGGATGAACAATAGGAAAACGAAGATCTCGTAGATCTTCTTGAGAGCTAGATAATAGTTCATTTCCTCGATATGCCATTTGTTCTGAGCTGACTTGTAATCACTGTTTTGTTGTTCCCATTGCGGGAGCAATTGTTATAGGATGGCCGATTGTAACGCCAGATGTCGCTAGCAAGCCAAGCTAAGCCAAGCCATGCCATGCCATGCCAAGCCATGCCAAGCCAAGCCATGCCAAGCCAAGCCAAGCCAAGCCATGCCAAGCCAAGCCATGCCAAGCCAAGCCATGCCAAGCCAAGCCGGCTGTCAAGCCCGACATGTCAAGCCGGCTGTCAAGCTCGCCACGCCCAGCCGCTACGTCACTTCCCTACCACGTGAGCCATCCCCGCCAAATGTTGAGTCGGGGCGGTGGGGTAGCCGCCAGCCAGTGAGTTATATAAAAGCCAGGAGCGATGATTTTGGTTGTTCAGTTTATAACAATAATTGTAAGGGAAAACTCTGCCCAAATTAAAGTGTAAATCAATTATTTTCGATTTATTTATATCACTGTCGTTTTACTCAGAAGTGTGATAAAAAAACCTACGATGAAACGACGCTACACAATAACCTCGACGGTCGTCTTGTCTGGAGGACGAAGATTCTGCTTTGGTAAGCCAGATATCTGAAAATAAAAACGAAGAAAGGCAATGCACACCACCCGCAAGGAAAATATTGAAAAGTCTCCTTGCACAAGAAGTTGAAAAATCATTCAATGATCTGGAACACGAAGTCCCTACCCTCACCCATCGGAAAAAACACCGTGCCGCATCGTTAATTACGTTCGTTTGATCGAGTTTCACGAAGTATTCTTCTCGCTACCAGCAACGCTTCTCTGTGGAAATGAATGCTACCTCAAAGTCGTCATAGCGGATCCAAGGACATCACATAGAAGAAAGGATTCGTCCTACTTCGCCGAGAGCTGCCAGGAATCGTGCGAATAAATAACCAGGTCAGTTATGCCATGCCAATATTTGCAAAATGCCATTAGCCAAACGTGTTTTATAATTGAGTGCCTCGTGTGTCGATAATCATAATATGCCATTGGTGGGGTATAGACCTTGACAAAACTAGGGTAGGCCCGATAAGCAAATCTGATTGTAATCAATTAATTATTTTATTATCTCGGTATAAAACTGCTTTTCTAGCTATACTAAGGAGTTGGGAAGTTGGAATGTACAGATTTAGTCCAAATTCGCATTAAGTACACGTAGGCCTTATAGATTAGCACATCACAAACAAGGGATTGTTAGAGTCAAAATTAATGAGCCATCAGAAGCAGGTATTATAAAAAAACCCGAATCGGAGTATGCTTCTCCTATTGTTTAGTTATGAGGAAGAACGGAAATAGTTGCCTATGTGTCGATTACAGAGCCCTAAATGCATTAATTATCCGCGATAGATATCCATTAGCTATTATCGAAAAGTAAACTAAAATAACTGGTAAGAACTACTTCACCAGTCTTAATCTAGTCCAACGGTATCCATAAACTCAGCATCCATCCTAAAGATACATAATTATAGCGCTCCCTCAGTTTTTATGCGCTTAAGTTCAAGTTCATAGATAGTTAAGTAATTTTAAAGTAAATCATTAAATAAAAATAACTCCAACAATGTCGTCAAATGGTCGGGGTCAAACGCAGAATTTTAAATTAAATAGGTACATGTGGGCTAATGTTCATTTCTACAAAACAGGATTTCTTACTTAGTTAAAGAATTATCATGTTCATGGCATTGAACCGGGCGAATTTAAGTTCGCAGCCGTGTCTCAATTTCCCGTTCCGATTAACATACACAAAGTACGTCAGTTTATTGGACTATGTAGTGACTTTAGGAAGTTCTTCCATAATTTTGCAATAATGAATCATCCGCTTACCGATCTAGCAAAAAAAAAAATTATAAAAATAAAAATAATATGTGGGTAGGTATGGTATAAAAAAAAAAATGTGATAAACCGGTGATAGCGATATATGATCTTAGTTGGAAATTCACACATATGCATGCAAGTTACCCATAGCAGGTATTCTTTTACAAGTACGGATAGACGGTAGTTTGAGCCCTGTATTGTATTTTAGTTGCGTTACGAGTCGGGAAGAAAGTGTTTTTCACAGCGTATTACGAAGTTTTCGTATATGTGTTGAGTAAAAATGTCCGTGTAATTACGGATTAGAGTGCAGTTCACTATACAATGACTAACGTGATCACGCATTGCCCACTGGTGACTTTTAATTCAAGACTATGAAATTACTGTTGACTATAGACCGGGTGAGCGCATAAAGCATATCGACGCCTTGAGCAGGAATCCGATAGATGTCGTTAATGTGTTCCGTTTAGAAGTAAACTATTGGTTTCGTGAAGTGCAAAGTATTATTGATTTATTGTGAAGCGGGTGCACATATAGTGATATTGTAAATAATTATATAATTGACGGTAGGCGTAGACGATATTGGCCATTACATTATAGGATTAAAATTATGCTCAGAACTTCTTAAAAAAAAAAGATTTCTCGTTTCCAAAAATGACCCAATTCATAAGGAAATATGTGACGTCGTGTTTACATTGTGCGTACGGTAAAAGAGAATACGGTAGGAAAGAAGGCAAACTGCATCGAATCTCTAAACCATCTGAACCGATGAAAATGGGAGACATCGATAATTTGGGCCCTTTTAGCAAAATTAAAAACGGTACCAATAACTGTTAGTTTTGACAGATTCTTTCGAAACAGCTATTGCGTGGCCTAGGTCTAATGGGCAGGTATAACGCACTAATTGCACAATTCTCGATGCGTTGAGAGTCACGGAACCTGGCGAGGCCTCTCTTAGTTGGGACAATAGTTTACCAAATGTCATATATGGGGTATTAATAATACTGTTAATGATACAACAGGCTATAAGTTATACGAGTTAATATTTGCTCGTGTAGGTAGATCTGTATGTGATGTCTCCATCCCTGGTCAGGTTTCTGAGTCAGTGCAATCTAGACGCGATAGGGCTACCAATCGAATTAAAACAGCTAGCAAGAAAATGAAACGTAACTGTGATAAAAGGAGTATAAATAGTACGATTTAATAAAAAAAAAAGCGATTACGTACTTTGTTGCCCAGGCTCAGACTCCTTGCTGCAATAAGGTTAATTATAAGTTAGATGATCTATATTCTGGCCCATATGTTATCATTACCTAATGATTTAGGATAGCCATAAACTAAGAAGTATAAAATGTCTTAGAGGATACAAGAAGTTTACAGGCCTAGTATCCGCTGATTTATTATGACCATATCGTAGCGTTGCTTCTATATCCGATAGCGCCAGTAGTGTGGATGAACAATAGGAAAACGAAGATCTCGTAGATCTTCTTGAGAGCTAGATAATAGTTCATTTCCTCGATATGCCATTTGTTCTGAGCTGACTTGTAATCACTGTTTTGTTGTTCCCATTGCGGGAGCAATTGTTATAGGATGGCCGATTGTAACGCCAGATGTCGCTAGCAAGCCAAGCTAAGCCAAGCCATGCCAAGCCAAGCCATGCCATGCCATGCCAAGCCATGCCAAGCCAAGCCATGCCAAGCCAAGCCAAGCCAAGCCATGCCAAGCCAAGCCATGCCAAGCCAAGCCATGCCAAGCCAAGCCGGCTGTCAAGCCCGACATGTCAAGCCGGCTGTCAAGCTCGCCACGCCCAGCCGCTACGTCACTTCCCTACCACGTGAGCCATCCCCGCCAAATGTTGAGTCGGGGCGGTGGGGTAGCCGCCAGCCAGTGAGTTATATAAAAGCCAGGAGCGATGATTTTGGTTGTTCAGTTTATAACAATAATTGTAAGGGAAAACTCTGCCCAAATTAAAGTGTAAATCAATTATTTTCGATTTATTTATATCACTGTCGTTTTACTTTATAACTAGGATTGTTTATCCAAATTATGTTTTTTGTATTCACCTCAAATTGCTAAGGCATATTTCATGTACATTAATACTAACTTGTTATTATCACCATCATACATACGTCAAATGAAACACAAACAATTTTTTTTAAGTAGTGAGATTATCTAATGAATCCTTCTTCCCTGGGAGGAGCGGAATGGACCGTCAGACTTATACTGACTAAAATCCACCGTGTCCTTCAATAGCCCTTTACGTTCCAAGGTCAAGATTACATGTTAAGACAGTCCCACGACCCGGGAACTAACGGTTCCTGAGATTAGCGTGATCAAACAAAGTCTACAGTTTTATAATTTCCCATTGAGATGATAGAACCTGCAGAAAGCGATCCCGGCAGGCTTTGGTCTTCTAAGGTGGCTCTGTCAGATTGCTGACGGCTCTTTGATGCGTGCGTGGAACACACCGCGCTGTAGACCCGGACATGGTCCATGACCGGACGGCAACGACCATTTATATCTAGACGCCTCATGCACGATCTGACTAACGAAAATTTTCTGCCAAATCGCTGAGGTACGACGTAAGCGAGGGGGACGGGGTACTGCGTTCTGATTGGCTAACTCAAGGTCAGTGCGACGAGGGGACTCACAGGAGTGGTCGAAACTAATACGAACTTAAGACTTTTTTGCCTAATGTGTTGACAGACATCGGTCGCCTGTTATTAGGAGTCTAGATATAAATGGTCGTTGCCGGACGGGAAGTCACCTATAACTCGCCGTCCGCTGTCGAATGATATGAAGATTATAATGGAGTGGCCTGTTTAATGGAGTGGCCTGTTTGTTACCACTGAGCGGCTGGCATTAGTGTAGTTGTAAAATAATATGGTTTTCAGACGCAAAACAAAAGAAAATCACGCACTTACAATTGCACAGAAAGAAAATGTAAACAGCTATTTTTATTTTCATCTGAATTTCAAAACAATGTGTTGGAAAAAGTCCCTGATGATGGTATTTAAGGATTTAGTGCACATTGAGGTAAATATACAACATTATTTTTTGTTTATGCGAAAGCCGATACACCTGTCTAATATTTTTGTGTAAAGAATCAATGTACAAAATTTTTAAATCGTATCATAAAAAATCACAAAGTTATAAGCTTGTATATTACCTGATGGTTGTCCGTTCAAAAACATGCTCATTTCGCGGTACACCCGCGTAAACCTCGTCTCCTGTGTTATACACTCGTGATAATAGTTTGGCAATAGGTACCTAACCGTACGGTGATTGTATTATAATTAACTGGTAATAAAATTTAATTAAAATATTTTTGAAAAAAAAAATATAACATGGTATAAAAATTATTGGAATCGAATCAGTTACTGATTCTGAGCAAACTATATTCAGGATTCGCATATACTAAAAATAGTGTTGTATACGGGTGGAAAAGTCTTATAGGCCACATATTGACGGCATTTCACCCTTGATTTTCATGATAATTGTCTTTGGATTCGTATGAACGTAAATTGACGCGATAATTAACGGTATTTCTCGTTATTGTGGTCGGCAACTGAAGGAGGAGGGCAATGGGAATGTAGAATGATAATTATTTTGTAATTATACCTACTCTCACCTGAAAAGTTGTTTATATTGAATCTTACCTAATATCATCATCTGCCTGCCTTTTCCCAACTATATTGTGATCAGCTTCCAGTCGAACTAGATGTAGCTGAATATCAGTATTTTACATGGAGCGACTGCCTTTAGGAGCTCCGCAACCCAGTAACTGGATAATACGAAACCCCATGGTAAGACTAATTGTCAGACTAAGCTTCTGACTAATAGACTAATAGTAACGACTGTCAAGGATCTACAAATGACAGCCGGGACCAACGGGTTTATGTGCTTTCTGCGACTCGGGGGAAACTCGCTATAACAGATGGTCACCCATCCGAAAACCAACCTCAGCCTGTGTGGCTGTGATTATTTAGCCACGAACTCCTCAATCAATGAAATCATAAATCTTAAAAAGGCTAAAACGTTACACACCCCAAAATAACACTCAAATTACTTTCTCTTAAAATAAAAAAGGCATTTCCTGAAATTGAGTCGTCACTTTTTTAAATTTAATATTTCTCAGAGTTCGTTGGCCAAGATATCTTTTACGAGGATAAAAATTCAAAATAACGTGAAATTCAAATAATGATACGTTCAGCCTGGCTGTCTCCCGTTTGTAAAAATGTTTATTTGTCATTTATTTCGTGTAATCGTAATTTATTTGATGTGTCGCGGCCATCTTGAATGCTTCATTTGACGTTTCAAAGATGATTGACCTATGGTTAAAAATAAAATGATTTACTTGTGTTTATCTGTCACTTCTAGAGATGATGAAATTAATATTTATAGTTATAATGCTTTGTCTTTTTTATTTTAGATGTGTTTGATCTATTATTGTTTTATTATTTATTTTGACGTTGTTTTTCGAGACACTTGCAACACCAAAGGTGTCACGCGTTTTGAAGAGCCCCAAGTTTTATCTAATGAGGTTGGCAACTGGTGAACTAATGGCGCTAGCATAGCTTGTTCCAAGCATCGTCATTGGTTCAAATCAGTTCAAATCTTAAAGGTACTTTAAAATAGTACTACGTCATTGGTCGGATTAGGACTAACCTATGGTGGCGCCATCTACAATTAGCTTTGACTGGCCTTCCCCATTGAGAAAACCTTGGAAAGGGAGTTAATTCCTTAATGATTTCTCGGGAGGAATCATATTATATTTAATCACATTTCCATCTGACATAGCGAGTTTCCTCCGTGCCTCAGAAAGCACGTGAAGCCGTTGGTCCCGGCTGTCATTTGTAGATCTTTGACAGTCGAGTCGTTACTATTAGTTAGAAGCTCTAAAAGTCTGACAACAAGTCTAACCATGGGGTTTCGTATTATCCAGTTACTAGATGTGGAGGTTACTGGGTGTTTTTTAAGCTATTGCATAGCTTTTATCGCAGGCTCAGAGCGAGGCGGGCGCGAAAAACCTAACGAAAAAACCTGACCACATTTGACAGCACGTCGTTTCAGTTCGGGAGACTTCGGCAATCATAAAGGTACGGACAGACGTGCTCATAAAGGTACGAAGAGGGATTTACTTTTTCTTACTGATTCTAAACGGCTAGCTACAAAAAGAGTTTTCACAATGAAACCTACTTATAAAATTCTCCTACAACAAAGAAGTTCTTTATTACAGTAGTGCACCACAAACATTTTAAATTAGTTATATTCTCGTTAAATATACGCGGTAAGCGATTTTTTTTCTTTTAAAATAAAAAAAAAATGGTATGCAATAGCTTCACCGCGGCAGTCTCCGAGTGCCACATGTATTTTTTTTAGCGTGGTAAAATCATCAAATGAGTCCTCCCACCCAGGGCATGGCGGGAGGGACTGTCAGACTCGTACTGACTAAAATCCACGGTGTCCTTCAATAGCCCTTTGTGTTCCGGGTGTCCTCGTCATCAGTTACTGGGTGTGGCAGTGGAGGTCCGATAGGCAGTCGCTCCATGTAAAATACTGATATTCAGCTGCATCTGGTTCGACTGGAAGCTGACCACAATATACATAGTTGGGAAACGACCAGGCAGATGATGATTTCGGAACTTGGAAATCAAACACAATACACTGTAGTCACACTGTCTTTCTAATAACAATTACTGATCAGCTGTGTAATCTTACCTAATCTTCTTACTATCTTACTAATATCTTGTATGCATGTTTATTACTCTTTCACGCAAAAACTACTGAACGTATTTGGATGAAATTTTGTACACAGATAGTTTATAACCTGGATTAACACATAGGATAGTTTTTATCCCAATTTCACCTTCCTATGGGATCATTTTTGGACGAAGCCGCCGACTACAGCTAGTACACTATAATTCTAAGTATTTAATTATGTACATAACGTAAAGTGTTAAAAGACAATACAATGTCAGTTTTACATCGCCAAACGTTTGGAGAATGCGAGAATACCATCCATCTCTCAACGGCTAATTTAAAACAATGACCTGATTATGAACCAATAATAGTTGGCAACACCGCTTAACCTTGCCAGGATTAAATACTCGTTTCTGATTCTCGTTTAATTCATTGATATTTAAGTAGAAATCGGATCACAGAAATGATCAGTTGTTCTTTTTCTTCTTTTGAATCGAATCGCATTGAATGGTAAGAATTACTAACGGCCTATTCAAGTCTTCGAATTTTTGAAAAATTGCTTGAGGCACGTTGAAAACTTTCTCAATATTTCTTCAATTATCCCTAAACACAGATATGCAAACCTGGCTTAGGCAGTTTCTGGCCAGAAACTGGGTTTGAACGAAGCCACACGTTTTTTTTAAATGTCATTTTTTTGGCTTAAAAAGTGTTTTCAAGCACTTTCACAAAAATTCGTTGAGTTGAAAATCAACCTTACCACTACGACATATGACATAAAACACGTTGTTATCTACGGGTAAATGAAAAACAAAATACGATCGCCACGACGACGTCAAGTCAATCGAATTGCATCATTATTTCTTAGTGGCAAGGTTGATTTCACTTTTAGTTGGAATCGGTTGAATTGCAATCGTGTTACGCCATGGGTTAAGTCCTTATAAAGGAACTGAAAGTGCACCTGTGTGTCCGTCTGTCTGTCGCTTACAGTCAATTATCTCCGAATGTACTAGACCGATTGAGTTGAAATTTGGTACACATATCAATTCCTGTGACCCAAGCACAGAGGTGTGACGTGAATAGATAAAATCTGTATATGGGAGGTAATTTTTGGGGGGGAAGGGGAAAATTAAAAAAAAAATGGAAAACTGCATCGTGTGACATATCAAATGAAAGGTCTTGTTGAGAAGATCTTAAATGTATTTTTTTGTAATTTTAAAATAAATAGTTTCCAAGTTATTCAAAAAATAGACGAAAATTTACCATTCCCCCCCTTATCTCCGAAACTACTGAACCTAAAATTTTGAAAACTTTTCTACTTATAGATTATAGGAAAACCTATAAGAAGTCCATGATATTAAAATAACATGGTAAATCACTCAATATTGTGCGTACCAATCTTCAATTATTCGTAAGTTTCAATTCATCTATTATTTGCGGTTAAAATTATAGGTAGGCAAAAAATAAATCGTACGGAACCCTGTTCACACAAGTCCAACTCGCACTTGTTTTTTAATATAAAACGTTACCCCACACTAACAATTACACACATCAAAAGTGTCTAGGGATCAAGCATTTTTATGCGGATTTGTAATAAATTTATGATTTTATAAATTTATATGGATCCTTTTTGGTGCATTTCATAATTTGAATCAGGAACTGTGAATCAAATTCGAGTAAAAGATGAAAATCAGCTGTCAATATTTTCCCTATAAAAACATACAACGCATTGAAGACATTATTAGTGCTACTGTTTCCCTACTACTGATTAAAACCAACGTTATTATGGAGCGGCGACGTCATTTAAGCAGGGAAGAAATGCTCAGAGCCGTGGGAATGATAGAAGCTGGTTCCCGGCAACGTACTGTGGCTTTAGCTCTGAATACAAGTCAGAGTGTTATCAGTCGACTTTGGACACGTTACCGAAGCACTGGTACCGTGGCTGAGCGCCATGGAGGACGGTATCGCTGCACCACACGGAGACAAGACCGATACATTCAAATCTTAACTCGAAGAGCTCCAACAATAACCGCCATGATGTTAGCCGTGAGGCTTCATCACTCTTCAGGGAACTTAATTCAGAAACCGCTTGCATGAAGTGAACCTTCATTCCCGAAGACCGCTACGGGTACCACCTATAGCAATGCACAATCATAGGATTCGATATCAATGGGCTCTTGAACACAGAAATTGGGCAGAAGAACAATGGCGTTTCGTGTGCTTTTCTGATGAGTCTCGTTTCGGTATGAGACCGGATACAAGACGTATACGACACTGGAGAACCCCTGGACGCCAACAGCGATTAAAATCCTGCCAGGAAGTCCATCCTTATAGTGGTGGAACCATCATGGTATGGGCGGGTATTTGGATCGGCGGAAGAACTGAGTTGATTTGGATCAGAGGCAACCTCAACGCTCAAATTTATGCTGAGACGATTGTATCAGACGTCATCGTTCCTCTACAAGTGCAAATCGGTCCCTTATTTCAGTTAATGCATGATAATGCACGACCGCACACCGCAAGAGTTGTAAGACAGACTCTCGCCGCAGCTAACATCAATGTCCTGCCCTGGCCTGCTCAGTCGCCAGACTTGAATCCGATTGAGCATGCATGGGATATGCTACAGAGAAGAGCTCTGCCGAATATGGAGGGTATCCAGTCGCAAGAAGACCTTTTTTTGTTGTTGCAACGAACATGGGCGGCCATTCCACAGCGTGATTTGGATGAACTCATTTTGAGTATGCCAAACCGATGTTCTTGTGTTGTTAGTGTTCGCGGTAGAAACACGGATTATTAATTGTTTAAGTTACCCAATAAAATTTTAAAGAAAACTGTTATTTCAGTCTTTTTTTCGAACTTTTGTGTTAGTGTGTAGTGTGTGTAAGCAAGTATAATTAGTATTATAATGTATGTGTGTGTCACACCTTATTTAGGATTAGCTAAGTAAGCAATATGCTAAGATGATGTACGCTCATTCTATGTAAAGACAGAATAAATCGAGACTTCATCGAGTGCAAATGTCTTTCATTTACCACGACACTTCATGGCGACCCTGCCATTCAAGGTCAGAGCGCGAGTGAAATTAGAAAAATAATTAAAAACAATTTTGATTAGGTATTAAATCGGACACTGTTTAAAGTTAGTGATTATATACTACTCAAAACAAAATAAGGGCCACCTGGTTTTTATCGATTTATTAAATAATGTTTAAATATTACTAGTTACAATGACTGAATCTGATTAATATTAATGGTTTTAGATGGAAATACACAAAAATTAAATATGTATTCCAATAAATCGTTAAAATAAACCAAATTGAATGAAAAGTGAGGAATTGCAGGAATGTATCAAGTTACATAAAACATAAAAAAATCGAAAAAATAACGTCTTTAATGTTCCAAAGTGTTCTTTTAAGCTTCTCTTTTAACTCTGTTCTCTCTGTTCTGCTCATTTTATGGAGGTGGAATGATCTGGATTAAATACCGAACATTTTCTTTTGGGATACTCTACCAGCAAGTTTTTAGACATTTTATGAGATCCAGCTGCGTGTTGATGGGAATTTTACTTTCTTTTTTAGTCTTCTTTAACTCATCTCTTAAATGCTCAATAGAACTCAGCTAAAAATCCTGGGTGTCCACTGTAACATCGTAATTCGAGCGTAAGGGAATGTGTGCACTGTTAGTTGCGTCGTGTTCGCTTGAGCATTATCCTGCTTCAAGAAGAACTCAGGTATTCCTTGCTGTCCGATTGGGATAACGTGGAGTTGCTTCACAAATTCTACGCAATTTTGAGGAGTTACAGCACCCTCGTTACGAAGTGCGAGCTCAGTTTTGCGTGATAGAGATAACCGCCCCAGAGCATAACTCAGAACTCGCCAGAACAGTCTGTTTTAAGAGTTCAAGGATCTGAAACCAGTTGTTTAGATCTTCTCTACACTCTTATGAATCAGTTTTATTGAAAAAAAGAATAACCCACCAGTCATCAATAAAAAACAATGAAGCCCAGTCAAAACAGTTCAATAAATTTTCTCCTTCGCAAATGTTTCACGATTTGCACCATACGCTGCAGTTAACTGGAGGCGAACGAAGCATCATCTTGAGTATTGTTAGTCTTTATGGAGTCGATTCAGAATAGTTAGTCAATTATAGGGGTGCATGTAGCTCGACGCAATGGAGTTTGAATGGTCCGCGCAGTAGATTTTCGCTCTATTTGCGCGGTTAAACAAACTTAATGGTCTTCTTGGGCTTTACTTACTTACTTTCTTCCTTGATCACGGCGTCTGGTGATATTACCCGTCTTTTAAGACCAGTTTTAAGCATTTTGAACCACTCGTTGGGAATATTCCACCATTAAACCTACCTCTTCTGGCTACGGGCCCCCTGGATTAAGGTGACACCCCAAGTGGCTGTTTTTGCGTCCATATGTCTCCGAATACATGACATTATGAGATTGAAAGATCATTTTAGCCTGCTTGCTGTATTAGTCGAAGAAAACTCCGTTATAAGTTTGAAAATTAAAAAACACCATACCGTAAATTCTAAGTAATTTCAAATATCGAATTAAAAAAAAGTTATGAATTTCCAATTATGCAGTAGAAACAATACTAATACTTGAAAGAAACCATAACAAGTTATTTAGTATTTATTATGTACCCAGAATAAGAGCAATACTCGTTTAAAGTGCAATTTAAAAAGTGGCCCTTATTTTGTTTTGACGAGTATATGTAAACATCATGTGCCAATCTACTCAAACGAAAGAAGAGACGATTATCGCGCAGACGGCTGCTGGTAATGGGAAAAATGGTGCGACTACCGAGCAAGGCTACTCCAGCATCAGCACGTCAAATATCCTCCTCACCCTGATCACAATCGTCCTACTGGCGGCGGCATGCTATGCTATCTGCTATTGTTACAAGAAGATGCATGTCAAGTGGATGGAGAGACAGATGAACCGCAGGTCCTTACGTCGCAGGCAGACCTCAATGTATTTCAAGAAACAAGCTACCCGTGATGATGTCGCAGATAAACCTGTTTAAGTGAAAAACTTTTCCAAAATTTCGTTCGGTTCAGTGGTTTCTACGTGAAAGACTGCATGGTGTTAACAGCAGATTAAAACAAGTGGAATTAAAATAAGTGGACTATCGTGAAAATAAATAATCCAAGTGTTACGTCAAGTGATGCCATTATAGGCATATGATTTAAGTAATTAACTTTACGTCTCACAAATAAAAAAAAAAATAGCGTGTAAAATGCATGATTGAGTTATAACAAGTAAGTAATTAGTATAAGGTTTTATTGTAACAATATGTAACACTTCATAAATCGTGCACGGCGACTCACCGAATCCGATACCCTGCGCCGTATATGGAATGTTTTCGCATTGCTATCCCAGTTTGGAAGACGGTTATAAGAAATGTAATGAAGAAATTTCTTTGCTAGGATGATGTCATTGTATTCCTTGATGTTTTATTTTTAGATTATGGCCGATGAGTTTATCAGAATATATGAAGATTTAGTGGAGATTAGTAAATATTTAATAAAAAAAGGGCAAGCTAGATTTACGGGCTCTATAGCGATAAATAAGTTGAAAGAGGCTAAGAAACTATTTAGTGAAGCACAATTATTGTACTCTAAATTATCGCATGATTTAAAACCCGAGTTAGTGACGGAATCGTCTACCACCTTTGATAATATTAAGAGCGTATTTATAAAGATAAGTCAATTGTGTACTCCCCCTGCTAGTGAAAAAAAATTTGTAAAAATGGAATTTGACATTCGAACGGCGTGTAACTTAATTCCCCTTATGGATGGTAGGGAGGACACCACGAAGCGGTTGATTGATGCAGTGGAAATGTATGCGGATATGTTAGATGATTCGGGAAAAAAACTTTTAATAAAATTCGTAATTAAAGGTCGCCTATCCGAGAACGCTAAGCTCCGTATATGTGATAACTATGACACTGTTGCTACTTTAATACAGGATTTAAGGAAACATTTATTAACTACAAAATCTTTTACCGCTATTCAGGCCCGCCTCCAAAATATGAACCAAGGTTTTAGGTCAATTGACGAATACGGTTCTGAAATAGAACAACTTTTTACCGATTTAACCATCTCACAGGCAGACGGCGATTCGTCAAAGTTCGCGGTTTTAAAGCCATTAAATGAGAAAATGGCTATTAAGAGATTTTCAGATGGGTTGAAAAGTTCAAGGTTAAGCACCATCGTGATCGCTCGCAACTATAGTAATCTCAAGGACGCCATACAAGGAGCTAAGGACGAGGATGTATCAACGCCGTCTACGTCCTCAAAGCCGGACGTCATGCACTATTCGAGAAGAGGACGAGGTAAGTTTACACCTACTTCAGGACCGCGTAGTCAAGATCAACGTGGCCGCAGGTATGGATCTTTTAATAATTTTAACCGCCGTGGGTACGGAAGATCATTTCAAAATTCTAACCGGGGCAGAAATTTCACCCAGGCAAATAGTAACAATGGCCGATATTACTATCCTGGTAACAAGCGAGGAAATAATTACAGCCGTAATAATGTTTTTTCAACGCAACCCGTACAACACGCGCAAGCATCGGCACAAGACGTCTCCCAAAACTCTAATGAAAATGAAAATTCCCAAAATTTGACCAAAAGGCAGTTTTTTCGATTTTAATAATTTTGTTATGGCCTGTAAGGGACGATGTCAATTTGTGACATTTAATTGTCACAACAAAAAATATTCATTTTTAGTAGATACGGGTGCGTCAATATCTATTATTATGAAAAATGAATTACCCGATTCGATGCGTATGTGTTATAATAGCACTACTATAAACGGCATAGGGGGCCAGATCAACTCTTTAGGATATGTTACCTTGAAACTCGTTACAGAACATAATGACACGTTTTTCCATAAATTTTACGTTTTTCAAAATTTACCAATCAAGGCAACTGGTATTTTAGGCTTGGACTTTCTATCTACTTATCGCTGTAATGTAGATTTAGCTAACAACGTGTTAGTAGTTAATAATGCGGGTAAACTACTTTATTTACCTATCTCGCCTAGACCTGATTTAACGTTTACTAATAATAATAATTGTCTTGTATTACCAGCCCGAAGTGAATCGACCCATTTCGTAGAATTAGATATTGATGCGAAAGATGATTGTGTTGTTTGCTCGAGAGAGATAGAGAAAGATATTTTTCTAGCAGGAGCTATAGTTAGACCTAAAAGTCGTAGGATACCGATTAGAATACTTAATATTAGAGATGAAGAAGTAAGATTAGAAAATTTCAAACCCGAAGTAAAAATTTTAAGCAAATATAATATTTTAACTTTTGATAAGACTAAAGGCAGTGCTAATAGGGCTGAAACTTTACTAACATTGTTAAAATTAAATCATCTTAATTCAGAAGAAAAGAGTTCTCTCGAAACAATTTGTACTAAATATTCAGATGTATTTTTTTTACCAGAAGATAAGCTAGTCACCACCAACGTTTACGAACAATCCATAACACTAAAACCTAACGTAAGTCCTACATATGTTAAACCTTATAGATTGCCTCAATCAATGAAGCCAGAGATTGATAGACAAATTAAACAAATGTTGAAGGACGACATTATAGAAGAGTCCTCAAGCGAGTGGAACAGTCCTGTATTGCTCGTTCCCAAAAAGTCTGAAGGCTGTAAAAAGTGGCGTTTGGTAGTAGACTACAGAAAACTCAATGATGTAATAGTCGATGATAAGTTTCCACTACCTAACATCACCGACATCTTAGACTCACTTTCAGGCTCAATGTATTTCACTCATTTAGACTTAAATCAAGGTTATTACCAAGTTAGTTTAAGCCCTGAAAGTCGTAAATACACTGCTTTCTCTACCAGCTCGGGTCAGTATCAATTAAAACGTCTTCCTATGGGACTAAAAACTTCCTGTAGTAATTTCAGCAGAGTAATGTCTATAGCTATGTCTGGTCTGACGTATGACAAATGTTTTATTTATCTAGACGATTTGATTATCTTTGGGCGAAATCTAAATTCTCATAATAAAAATTTAATAGATGTACTCGAAAGGTTAAGAAAAGTAAATCTAAAATTAAATCCGGACAAATGTCAATTTTTAAAAAAGGAAATATTGTATCTTGGACATTTAGTTTCTGCTGATGGAGTATTACCAGATCCAGAGAAAACATTAGTTTTACAAAATTTTCCAAAAATGTTGATGAAGTGAAGCGATTTGTAGCTTTCTGCAATTACTACCGTAAATTTGTACCATCGTTTGCTCAGATAACATTACCTTTAAATCGATTATGTAGAAAGAATATAGTTTTCAATTGGACAGCGGAATGTCAACACTCTTTCGAAATTTTAAAACAAAAGTTAATTAGCCCACCCATACTTCAGTACCCAGATTTCTCAGAATCCAACGAATTTATTTTACAGACCGACGCGTCAGGTGTAGCGATTGGTGCAGTTTTGTGTAACAAGGACCTGAGGCCCGTAGCATATACTAGTAGACCATTAAATAAGGCAGAATTAAACTACCCCACCATTCAAAAAGAACTTACTGCTATAGTCTGGGCAGTAAAATACTTTAGGCCGTATATATTCGGTAGGCATTTTACTATAATGACAGACCATAAACCACTAATTTATTTGTTCAGCATGAAAGATCCCTCTAGCAGGCTGTTGAAGTTTCGTTTAATACTTGAGGAATATGATTTTAAAATAGTATATGTGCAAGGGCACTGGGCCCGCGTGGTAGATTACGGCCCACTCCCTCTCACAGAGAGGAGGCCTGTGTCCCAGCAGTGGGAACATTTATAGGCTGATGATGATGATGATGATGATATGTGCAAGGGAAGGATAATGTAGTCGCGGATGCATTATCCAGAGTAAATGTGACTTCCAGTGAATTAAAGAGTATGAATGAGAAAATTTCGGAAGTTAATGTCATGACTAGAGCACAAAAAAGAATAATGGATGAGAAGAGTAAGAATGAATCACCGCCAATTAGTAAATCCACCGAAGAAGGGTCTGATCAGCCTAGAGTCGTGGAGTTACTAAGGAAGCCGAGTGATGTCGTGGAGATGATTTTGCTAGAGAAAGAAAAAGTGGATAAATATAGAAGAGATAATTTGATAAGTGCTGAAGACGAATGTCTCGCTTACATCCCTAGTAAAATGTTATTATGTGTAAACCTCAACTTTGCGGCACATTTCTCGCGAGCCGAATTTGTGACAAAGTTAGAGAATTTTAGCTATAATATAAAAGTAAAAGAAGTATGCATAGTTAAAAATAATGAAAACGAAGAGTTTATAAAAGGTTTGTGTAGTGAAATACAAACAATAAAAGATTGGACCGGTCCGAGAGTATGCATACTAAGAGGAATAGAAAGAATAGATAATCATAGTGAAAAACAATGTGTTTTAAATGACTTTCATTTACTGCCTACCAGTGGACATGCTGGGGTCCGCAGAATGACTAACAACATCAAGAGACGATATTTCTGGCCAGGTATCGATAAAGATGTTCAAGATTTTGTAAAGAAGTGTTCTACATGTCAGAAGACTAAATATAGTAGGTACACAAAACAGCCGATGACGATAACAACGACTGCGTCATCAGGTTTTGAAAAAATATTTTTAGATTTGGTAGGTCCTTTAGATAAAGACGAGGAAGGAAATTGTTACCTTGTAACAATACAATGTGAACTAACTAAATTTATTGAAGCATATCCTATTAAAAATAAAGAAGCCGTAACTGTAGCAAGATCAGTTATACAAAATTTTATTTTACGTTTCGGTATACCTAAAGTTATAGCAACTGATAGAGGTACAGAGTTTATTTCAAGCACTATGGTTGAAGTTTGCAAATTATTAAAAATAGAAAAGTTAACGTCTACAGCGTACCACCATCAATCGATCGGTTCTCTTGAAAATGCTCATAAGCATTTAGGCGCTTTTCTAAGGACTTATTCAGGCGATAATGGCTATGACTGGTCACACTGGATACCATTTTGGTGTTTCAGTTATAATAATACCGTCCACTCAGAGACGAAGTACACGCCCTTCGAACTAATTTTCGGCAGGACATGTGATATTCCTAATAATATTAAGCACTGTACTAGAATAGAACCATTATATAATCCCAATGACTACTCTTTAGATTTAAGATATAGGCTACAGGTAGCGCTAAAAGACGCTAAACATAATTTAGTAACTAGTAAGGAAAATAGAAAATTAGCATATGATAAGAAATGTCATCCAGTTACTTATAATAAAGACGATTTAGTTTTAGTCAAAAGTGAAGGAACAAAGAAATTGGATAATATTTTTAAAGGCCCTTATATTGTGTTAGAAGATATGGGCCCTAACGTCAAAATTCTAAAACAAAATAAAATTGAATTAATTCATAAGGACAGAACTAAATTGTTCCATAGTTAATAGTATATTTGTATTTTTTTTATTGTTGTTGTAATAACGAATAACCTAATGTACAAAAAAAAATAATTATGAGCTCTAATTATTATTTTTTTCTTTTACCCCAGGAGGTGTAGTGTGTGTAAGCAAGTATAATTAGTATTATAATGTATGTGTGTGTCACACCTTATTTAGGATTAGCTAAGTAAGCAATATGCTAAGATGATGTACGCTCATTCTATGTAAAGACAGAATAAATCGAGACTTCATCGAGTGCAAATGTCTTTCATTTACCACGACACTTCAAGTGGTTCAAATGTCAAAAATCCCTTTATTAGGAAAATGGCAAATTTCTTTATTAATGCAAAGGTGACTTGGTTTATCGTTACTGTGACAAACGAAAACACTTTATTTGATGAATCCTTAAAGAAAATTTTAATTAATATCAATCAGGAGAAAAGTTATTGCAAAAATATATGTTGATCCCTAGACACTTTTGATGTGTGTATTTCTCCTGGTGTGTTTACAAACATATAAACTCACATACACAATCACCCAGACCTGGAACAACTACTTGTAGATCATACAAATATTTGTTCCGTGCGGGAATCGAACCCGCGACACGCTGCGCAGCAGTCGATCACTCTACCACTATGCCAACCGTGCCGTCAAATTGGGAAAAGGCAGGCAGAAGGTGACCTGATTATGAGTCTATTATACCTGGCAACACATCTTAACCTTGCCAGCATTAAATATTAGTTTCTGATTCTCGTCCATCAATACTTCAGCAGTTATTTACAGAGTAACAGATGTTAAATTTGCGTAAACTTGTAGTGAGATTTAAGAGCGTTTCTAAACGAAAGACATTTCATACAAACTTCCAAGGCTTTAATTTTGAGACAATCTTAAATATATATTTTTTTGTACAATAACTAACCTTTTTGTTAATTAACTTAATAAATATTAGGTATATACATTAGGTAACTAAAGCTAGTCTAAAAATAAATAAAACTATATATTTACAACTAAACTTAAACTAAAACTAAAATAAAATACTTAATTAAAAGAAAACAAAAACACAAAAGACAGAGACACTCAGGCGTCAAAGTACTCCTCCGCATCGCTGTCATCCGGAAACGTGCCCAGAAGACTGGCAGCATTGCCACGTTGGATGGCAATGCTTATTCTTTGACCAAAAAAGGAACCAGCCCTCTGGTCACGCGAACTGTCGATCAGTCGGTGAGAAATTTCCTTAAAAAGGAGACGCGCACTCGGACCCCATGACCCGAGCGTTTCGACCCCAAACGGCTCAAAACTGTAGCAACCGTTAAGTTTACAGTATTTGCGCCGCTTGAGGTTCTCAGCAGCCGCAGCAGCAGCGCCAGCACAGCCCGCCGTGCTTGCAACGTGGGATGGCGCAAGGGTATCGACACAGGTAGCGTCCCACACCAAAGGCCTAATTAATTTTGATAATATGATTGAAGTGATATAAAATATGAAACTTTATACGCAAAAGCAGAATACAGATCTAAAAGTTAGCAGAAAATATTTTCAAGTTAGAAATCTCTGTTATAAGGTCGTCAGTCCATCTCGTTGGTAGACGTCCTACTCTGCGCTTGCTAGTCCGCGGTCTCCACTCTCCATGTTATTGGCTATTTGATTAAAACTTTTATAACTTCGTCAGTGTTTTAATTCAGTGTTAATGATATATCTAGCTATCTTATTCTAACTATATGTATTAAATAATATAAACAAACTATAATAAAAAAATACTTGATCCGTATTTTTTTCTTTTTAAGAACGACGCCTTTAAAATTGGAAATACGTCACAACTTATTACAATTTTTACAGAGTTCTGACGTCACCGCAGCCCACACTATAAATAGTATGAGGCAGCCCAGCTGTGGGAAAGTGATGTCGGAAAAAAGGACTTGAACGTTTGTATGGAATGCCCTGTTCTGCGAACACGCTTTTAACCTTTAATTTGTTATGGTAAAGGTCATTGAGTTTGCGTGGGTACGTTCATAAATGATGTTATTTTGGCCCACTTTCATATTTGTTTGAAGTTACTGTTTTAGCGGTTTCTGAAGACCAAATTGTCTGCAGAGTGGATGAGTCATAAACTGTTACAGTACAGCCCAGGTGTAGAAATTTCTCAAGTAAAACTTTTTTATTCAATAAAAAAGTACATAAAATGATTATACTGCAGTCAAGGAGCTCGTGGCTAAATAATTACAGCTGCACAGGCCGATCTTCCGGGTTAAGCTGCGCTTGCCGAGGCTGGTCTGTGGATGGGTGACCATCTGTCATAGCGAGTTTCCTCCGTACCTCGGAGAGCAGGTAAAACCGTTGCTATGAGTCAGAAGTTCTAAAGTCTGACAACCAGTCTTACCGTGGGGTATCGTATTACCCAGTTACTGTGTTGTGGAGGTCAGATAGTCAGTCGCTCCATGTAACATACTGATATTCAGCTGCATCTGGTTCGACTGGAAGCTGACCACAATGTAGTTGGGAAAACGCAGGCAGACGATGATTATGCTACAGTCCTAGTCTCAAAGCAAAATAAAATTGTAAATGAACCCACGATACAGGAAAACACCAAAAGTTTTTATTAAAAAAAAATGTCGCAAACTATACGAGGAAAAACTCGGAATAAATAACTATCTTTAAAAATACATTACAGTTATGTCTGCCCACGTAATCTACACCTATTTTCCCACGTTTTTATACACTCACTTTTCTTGTTTGTTTGTCGTTCCGGTTGGACTTTTGCAACTCAATTTTGAGGCATTTCCGGATAAGCTAGCAGGCTGAAATTTTGCACACGCTCTGGGTTCTGATGACAATGCATGACTAGCTAAGAAACGTCATAAAAAAATCCAATATGTCGGCCTCCCCAAGATGGCGGACTGGCTGTTTGAAATCCACCCCTATGATATGGGTATCAAATGAAAGGGTTTGCTCTCAGGAGTACGAAAAAAAAATAGTCACGTGACTTAAATCCAATATGGCGGACGTCCAAGATGGCAGCCTGGCTGTTTGAAATCCACCCCCATGATATGGGTATCAAATGAAAGGGTTTGCTGTCAGGAATACGAAAAATATAGTCATGAGACTTAAATCCAATATGGCGGACGTCCAAGATGGCGGACAGGCTTTGAGGCACTTCCCGATAAGCTAGCAGGCTGAAATTTTCAGGGTAGCTTCAAACCCGATGAACAAAGATAAAAATAATAAAATAATTAATAGATTTTAAAAAATCTAAAAACCCACGTTTTTAAATGTCCTAAAAATAAGAAAATAACCCTACGGGGCTGAGAGAGGGGCCACTCAAAACGTGGGGGCGTATCTGCAAGTTACACCCACGATCTATTACACGTCATGTAAATATATCCCATAAATAATCCCTTAAATAATATACGCCCCCACGTTTTGAGTGGCCCCTCTCTCAGCCCCGTAGGGTTATTTTCTTATTTTTAGGACATTTAAAAACGTGGGTTTTTTACAACCAAAAAACAGTGAAAATACGTTATTCAATTTCTTACATCACATTCGATTTGTTGATCTCAAAGATCGCGTGTTTAAAACCAGCCTCTTTGGGACAGGCAAAGGGAGCTGAGCCCATACAGAAACCAGAGTCAATGATAGAACATAGAACGGACAAAGACAATCATTTATTAGAGAACTGAAATAAACAGGTCTATTTTGTAACGCGTGAATTATTGTTGACGTTAAATTCCTGAGTGGAGTGCTCTAACGTGACTAACTTTTGCATTCTGCTTTGGCCAGCGTCGAACTGCTCATTTGTCCAGCTTTTTCCAACTATATTATGGTCGGCTTCCAGTCGAATCAGATGCAGCTGAATATCAGTATTATACAAAAAGCTACTGCCTATCGGACCTCTACAACCCATTAACTGGGTAATACGATACCCCATGGTAAGACTGGTTGTCAGACTTTTAGAGCTTCTAACTAATAGTAATGGCAGATTTACATTGAGTCAGTAACTGACGTCAGTCCACTGACGAGTCAGTGCTGACCTGGCACTGCCATAATGTAAATTGATTTCTTGAAATACTGACCTCGTCTAAATAGCATGAGTCAGTTTTCGGCGCCAGCACTGACGTCAGTTACTGACTCAATGTAAATCTGCCATTACGACTGCTGCAGCTGTCAAAGATTTACAAATGACAGCCGGGACCAACGGCTTTACGTGCTTTCCGAGACACGGAGCCTAGGAAACTGACTATGGCAGATGGAAATGTGATTAAATAGATTTTAATAGATGGTTCCTCTCCCTTTCCAAGGTTTTCTCAATTAGATACAACATGGGGCTCTTCAAAAAGGGCGTGAAAAAGTTTCTGTAAAGTCGGCAACGCGTGGTGTTGCAAGTAGATATGCCGAAAAACAACGGCAAAATAATACCAGCTGAGTAATAATAAGATAGCCCATGGGAAAACTGATTGTTTGAGATTTAGAGCAACTGACTAATAGTAACGACTGTCAAAGATCTACAAATGACAGCCGGGTCGAACGGCTTAACGTGCTTTCTGAGGCACGGAGGAAACTCGCTATGACAGATGATTATTATCTACAGACCAACCTCGGCACTTCTTAACGTCGGGTAGGTAGGTCGGCCTGTGCGGCTGTAATTATTTAGCCACGAACTGCATTCTCTATAAAAATAACCTTGAGACAGTGCGGCTGCAACGCTCATGAAAAGTTAGAAAGTCCGCAATACGAGTCTACGACTGAAGTCCAGCGAAAAATTCTAGCGCCGTGTCAAAAGGACAGTCGTGGCGCGAACTCTAGATCATTAGGAGTCTATGACAGTCGTTTGGCAATGACATCTGTCATAAATCCACTGCTTAATCCTTAATATTTTATGACCAAGGTAAACTTTGTAAACAGCCAAATCACAACATCAATAATTGTCTATGTCTCTCTCGTTTCAAATAAAATTCAAAGACAACTTTTTATTAACTTTTTTTTGGAAAGAAAAACATAATTATATGTCACTATTAAACTGTTTTATTTCTATTAAGAGACACGTGATGTTTTTGGCACGTGTTATTACACGTGTATTTTGACTTTCAGTAAGATTTTCAGGAAAAATAATGTAGAAGCGGCGCTAGTGTCTATGCCATTACTTCAAATTACATTAATAATAATGTAGAATCTACCACGAATTTTCAGCAAGACTTCGAGACGGGGCGTGAACTCTAGTCACAAGCGTAGGTAACTGGTAAGTGTGGGTCCGTTCCAAGTTCCAGGGGCGTAACTATGTACCGCCGTATCTGCCGTATCAATTATACGCGGCCCCGGACCACAGGGGCCCCCAACGTGCGTAAACAAAAATTAATAAAAACTTAATGATTTATTAAATAAAATAGTTATTTACTTTTACACAATAGAATAGAATACTCTTTATTATGTACACCACACAATTTATTTGTCTAATTTATCTTTGGTGTTTTTATTATTATCATTTATTGTAATACTGTTTTAAGGACGAGATTGAGATTTCTATTAGAAATCCCAGGAAGATCCATATTAATATCAACATTTCGAAACAAGTATAAAATAACTCTAATTCCGACCTCTGGACTGGCGGCAGAAGAGGATGGCGGGGTCTTTCAGACCCCGCCATCCTCTTCTAACCTAAATTGTCCGAGTCGGGGTGCCAGCGAGTCCCGAGCTCGCTTCGCTCGCTCTTAGAACTGCAGTCCATCATCAAATTTTGTGTAACATTCAGGAATATTTGGTGCACGATCAGTATTTTTCGGGGAAGAATAAAATAGTTATTGTTACAATAGAATATTTGCAGCGCACTACAATAAAAAAGTGTTATAAATATCTTGGTGTTAATTTGGAATTTGTTTGATGTAACATATTTTGTTGGCCGAGTAGTTTAATTATAGTAAAACAATTAAACGGGTTTAAGATCAATATTTTAGAAATGCATACATAGATGTACCTTAAGATTTTTGGTGAACACAAAAATATTATCCTTTATAAATGTCTGCCACGCATACATTTAAATCTTTTCCTTGGAGATGTTCACTTGTTTTACGTAGGATTCGAACGAAGGGGGGTTTTTTTCTTCCTTATTTTAGCTAACATTGTTATATCAGTGGCCTGCTAAGAATCTGGACATTCAAAATCTTAGCCTACTACCTATTAACATCGCTGTAGATACTATAAACATCTGCCCACCCCTTCGGGGAATCCAGTCGTGATGTTTTTGTTTACATCGTAACAAAGCGCAAATCATTTAACGTCATTCGGTACGATGCCAACAATTAGGAACATAACATGACAGATATTAAGCGCTCCAGAAATATGAACGAATTTTAACTTCATTTGGTAAGAAGAAGCTTTCTTGTGCGCGCTAAAATCATCAAATGAGTCCTCCCACTCAGGGCAGGACGGGAGGGACTGTCAGACTTGTACTGACTAAAATCCACGGTGTCCTTCAATAGCCCTTTACGTCCTGGGGCCACAATAAAATTCGTTAGTCCCGTGACCCCGGCAGGCTTTGGCCCTCTAAAGGTCATCAGAAAGGGGGCCCCGTTAAACGACAACTATTACCACCATTTTGAATTAAACTTCATTCTTTCCCGCGTAATTTCAACAGACGTCAAAATGTAAACGATCTTGGACAAACCAACTATATAAAAGTTAAAAACAACAAAAAATGCATAAACTTTCAGTAAACTATTCAAATAACTTCACCTTTCCCAATATATTCTCTCTAAATATTCTAAACAAGAGTTAGTAACAATCGCAGCCATTTTGGATTCGTTCCAACGCGTTCGTTTTATAAATTTGCTTGTCAAAACTCTAAGTATTTAGATAAGAGTCTATTATACGAATTGATAGTGATAATATAGTGTAATAGCAATTGATAATGTTGATGTATCACTTCCTGGTTGTTGTTTTGGTCAGGAACGCGTGTATTTTGGTTTAATTCCAGTCATTATGACGCCATTTTGAATTGGTCTTCTCGCCATCTTGTAATTTTTAAAGAGGCCTTTTTTATATAAGACAAACTCACGACACTATTCCCAAACCAATGCTGAAAGCCAGAATCAAAAGAGGTCTATTTTTACCATCTTTGTACATACTCGTACCACATTTATAGCAAATAAATAAATTTGATTTGATTTGTAATTATAGGGAAGGCATAATCAAGATCAACAGCTCGACAATGTGACAACCAGTCTTACCAAGCGGTTTCGTATTATCCAATTACTGTGTTGTGGAGGTCTAATAGTCAGTCGCTCCATGTAAAATACTGATATTCAGCTGCATCTGGTTCGACTGGAAGCAGACCACAACATAGTTAGGAAAAGGCAGGCAGATGATGAAGGTATAATCAGTCTATAATATTCCCACTGCTGGGACACAGGCCTTTGAGAGGGAGTGGTAGAATATGGGTGGTTTTTGTCCCTTTACGTTCCGAGGCCACACGGTTACTTGATAAGACAGTCCTGCGACCCCGGCAGGCTTTGGCCATCTAATGTGCCTACCACACTCACAATATTCACCACAGTTTTGCCTGCGCGTACTTGCCTGTGTTTGTGGTTGGGAGTTCAGTGTTGCCGACCATGGCCCAGCGCACACCGCTGGAAGCGCAGCGGAGCGTACTTTAAGATAACAATTTAATATAAACCTTAACTACCTTGATATACGGTCAATATAAGAATAAATTCGGACACGGTGCTCGGAGCGCCCTCAAGCTACCGTATATCAAGGTAGATAAGGTTTAGACTAAATTGTTTCCTTAAAATGCGCTCCGCCGCGCCTCCAGCGGTGTGCGCTGGGCCCATGTATTGTTTTTTCATGCGAGAATCTTTCGCAGGCAAAACTGTGTTGAATGCTGTGCGTGCGGTACGCCCATAAGGGGACCCCGTCAACCCGTCATATTGCTGACAGCTCTTTGAGGCGCGCGTGGAACACGACGTGCCGTCGACCCGGGCATGGTCCATGATCAGACGACGAGTCGGCTTCACCCCCGTGCTCCCAAAATTCCTCACATAATTAACGAAGGCCCCCTTATTAAAAATTTCTACCTACTTCAAATATCTTGTAGTTTTCCTCCAAGATAAACCATCATAAACAGACCTACATACTACGTCAGACGTAAACATTGTTCTGCCTACCTCCTTAATGACTTCGCGAGATATTCATAGTTTTATAATTAAACCACAGCGGAGCGCGCACGTTTCAAAGAATTAGCATTAAAATTAGGGCTGTCTTCAAAGTTGAATTATGAAATTCATGATTGGCATAGAATATTTCATAAAATCGGTGGCAACTCTTGGCGTAGTGGCTGTGCCATCGAATTGAATATCCCGCACAGGACAAATATTTGTAAGATCTAATATAATATTCCACAACTATCACACAACGCCATCTAGTCCCAAGCTAAGCAGAGCTTGTGTTATGGGTACTAGACAACTGATAAACATACTTATATATTTCTAAATACATAAATATTATAGATAAATTACACCCAGACACATAACAAATGATCGTGCTCATCACACAAACATTTTGTCCTGGGTGGGAATCGAACCCACGACCTCCGGCATAGCAGTTAGGGTCACTAACCACTAGACCAACAGGCCTGTCAACTACAAGTAGTTTATATCCAGGTTAGGGTGTTTGTGTATTGTGTGTTTCTATGATTGTAAACGCATCCACGATACATGGCAGAAATTCCGAGTGTCGGGCAAAGTTTAAAAAAAAGTGCTTTGTAATTAGTAATACAGAGTACAGTACAGAGGGGTGCTAAGACAGGAAACCTCCACGTGCGCCCGTGGACTGGAGTTCCCTCTCGGATACGTCCGGGGGGAATATCAGTTTTTCGGGCCGGTGCACCCTGGGATGCGGGCAAAAACTCTTCCTTAGGCACTGTGTGCCTAAGGGGTTTCTTTGCCCGTATGCGAATAGCCTGTCGGGTGGACGCTCCAACGCGTGTCCCTCTGAACAGCAGAGGGCACAGCGGCGGAGCGGGCTTGCGGACGGTGAGCAATGGGTATGCTCGCCGTCCGATCAAGGACCAAGCCCGGGTCGGTGGCGCGTCGTGTTTCACGCGTCACCGACGGGGCCCCTTATGGTGCCAAATGCCTGCCGGGGTCGCGGATTTTTCTTAATCCAGGATACCGTGGCCCCGGAACGTAAAGGGCATCCGAAGGAACACGGGTGGATTTTAGTCAGTAAGAGTCTGACAGTCCCTTCCGCCCCACCCAGGGCGGGAGGACTCATTTGATGATTTTGCCAACCGAAAAAAAAAAAAGTACAGTACAGATAAAGGACTAAGCCTGAAAATTGGTAATTTATTGTAGTTACTTACATCACAGAAAAAGAAGAATTATCGGAAAATATCTGGGAAATGTGGCAGCCCTACTTTAACGTTTATTTTAAATCAGTTTCGATACGGTGTGCAAATTGTTGTGATCTTCTTTGCAGCTGGTTTTTCTAGTGAGTCATTGCGTGGTTTGGTTCCCACGGTAACAACCATGGGCTTCTTTTTTTTTTTTAATCGTGGTAAAATCATCAAATGAGTCCTCCCACCCCGGGCAGGGCAGGAGGGACTGTCAGACTCTTACTGACTAAAATCCACGGTGTCCTTCAATAGCCCTTTATGTTCCGGGGTCACGGTGATGAGATAAGTCCCGCGACCCCGGCAGGCTTTGGCCCTCTAGAGAGGGGGCCCCGTCATCATGCTGACGCTCTTTGAGGCGCGCGTGGAACACAACGCGCCGTCGACCCGGGCATGGTCCATGGTCGGGCTGCGAGTTGCCCTTTACTCGCCGCCCGCATGCCCAACAACCATGGGCTTAAGACACGTGGCAGATAGCTTTCAAAGCATTTCGTAATTACTACAACGACTTTCAGAAGTTTTGACTTAAGTCTTTCATAATGCGCACAGTGAAAGAGTGATGGAACTCACTACCTACGTCTGTGTTCCTGAACACATACAACCTGAATATCTTCAAAGTTATAGTGAACAGTCTTCTTCTGTGTAAGATCACTTCATCGTAGACTTTGTATCTGTCACCACTGACATAGAGTAGAGTCAAGAGGAAATCCATCTTAATAATCCAGCAATGGAAGTCTTCTGGCTGATGATGATGATGTCAAAAATTGGAAAACATGTCGTTGTCGATATATTTCTAATAATTCTTTGCCGCCATGTAAATTTTTAATTTTAGTTTTAATTTAGTTATTCCCACGTTTTTTTTTGTAAATATTTTAGTTTTATTTTTACCGACTTCAAAAAAAAGGAGGTTATCAAATCGACCCGTATGTATGTAATATTATCAGAACTGCCCAGTTTTCATATATGTTAGTCTATATCAGCGTCTGAACAAATGTGCCAAATTTCATAAGTGTATGTATGTATGTTTTTATGTTTGTGCACGCATATGTCCGGAACTATAAGTTCGATTTAAGTAATTCTTTTTTTGTTGTACTAGGTATTGTTCAACTTAGGGTACACTGCAAGTTTCATCAAAATCGGTTCAGTAGTTTTAGAGATATGGAATTTTTTACGTTGTGACGGATTACAAGATTAGTGCATATGTAAGAAAATTTGGTATTTTACAAGAATTTGGGTTGAATATGTAATAAATAAACTAATAAAAAGGGTAAAATAAAAACTTAAAAAAAAGTACCGACTTCAAAACAAATACAAAAAAGTTTAAAATAACTTTTCTTTCGGAAGTCGGTGGCTTTGTTTTGTTGTGTCATTGACTATTGCCACCGACTTCCGAAAGAAAAGTTATTTTAAACTTTTTTGTATTTGTTTTGAAGTCGGTACTTTTTTTAAAAAGTTTTTAGTTTTTAAAGGTAGTGTGTACATATAGGGTTTTTTTATAATTAATAATTATGTAAGTATTTTTTATTACTACATTTGATTAGAAATAAAGTAAATAATTCTTTAAACACAGCCAAAGAAAATGAAACAATTTAGAAATCAAAATGATTCCCTTAAAATAAAAAATAAACTCTTTGTAAATAAACGAACCGACATAAAAACAGTTTATTTTTTATTTTACCCCTTTTAACCGACTTAAAAGTCTGTTAATAAGAAGCAGGAAGAAATTATTTTAAAGCTTAATTTTCAATGCCTGTTTTTCTGTGTTTATCTTGCTAAGAATTGGCTGATTTTTATCACAAAATAATTCAGTTTTTTATATATTTTGGTTTCCTCTTGTCTCTACTCTATATCAGAGGTGACAGATACAAAGTCTACGATGAAGTGATCTTACACAGAAGAAGACTGTTCACTATAACTTTGAAGATATTCAGGTTGTATGCGTTTACTGATATTTTTCCCAAAATAATTCAGTTTTGTGAGTAAATTCGTTCAAAAGCAATATTTTTACACGATTTGCGTAGATCGATCTTGTGATCCAATGTTTTAGCAAAATCTGCACCTGTAAAATAATGAATTTAATCTTCGATTTTCTCTACACAACATAGATTGTGAGATGATCGCATCAATTGTTGGTTGTAATTTGTTTAAACGTCAGTGCAAGCAATGGATGCAGTCTAACGGTCCCCCCACATTTATCGACGCGGAATCGGCTTAAGCCGGTCAAGCTCGGCTCGGACGACGCGATCCGATGCGAATGGCATTAGTAACACCCTTATTACGTTGACATAAAGATTTTCTTGACCGGCTTAAGCCGATTCCGCGTCGATAAATGTGGGGGACCCTTAATTGTTTTGGATTTCGTACGCCTCTAAATCATAAGTTAATTGTAGGTATATATTTTGTAATCGTGCTACGTAAGAATAGAATAGAATAGAATAGAATTTTATTTTGCAAATATGGGTGGTACATTAGGGTGTTAAAAAAGTATTATAGTTCTGCCATATTTTACCATTCGGCATGCAAACATTTACAATAGTTATAGAAGCACAAATTTACAAACTGATAAACAGAATGTAAGCGCAAGAGTCGATGAAAGCAGGTACAGAAATATGTTTTAGGACTTGTATCTTTTTCGTGATTGATGCAATCTTACAGTAATGATTTGAAAAATCAAATCAGATGCGAAAGTTTGGATTGATGGATGTTTGTTATTCAATTACGTCAGAACATTTGAACGATTAATAGATGCATCATTCCACACAGAGCGCGCAGCTTCGCGAGGAAACTGACAAGCGAGGCTGCTCACTCTGTGTGGACGCGTCTATTGCTTTTCGACCGAGGCACGAAACAATATACGCGAGCAAAACAAAAGCCGACACTGGATGGCTCGGGTGCTCGGTTGCTCGACCGCAGCGCTGTCACTTGCCTCGCCAGAGACACGTCCACACCAACCGAGCTGCTTCGCGCGGAAAATGCCTCGCGAGGCTGCGTGATCTGTGGGGACGCACCTATTAATTTTTTTTACAGATTTGACTATAGTCTGGATTAACAGATCTTCAGTTCCACCAGTTGCACTCATTCAGGTTCAATGACCTAAATACATCACTTCATAATTATAACAAAGTCCACTGTCGCGTCTGTGTGTCTGTTCGCGATAAACTCTAAAACTGCTGAACGGATTTTTATGCGGCTTTCACTAATAGACAGAGTGATTCATGAGGAAGTTTAAGGTGTATTATTTGTTAATTATTTAAATTGATTGAAATATATGACGGTATTAGTTGAAAATGTCGGAAAAATCAAATTGCCTTGGAGTTTTTATTAAAAATACTGCGTATACTCTTACGAGGGTAAAACAATATAGGAATAATTTGGTCTATTTAACGTGGTAAGATGCTAGTCAACTTACCTTAATTTTTTTCACCACACAATGTCACGATAAGCAAGCACATCCCCGCACTGTCCATGGCTACGACAGTAAGTAATTACGTTATAAATAATATAATTCGGACGGTCTCGTTTTTTAACTTTTTTTTTTATGTTCTTTTTTCTTGTCCACCCGCACATTTTAGATGACTGTGTGGTCGCGCCTGCTTTGCGTCCGTATGTCACTGCAGGGATCCAGCAGAATACCAGCGTCAGGTATCAACCTGACACATGCTGAGCTGGATACCCATTTAGTGCAATCCTGAGACACACACCGCACATTTATTTATTTTTTTCACTGTGTTGTTAATCTCAGTAGGTATCCTTCTTTTTTTTTGTTATCTGTCACTTTTTTCATTATTTATTTTCTTGTTACTTTGTTTTCTTGTATGTACCTATTTGTTTTTGTGTCTCTTTTGCACTAAATAATTTTTTTTATCTATCTATCTAGTGAAAATATAAAATTTTATCAAAAAGAAAATTACAACAAACTGACATTTACTACCCTAATCTTAGCAAATAAAATATATAAACTTTTTATCGCAATTATTTCTTTTAAGTACTGCCAAAATGTTAAAAATCTATTGTAGGTGTGTTCAAAACGGTTTAAACGAATGTTTTATGAAGATCTATTATGTCGTCAGTTGAAACCCAAATATCGCGGTGTCACAGTCGTTAATAAAATATTTTTACAAGTCTTTTAGCCATTGTATTTCTTTTTTCTACTGAGAAAAAGAATTAGAAGCAGTAGCCGAGGTAAGTCTTTAAATAGGTCATTGAACTTATCTGTATAATTTTATTTTATTTACAGTAGAATGATTTGGTCTTGACCCCAATCTAAGTCAGAAGGAAAGATGAGACCTCTAGATTAATATATAGAAGCCGCGCTTAGCGGGGCTCCTATTTCTATCTGCCTGAACCTCGGTGTGCCCCCGACAAAACACAATTATTTTATTAAACAGTATCTTTAAAACTTGTTTCTTGTTAGGTGTAGCACTATTAATCCATGATTTTCAGTCAAAACTACTTTTGATCATCATGCTTTTTTTTTGCGTGGCAAAATCATCAAATGAGTCACCACGGGCCCTCATGCCCGCGCCTACGGTGGCCGAAGATCGTCTTGCGACGTCCGTCGCCGTGGGCGTCCACCACCGCGGCTGGGGCGGATGGAGGGCATTGTCCTCTCCCTCACGCGGCCCGCTTCCACCTTCGCGAGCATGACTGCTTCGCAGAAGGAGGCGACCGCTTCCCACTCCGTCTCGCCCCGCAGCATGGCCTCGACCAATGCCGGGCGCGAGAGGTCTCCGCCTATCGCCGCCGTGAGGACACGTCGGTGCTCTGCCCAAGCGGGGCAGTTCTGCACCGTATGCTCCACCCTGTCCTCCGGGCGATCTTCGCAGTGGTGACACCCAGGCGTTTCCTCCTTTCTCCTCAGACACAGGTACCTCCCGAAACTTCCGTGTCAGGTGAGGACCTGCGTCATGCGGTAGGTCAGGACGCCGTGACGCCTATCCAGCCACTCCCCAAAGAGGGGTCTTACCGCCGCGATTGCGGCGTGCCCGGATCATCATGCTTAGTCAAAATTACTTTTGACTGGATCAGAGATTTTACTGCAACATACTTATATAAAGAAGATCTCGTTAATAAATGTATTTATATTATTTAAAGAGAGCTCTGAAAATAACCACGAGTTTGTTTAAATTCTCGTGTGCAACGTTTTGTTTGACGTTTCACCGTGTTTGTGTTGCCATGTTTAAATTATGCAATGTCTGGCTAAAAGAATACTGGTGGATCGGGTTTCAGATTTTTATATGTGAACATTTTTTAGTTAGATAGGTACCCTTTTATTCATCAAAAACTGCGGTGTGCCCAAGAAGACGCGTTTTGTAAATGAAAATAAAAAGATGAGATTTTTTTTTAAATATTTTAGAATTGAATGGAGATTATAAATCTGAGAGCGACGCCGTTCTAAATCAAGTGACATAATATTAATAACGCGTTCTTGGAAAAGTCAAAAATGTATTGGACCGAAAAACTTACGTTTGATTGACATAAGATACAGAAAAGCTTATTGACAGAAGCTAATGAAACATAATTATGTTAGATTGACAGAAGCTACCGAAAAACTCATGTTTGCTTGACATAAAAAGCTTAAATCAATTATTTTTTTTTTCGTTGTAGAGCCACTCAAGGCAGGGCGAGAGGGACTGTCAGACTCATACTGACTAAAATCCACGATGTCCTTCAATAGCCCTTTATTTTCCGGGGTCACGGTAAAATCAATTCTGCTGAAAGTTTTCATAGAAATATGCAATGCTAAAAAACTAGGTACTTATTGCAATGTTGTGTACAACTTTTTTTAGATGGTGAAATAAATATTTTAGATGGTGAGAGCGGAAGACATGTCAGACTCGTATTTACTAAAATCCACGGTGTTCCTTGAATTTCCCTTTACGTTCACCTGTGGATGGGTGACCATCTGTCATAGCGAGTTTCCTCCGTGCCTCGGACAGCACGTAAAGCCGTTGGTCCCGGCTGTCATTTGTAGATCTTTGACAGTCGTTACTGTTAGTCAGCTCTAAAGTCTGACAACCAGTCTTACCATGTGGAATCGTATTACCTAGTTACTGTGTTGTGGAGGTCAGATAGACAGTCGCTCCATGTAAAATACTGATATTCAGCTGTATCTGGTTTGACTGGAAGTAGACCACAATATAGTTGGGAAAGGGCTGGCAGATGATGATGCTCGTGTTCGGGCTTCTACAATATTATTTTTAGTATAAGCGAAACCTGAATATAGCTTGTTCAGAATGAGTAACTGATTCGATTCCAATAATTTTTACACCATGTTATATTTTTTTTTTCAAAACTATTTTAATTAAATTTTATTACTAGTTTATTACAATAAATTCACCGTACGGTTAGGTACCTATTGCCAAACTATTATCACGAGTGTATAACACAGGAGACGCGGTTTACGCGGGTGTACCGCGAAATGAACATGTTTTTGAACGGACAACCGGGTAATATAAAACCTTATAACTTTGTGATTTTTTATGATACGGTTTTAAAATTTTGTACATAGATTCTTTACACAAAAATACTAGACAGGTGTATCGGGTTTCGCATAAACAAAAAATAATGTTGTATATATCTGCATTTTTCTCAAAAAAATATGTAAGAAACTTCATTTTTATCTTACAACAGAATGCAACAGATACACACAACGTGACCTATCAATCTAACACTAAAAACATAAACACGATATATTTTGAGAGTTATTTACATCTCTCTTGTGAAGAAACATGCACATTCTATTATTATTTTTTATGTTCTAACAGAACTGTGAGACAGACAGGTTTAATTTTTATATGCATATTTTAGGTAACCTATAGGATGTTGAGATGGATGTGTGGAGTGACAAGAATGGATAAAGTAAGGAATGAGTTTATAAGGGGAAGTTTGAAAGTGACGCCTGTTACAGAAAAAATGAAAGGGAATCGTCTGTCTTGGTATGGACATGTGATGAGGAGGGATGAGACTCACGTGACTAAGAGAGTGATGAGTATGAATGTTGATGGATGGAGAGGAAGAGGAAGGCCAAAGAAAAGATGGATGGATTGTCTAAGGAATGATATGAATGAATAAAAACTTTTTTAAAAAAAGTACCGACTTCAAAACAAATACAAAAAAGTTTAAAATAACTTTTCTTTCGGAAGTCGGTGGCAATAGTCAATGACACAACAAAACAAAGCCACAGACTTCCGAAAGAAAAGTTATTTTAAACTTTTTTGTATTTGTTTTGAAGTCGGTACTTTTTTTAAAAAAGTTTTTATTTTACCCTTTTTATTAGTTTATTTATTACATATTCAACCCAAATTCTTGTAAAATACAAAATTTTTCTTATATGTACTAATCTTGTAATCCGTCACAACATAAAAAAATCCATATCTCTAAAACTACTGAACCGATTTTGATGAAACTTGCAGTGTACCCTAAGTTGAACAATACCTAGTACAACAAAAAAAGAATTACTTAAATCGAACTTATAGTTCCGGAGATATGCGTGCACAAACATAAAAACATACATACATACATACATACATACACTTATGAAATTTGGCACATTTGTTCAGACGCTGATATAGACTAACATATGTGAAAACTGGGCAGTTCTGATAATATTACATACATACATACATACACTTATGAAATTTGGCACATTTGTTCAGACGCTGATATAGACTAACATATATGAAAACTGGGCAGTTCTGATAATATTACATACATACGGGTCGAATTGATAACCTCCTTTTTTTTGAAGTCGGTAAAAAGTAGTAAATGATACTGTGACGTCTGATAGGGGTGAATGGAAGAAAAAAACTTGTTGCGACGACCATGGGTAGAATGAGATAAGGACAGGAAGATGATGATGATGATGAGTTTAGGTAACCTTTAGTATTTGTTACGTATGGTGGTTTAGTCTAGTCTTCATTACGAGTATGTTTCAGGTGGTTGAAATACATCTAAGGTATGATAAATATACAGGGAGTGAATCAAGATCAGAACCAACTCTCTGTTTCATGCGGGCATGCGGACGGAGAGTAATGAGCGACTCGCTGTCCGATCATGGACCATGCCCGGGTCGACGGCGCGTCACGTTCCACGCGCGCTTCAAAGAGCTGTAGCTTCAAACAGCTATCAGACTCATCATCATCATCAGCCTATAAATGTTCCCACTGCTGGGACACAGGCCTCCTCTCTGTGAGAGGGAGCAGGCCGTAATCTACCACGCGGGCCCAGTGCGGATTGGTAGATGTCACATGTCTTCGAATTTTTGGTACTAGGACATGCCGGTTTCCTCACGATATTTTCCTGCACCGTTTTGAGAGCAGTGGTGTTGAAATAAATTACACAAAGTAATGCGCCTGACGGGGTTCGAACCCACGACCCAACTCGTAAGTCGAGGCCGATACCACTGGGCTATCAGACTGCACTGACTAAAATCCACGGTGTTTCTTCAATAGCCTTCACGTTTCAGTCGTCCCGCGACCCTGATATAGCCACCCTCTAGTGTTTTGAGTTCTTTGGTAAAACTAACAGCCAATACGCATAAACGGTGACGACGCGAGCTACGGTGCTTACGCGAATGAAACGAATGTAAAACGTGCGTGTCGCTTGACGCATGTCCGATCACCTGACGCTTTGAAAGAGTCTAGTATTGTATTTTTTTTTAATTGTCTTTGTTTTAATTTTTACTATGGACACTTTAAACTTGCTAGATCGTTTTCACATAATGTACCATCTAAGAATGAATGATGTAAAAAAGGTTCTGTAATAATTATGGCGATCTAAAAAGAGTGTCCATGGAGTTTCTTGCCCGTTCTTCTCCATAGAGATCTACTTCGTGGAATGGTCATCTACGGTACTTTCACAGTTTTTATGTCTTGTGACTGGGACTGTAGCACCATAACTACATAGTTTTATATTACCTATTTTATTTTTTGTCTTTGACAATTCAAAAGTGCCTGTAACTGGCCTACTTGAAATAAATGCTTGATTTTCATTTTTGTTTTTTTGAGTCGTACCTAGGTAATAAATACAGCGTGTATAAAAAAAATAATGTGTGATATAAACCATAAAATTGAAAAACTTTCACCGACATCAAAAACAGGACAATATTACCTATTCCATACATTAGAATAGAGACTAAGGTATTGGAGTTTTGTATAAGACAAGCTGATTTTTCACGCCTTTTTGTAACGTAGAGGCGACGCACATTTTTTTTATAATGCGTTGCCTCATACTAGGAATTTCTCCTTTATCGTGGGTACGTGGGTTTACAAACAATTAAACTCACAATCACAAATACCCAGACCAGGAACAATGGTCGCGGGACTTATACCATTACCGTGACACTGGAACATAAAGGGCTAATGAAGGACACCGTGGATTTTAGTCAGTAAGTACAAGTCTGACAGTCCCTCCCGCCCTGCCCTGGGTGGGAGGACTCATTTGATGAATTTACCACGCTAAAAAAAAAGACCTGGAACAATATTTGTTCCTTGCGGGGATCCAAACTGCGATCAGCCCATTGTAGCAAACCGCCGCCGCCGTCAAAACTAGATGTTTCATGCGAAAATTCTATTATGTAAGTACCTATTTCAAATGAAACAAAAAAGACAAAATATAATTGAAAAGGACAGAAATGTCGTCTGTACAATTTATTTCAGTTCTAAAAAAAATACAAGATAAGATTCAAGGTGTAGACAGCCAGAAACTGAACGAAGAAAATAAAGAAATATTGACGGTAATTTCAAATGTTATAAGCGACATTGAACTTGTTTTTCGATTCTCAACCTTAAACTTAAGCTGTGAAAGTTGATAATTCAATAACACGGTCAATGTCGCTTGAAGCATCTCTTTCGAATAGAGATACATAGAAATGTCACAGGAAAATGTTCATAAAAACAATAATATCTTTATATTTATAAACGCTATTTTACGGAGAAGAGGAATAAATCAGTGAGACTAATAATATTTTATATGTTGTAAGTGCAGGGCTGGCAAAATTAAAAAGATTTCGATTGTATCATTTAAATCATTTGTTACATAATTTATCGGCTGTAATTCCCGAATTGAAAGAGCAATTGCTTTGACAAATTTTTGGTTTTTGGGAATCGACTTTTACATTTTTTTACAAAAACTTGGGATGGTTTTTATTTAAAAAAAAACGCCATGGCCGTGCGGTGTAGGAAACTGTCTCGAAACGCATAATAAGAACCTTATAAAAATTTTAGAATGCCTAAGGAGAGTGAATCTAAAACTAAATCCGCTAAAGAGTGATTTTTACGTAAAGAAATCGTTTATTTAGGACATAAAATAACCTCAGAAGGAATATTTCCCGTTCCATCGAAGGTAGCTTGTAGCATTCGCAAATTACTATAGACGTTTTATTCCAAAGTTTGCTGAAATAGCCTATCCTTTCCCTTCTGGAAGGGAAAAGAGCAAGAGGGGGACCAATGGACCGCTGGGCTGACGATATACAGAAAACCACAGGGTTGAACTGGATTGATATAGCAAAAGACAGGAAACAGTGGAAAAAGTTGGAGGAGGCCCGAGATGGAGCCATAACTTAAAAAAAATATATATATTTTTATTCTGTTCTATCTATTGTTAAAATACTCCAAACTTAATTGTAAAAAAAATGTTTAATTTTGTTCTCAAAATTGCATGTAAGTTATGGTTGAAATAAAGGCTTTATTATTATTATTATTATTCCCGAATTGTGAAGGAACTGTATCTAATTCTACACCTGAATTTTACTTGTTTTATTTTTTAAGGGCAAGCTAAATGCCTGTATTTCCTGATAGCTACAACCCTGGGGTCTTCAAGTCAAGTGAAAGAGTGTGTTTTGTTTTTCATCTACCCGTAGATAACCGCACGTTTGATGTCATACATAGGTAAGTCCTAGTGGTAAGGAAGGATGATTTTCACTTGTGGTTGAAATCGGTCGAATTTAGTCGCATCACGTCATCTGCAAGTTCGCTATACCAACAAAACAGAGCACATTCTTTGATTAAAATAAAATAGCGAAAGATATGTCACTACACGATAGCGCATGGACCGCATAAATTAGGCTAAATTGGCCTAACAGACTTCAGTCGCAATACGAGTAGATTTCGGTTGAGACGTGCGTGCGTGTATATTTCAATTTTGAAGAGCGGGATAGAAACATACAATGCGATAATGTGCGACACGTTTGGCTAAAACAAGGCCGCGCCGCCGCCCGCCGCCGCTCGGCGTGGCGACTACTATCGAACTAATACGAAGAGCGGTGATGCTCCGTCTTGGTCGTACGCCACCTTTGTGCATTATTCTGTCTCTTTCTTTGTTGGCGTGTAATAACAATGATTGTTTGTGCGAGTAAATGTGTCTGTGTACGTATAAGAGTCACTGTTTGAATACTTAACGTAAGAACGTAACATATCTACCACTATTTTATTTTATTCAAAGAGCACATTTCAATAATGGTCGCGTACTGCAATGACGTATTATATATAGACACGCCATGAACGAACATCGCGGCGCCTAAAAATGGCGACAATACTAGAACTACTTACACGCGTGAAGAAAGAGAAAGAAAATATGACACCGTACGGCGGGAGGGAGACACAACTACGCGCAATGTGGCCAATTGGCTTCATTTTTTGTTGCCATTTTAGAGTGCGGACAACGTATCTATAGTTTATATATCATTGGCGTACTGGGTCGAAAATGCCCAATGATCTTTGTTGGTTTCATCGCGATTTCAAATCAAAACTACAATACACTTTCTTTTTCATCTATTTGGCACAGACAACCCTGATTTACAGTCTATGCGTAACTCAAACGTTTTTAATCTGACATTGACCTTCACGGACGCCATCTTAGATCGACCAAAATACGCGGGAAAAGTTTAATTGCGTTACTGTGTACTTGGTTTTTGAGGTTAGAGTTTGAGAGATTTTAAAAATGTTTAATTGATTTTAAAAAGGTGTCTGTCTAATAAATGCTTACTAGTTTTTATTGCACAGGTCTGAGACGTTCTTTATACTAGAGACACATGAAAAAAAATAGTAATTTCTCTATATCGTGGGTGCGTTTATAAAACATTAACACACAAAAACTCAGTCCCGGAACAATTATCCTGTCATGTGGGTCATTCAAATATGTACTTGTTCCGTGCGGGAATAGAAACTACAACCAATCGCTCAGCGACAATCTAAGTAGGTATTTATTGTTTTCTGCAATGCTATTATAATAATGTAAAAATTGTTATTCTTACCTATTATTTTGAAGTGTCTGCGATTGAGGTCTGCTCGGAGCGGCGGGCGATCGGTCTGCCACTTCTCAGACTTTCAATTGATTATGAGAGCATAATTCATGTTTATTTGTTGTTAAAATATAATTTTTAAGAGATTTAATGTAAGAGAGCCCTTATGAGGCTGACATAGTGGATATACTAAAGCCTCTTCAAATAAATGAAAAAAAAAGTGGTTTTCTGATTATGTTGCGTCAAAGACTTCATAGTTATACCGTTCGTTCAAATAACCACTATTTTTTTCTTTTGTTACATAAACCAAAATTGACGAAGATACGACATTTAAAAAATTGATAATACGTCACAGCAGCATACATTTTACTAAATTCTGACGTCGACGATCCTTAGATAATAACACTAGAGGTATTTTCATCACGACAGAAACGAGGCAGTTAGCAAAATAAGTAATAGTTTAATGTCGAAGCGCAGACGCATTTCAAACAATCTGGATCAGCGCCATCTATCTCTCATTGGAGGAACTATGTAGTTAGATTTGACAGATAACGTTTGGGAACGTCAAGTAGTAACTTGGGGATGGTTAGCGTGGCGTGGAGTAATGGCGACACTGCACCGAGCCAATAGTCGAGTCAAATGTCGATCGGAAGTTTAATCAAATATTCGACATTGACAGGTACTGACGTTGACAGATATGTTGGCTAACCTGTGTGGGTGGTGACAGTTGAGCGAAGTGGGCACTTTGAATCGGTCCGGCAGTCTGGGTAGACATCTTGGTTACTTCACGCTAAACTTCCCGCGTTCCTAAGTTTTTAATTGAGCCATAACTCGGGCATCCTTGATTATGTTGTAATGTTGTTAATTAAAAGTGTTAACGAAGGTTTTGTGTGTTATTTCCGATGTCGCAACCCACTGATAACTATTCTTCGTTATTAGATATTTAATTCTCTCACTATTTCTTTGATAAAACTTTACTTTCTCGAATGACTCGGTGTTTCTTGTTCTAATGTTTGTATGTAACAGTTTTAGAATAGATCGGAATGCCAGGAAATTAGAAAATGTAAATATTTTCAAATAGAGCTGGATTTCTGTGCGAGGGGAATGAATTTGCGGTCACCAACCTGGTTTTTGACCGAGTGAGTGTGTTGCATCTTCCTTTAATAGCTTCTTGTTTATGGTTTCAAACAATGGCATTGAAAAACGTTACTTAGCCTGTCTCAGTCGATGTTGTTGAAATTAGTAGATACGTAACGCTTTGAAATCGGTTTTAAAAGGTAACGACTTCATGTAATGTGATTAGAGTCTGACATACGAAACATGAGCCTGGAAAATAGCGGCAAATTCAAAAAATCTACATCGTTCATCGTCATTTGATACTTCAATCGTCATTTGATACTTGAATTTACATCATGGAGTAACCCATGATGTAAATTTGCCGCTATTTTCCAGGCTCATGTTTCGTGTGTCAGACTCTATTTTTTGTGCTTCAGCTAAGAAGTGGAATTCACTGCCAGGGTCTGTATTTCCCGACAGCTACAACCTTGTGGTCTTCAAGTCAAGAGTGAATATGTTACTTCTAGTCAAGCATGCTTCACCGTCGACCTCATCTTCTCTTACCGTCAGGCGAGATAGTAAGCAAACGTGAACCTGTCGCTCAATAAAAAAAAAATGCTCCAAGAATTGTCTTTTAAATAACAATTAACTCATTAATGAATCCACTCATTATGTCAAGACGTAGTTTTTTTTTCAATGAAATGCTTTCCCATGTCCAAAATAATCTTATTATTTGATATAGACACGTCTAATGTCCACCCACTTGTCTAAAACAAAGCGGCAACTTTATAATGGTCTGGCGCCTATACACTTAAATACGAGGAAGAATAATGGAGAAGATCTGACAGCTGATTTGTGAATGGATAAATTAGTAATGGCAGATGAGAAATGCAAATGAGTTGGAGATAATCCGGTAATTATTTTTGGGTGTTGTAATGAGAAAAGATTTATTGCATTAAGGTTTTCAAGTCTAATAGTGAATAATAATAATAAAAAAACTTTTAATAAAAGAAAAGGTAAGTGGTACATAGGGTAATTTTTCATTGACCTTTTATTTCCATTGATAATTTCTGTTTTTTTTTGCTAGAAAATTTTCGATTAATATTACAATCCCAGTTGTAAGTAGAAGGCACAGAATGATTAGAAAAGACAGACTAGCTAGAAACACTAGACCTAAACACCTAGATATTTCGACGGTCCCTCGTACAAACGGACATGTCGAAAACCGAGGTTCTTACAGGAGAGCGTTTTTAATACTCAAACCGCTCTAGAAATAATTATATGTGTATCTACATAGAATTGAACTAAACCCCTCTAGCAATTACTCCCTACACATTGCTATTCTCAAAAGAGTCAGAAAAGTCATCAAATTTAGACACAGTTACTGAGAAACTCCTAATGAAAAACCCCAACAACACACGAAATTGGGTTTTTAAGAAATTATCCTAATTAGTCACTTCATTGTCACTTCTCAGCCAAATAGGCCAAAAAATCTAGCACATATTATTAAGAAATGGCTAGACTTGACAAAAAACCATTAAAAAACCCAGACTCGCGCACGAAGTGTTCCGTACAAAAAATACAATATCTACAAAAAAAAAAATACAAGTTTGTTGTATGGCAGCCCCTTAAATATTTGTTTTCATCATCATCATCATCTCAGCCATAGGACGTCCACTGCTGAACATAGGCCTCCCCTTTAGATCTCCACATATACCGGTTGGAATCGACCTGCATCCAGCGTCTTCCGGCGACCTTTATAAGGTCGTCTGTCCACCTTGTTGGTGGACGTCCTACGCTGCGCTTGCTAGTCCGCGGTCTCCACTCTAGCACTTTTCGACCCCATCGGCAATCTGCTCTGCGAGCACTATGGCCTGCCCATTGCCACTTCAGCTTGCTAATCCGGTGGGCTATATCGGTGACTTTAGTTCGTCTACGGATCTCCTCATTTCGTATTCGATCACGTAGAGAAACACCGAGCATAGCCCTCTCCATAGCTCGCTGAGCGACTTTGAGCTTTGAAATGAGGCCGATAGTGAAAGACCACGTTCGGTGCCGTAAGTCATCACTGGTAACACACATTGGTTGAAGACTTTCGTCTTGAGGCACTGAGGTATGTCGGGCGAAAAGACACTGCGTAGCTTCCCGAACGCTGCCCAACCGAGTTGGATTCGGCGGTTGACCTCTTTCTCGAAGTTGGACCTACCTAATTGGACTACTTGTCCAAGTAGATATATGAGTCAACAACTTCGAGTACCGAGTTTCCAACAGAGACTGGGGTGGGCACAACATTGGCATTTGACATAATTTTCGTCTTGTCCATGTTCATTTTCAAGCCCACCCGTTGTGAAACTCGGTCGAGGCCATCGAGCATCATGCTGAGTTCCTCCATCGACTTTGCCATGACTACGATGTCGTCGGCAAACCGAAGGTGAGTGATGTATTCGCCGTTGATGTTGATGCCAAGTCCTTGCCATTCCAGGAGTTTGAAGGCGTCTTCCATTGCGGCAGTAAACAGTTTCGGGGAGATAACGTCCCCCTGTCTTACGCCTCTTCTCAATGGAATTGCCTTCGTGCTCTGCTCCTGTACTCGGACCGACATGGTGGCGTTATTATACAAACACTTCAACACCTCGATGTACCGATAGTCAATACGGCATCGCTGGAGTGACTCAAGTACCGCCCATGTTTCCACCGAATCGAAGGCTTTCTCATAGTTCACAAACGCTAAGCATAATGGCAAGTTATACTCTTCGGTCTTCTGTATAACTTGCCGCAGCGTATGGATGTGGTCTATGGTACTATAGCCTCTTCGGAAACCGGCTTGTTCGGGAGGCTGGAAGCCATCAAGTCTGTGTTCGAGACGGTTCGTGATAACCCTTGAAAACAGCTTATAAACATGACTCAGAAGCGTGATGGGTCTGTAGTTCTTCAATAGGCTGTTATCACCTTTTTTGAAGAACAACACCACCTCACCCCTGCTCTACGTTTGAGGCGTTTTGCCCTCGGACAGGACGGAATTAAAGAGTTTCTGGAGGACTTTAAGTACCGGTGTTCCACCCGCTCTCAGAAGCTCTGAAGTGATTCCGTCCTCGCCCGGTGCCTTGTTGTTCTTAAGGGCCATCCTAATCTCGTACAGACTGATGTCCGGGATATCTTCGGTATAATGTCGGGACAGCTTGGCTCTTGGATCTCCTACCAAGCTGTCAACGGGCTTTGCGACCGAAGTGTATAACTGTCCATAGAACCTCTCGATCTCGCCTAAAACCTCTGCTTTGGTCGACGCTATGCTGCCATCTTCCCGTTTCAGCTTTGTCATCTGGCATTGCCCAATAGACTTGTCCTTTGCGAACACTTTGGAGCCTTGGTTTCGCTGTATGGTCTCTTTAACACGATTCGTATTAAAGAGACGCAGATCGTGTCGCAAGGACTTAGATATACGTCTATTGAGCTGCCTATATGACTTCGCGTCATCGGAAGACTGCAGCTGTAGCAAGCGTCGTTCAGCCATGAGGTTTAAGGTTTGCTCGGTCAATTTCTGAGGTCTATCTTTACGGCAGGGTCTAAAAAACTTAGACCCTACCGTGCGGACAGTTTCCACTAGCCCGTCATTGATCTCGTCCACTGAAACTAAGTTCTCAAGGCAAGCAAAGCGATTAGAGCTCGAGTTGAAAGCTTTCTGGGTTTTGAATATGGGACCGAGTAGGTCGGAGCGTAGACTTCATCAGGCTGGACTTTTCAAGTTTAACATTGATATTCAGCGAGCCTCTTACGATTCGGTGATCGCTACCGGTTTTTACCCTGTTGACCACAGAGACATCACTGAATATCCGTTTCTTGTCGGTCATGAAGAAGTTTATCTCGTTTCTCGTGAAACCATCGGGACTCAACCAGGTCCATTTCCTGTGAGGCGGCTTCTGGAAGAAAGAGTTCATCATGAAGAGTTCCTCTTTCTCCAGAAAGTCGGCCAGGGTTTGTCCCAATAAAAAAAAAGACAGTCCCGTGGCCCCGGCACTCGGCAGACACTGACCCGCATCCTCAGCCGTTTTACTCTTTGACGTACGGAATCCTAAAAAAATGAGGAAGTATCACTCTGTTTCCTAAGACGCACTATTCACATCAGTCTGTCATTTTCTTGGCACAAGACAATTTCACAGTAGGTGGACTTACGGGTGAGATACGATATCTTGGGGGCATTGTAACGTTTACAATCGCGTGGGTTTCGACCTGAGTATTCTTTAAGACTGAGGAATCGCATCTGGGGTGACACGATTTGCGTCGACAATGATTATTGTGTTCACGTCAATACTGTTGCTTGGTAAGTTGTGTCGTAGCTTGGGTACACGTATAGTGTGTCCCCGGAAGTGTGTATCAAATTGAACTGGAGCATGGGGGAGGTCATTTCCAATCTTTTTACCTCTGAGACATACGGTGCTATTTTTTTTTCGGTTCAATAGTTATGATCACTTTTCGTATTCAGATTAGGCAATCATGCCTAGAGATTTCAATTTAATTAAATTCTACCGTCATAATACAAAAAAGTTCGTAAACATCTGTAGAACACTTGTCTTATTCTTATTGTGTATCTCATAGTTTAAGTGAACTGTTTGTGTTCTTTTATGAGAATAAACTCTTTAAACCGAACACTTGTGTTAAAAAATTGTCAACTGCAAAATGGCATTTGACGTTAATATAAGGGTCGTTTTGCAGTTACACTTTTTTTTAGACAAGTTTTCAACAGATATGTTAAACTTTTTGAGGTACGGCGGTCATGTTTAAGTTCTAACCTGACCTATATCTCCAGAACACAGTTACTGGATAATACGATACTCCTTGGTTACTTCGATAACCCCTAACAGATTTATGCGGTCAAACCATTGGCACAAAAAAACTTCAAAAAAAAACTGCAGCAGACGCTAACAGCTACAAAAAATAGAATTATGAAAGCAATTTACGTTTATTTTGATTCAAAGGAATATCGTCTTTATTGTTGAATTGTGCGCGTGCCAATTCCAATGTTCGGATAGTGGAGTGAGGTTTAAAATAGAATGCAAGTGTTGTTTAAACTCAGATTATGTACCCGAGTAGTGAGGGGATTGACTTGCATTGCAGCGCGTTGATGACAGCCCGATGAGATGGATGGCCTACTCTTTGATTAGACGGCGAGCTACCTTTTACTTGCCGTCCATAAGCCCGCGCCTTTTTATCGTTGTAAAATCATCAAATATGTCCTCCTACTCAGGGCGGGGCGAGAAGGACTGTCAGACTTGTACTGACTAAAATCCACGGTGATCCTTTGAAAGCCCTTTATTTTCTGGGGTCACGGTTTACCTGATGAGACAGTCCCGCGACCCCGGCAAGCCCTGGCCCTCTGGGGCTCGTCAGATTGCTCACAGAAATTTGAAGCGCGCGTGGAACACAACGCGCTGGCGACTCATAATTCGGACGGCGAGTCCCCCATTACTCGCTATCCTCATCCCCGCGTCTACGGTAGCAGGAAATCGCACTGCAACGTCCGACGAACAGCTGTTCTATTCTCTATAGTCTAATATAAACACAGCGTTGTGACACTAATGCTCAACGTTTACTTGTTTGCCATCAAAGCTGCCTCGTCGTAGAGCACCGTCGTCGTAGACATTTCTTATACCTAGAGAATAGCATAGCTGGACGTCTCCCGCGACGGCCTAAAAGTAAGGCAGAGAATTATTTCCTCAACCTCGCGTATTACACCTCATCCTTCGACACCTTCTGCTTCGTAGTAGAAGGTGACTGCTTCCCATTCTCCCTCACTCCGTAACATGTCCTGAACCAAGGTCGGACGCGCGAGAGGACACCGCCTATCGTCTTGTTGAGCGACGGTGCTCTGCCCAAACGGAGACTTCTACCGTATCCTCCGGGTGGTACACACAGTGGTGACAGCGGGCGTTTTCTCCTGCAGAATCCGACACAGGTACCTCCCGCGACAAATGTGTCCGGTGAGGACCTGCATCGTGAAGGTGAAGACGCCGTAGCGCCTCTCCAGCCACTCTTCAAAGACAGGTCTTACTGACGCGATTGTGACGTGCCTAAAGCTCCATACTTTAGATGAAAGGGGGAGGTTACTCATTACCAAACAGATATTTTGTCTGGTGGGCTTTCTGTCCGAAATTATGAGCAAAATTCTTTATACATAGATTTTAAACTCGCGGCGAATTTTAACAGAGCGATGCAGGACACTTTAGTTCTGCTATTACTCCTTAGATTTCGCTAGTAGTTCTTTAATTTTTTTGCGGACTTAAAAAATACTATCATCCGTATTGAGGACCTCCTCCTTGTTAAGAAGTCGGTTAAAAATCTGTTTTATAAAAATGAAACTAGGCCAAAAACAATCTTTACGTAGGTATTTACCACCAAAACACACATCTTTCGGAAATACTTTCCTCAGTAATCCACGGTTCTTTGGCAATGTTTGTGTTCAATAAATGCCAGCGATGCCCTCGAAATCTTTGCCAAACAATACGTTGTACTGTTAAAGATCGTCATTGCTTGACAAGTCGTTGACAAATTGATTGCATTGTAAATAGGGTCAATAACTTCAAGTTTTAAAGGCATGCTGCACTAAGAGCCTGGATAAAGTAACAAATATTTGTTTTTATGATCTACAAGTAGTTATTCCGGGTATGGGTGTTTGTGTATGGGAGTTTAAATATCTGCACCCACGTGTGCAAGCGCAAGTTGGATTCGCGTATAGAGTTGCCAGCTCTTAAAACCGAAAAGCCGGACAGACCAGTCTGTTTAACCGGACATTAAACTGAAAAGAACGGACACCTTAATATTTTAACATTCTTTAACAAGTAGGTACCTCTCGTCATGCAACGGCGCAAGCGAGCGCGGCTAGTGCTAGTCCGCTCGCTTGCACTAGCGATATGTGTGGCGAGCGGAAATCAACGCATGTTAAATAAAAAAATAAATCATGTTTAAAAAGCCTAACAAAAGCCGGACAGGCCGGACACGGTCTAATTTGGCTGGACACGCAACCAAAAAGCCTGACTGTGTCCGGCTTTATCCGGACGCCTGGCAACGCTACTCGCGTACCGAGTGTTCCATACCAAATATACTAGCGACCACTCGTTTGGAATCACTTCTTCGCTTCCGCACGATTTTGAGTACTTAATAACTGGTTAAGAATAATAAAATAGTACCATTTTAAAGGTTTAATTGTTAACTTCAAATTGATACCGAATTCATTGAAATCACGCCATTATTTAAGAAGTTATTCCGGTTCAATTCCAAGTGAGTGATTTCATAGTTTTGCTCGAGAGAGTATAATATTTTCATCATTGACAATCTTTTTAATTTAAGTTTTACCTGTGATATAACTATAAATAGCCAATTTTCGAATTTTTTCCTTTATTTGTACTGTATGTTCTCACTTTTTTCCAAATTTCATGATTCTAGTACATCGCGAATTATCCTAGGGTTTTGATTACGTCGCGAGAGTCAAATTAAGCGGCATAATGGCCGTATCTTGTGAATGCGTATTTGATATTAATTTCAACTTGAAACCTCCACAAGTTCCATTGAGGAGCTCGAGACGAAATAATAATAGCCGCACAGGCCGATCTTCCGGGTTAAGCCGTACTTGTCGAGGTTGGTCTGTGGATGGGTGACCATCTGTCATAGGGAGTTTCCTCCGTGCCTCGGAAAGCACGTAAAGCCGTTGGTCCCGGTTGTCATTTGTAGATCCTTGACAGTCGTTACTGTTAGTCAGTAGCTCATAAGTCTGACAACCAGTCTTATCATGGGGTATCGGCCTAATTACTGAGTTGTGGAGCTCAGATAGTCAGTCGTTCCATGTAAAATACTGATATCCAGCTGCATCTGGTTCGACTGGAAGCAGACCCTAATATAGTTGTGAAAAGCCTGAGAAAAAGGATCTTGACAGACGGACATGATCCTATAAGAGCTCCGCATTTTTCTTGTGTGGTACGGATCCCTAAAAAGAAACCAGCCAAATCTCAAAGCTTTCGACCTGTCACCAAAAACTTTCTGAAAAACAATGACACATATCTTAAAACAAAGCGTTTTGTATTATCTTGTCCTAGATACAAAACTAGGTGTTTCCTAGTCTGGTAACCTGTAAGATCGTTGTCTTTGTTTGAGACATTATAACCGAAATAAAACATTTGGAATCGTTTCAATGGACGTGAGAGTGCAATTTTGAAATGTTTTTAGGTTTTTTTTTGCGTGGTAAAATCATCAAATTTTAATGAGTCCTCCCCCCCAGGGCAGGGCGGAAGGGACTGTCAGATTTGTACTGACTAAAATCCACGGTGTCCTTCATTAGCCCTTTACGTTCCAGGGTCACGGTAATGGAATAAGTCCCGCGACCCCGGCAGGCTTTGGCCCTCTAGAGGGGGGCCCCGTCATCTTGCTGACGCTCTTTGAGGCGCGCTTGGAACACAACGCGCCGTCGACCCGGGCATGGTCCATGGTCGGGCGGCGAGTTGCCCATTACTCGCCGCCCGCATGCCCGCGCCTACGGTGGCCGGAGATCGTCTGCCGACGTCCGACGCCGTGGGTGTCTACCACTGCGGGTGAGGCGGAGGGAGAACGCTGTCCTCTCTCTCTCACGGCCCGCCTCCTCCTTCGCGAGCATAACTGCTTCGCAGAAGGAGGCGACCGCTTCCCACTCCGTCTCGCCCCGCAGCATGGCCTCGACCAATGCCGGGCGCGAGAAAATGTTTGTAGGTTAGAAAAGTTAACTTATTTTATTGTCTTTCACTCTATATCAGAGGTGACAGATACAAAGTCTACGATGAAGTGATCTTACCAGAAGAAGACTGTTCACTATAACTTTGAAGATATTCAGGTTGTATGTGTTCGGGAACACAAACGCAGGTAGTGAGTTCTCACTCTTTTGCTGTGCGCATTATGAAGGATGTTTAGCTCTTACTGTGAATTGGTGGAATGGCGAATGAGTATACGGTAATTAGCAGTAGTAGAAATTTAAATTATTGTATTCGCTGTGTGTGAACTCGGTGATGGGGACTGCGGGGCGCTGTGTGAGTTCTTATTTGGGATACCCCACCACAGTATATACGCTAACCACATCAACGATGACGACCATCAGAAAAGTACCGGCTGGACACTGAAGGGCTGGTTCATAAATTCAAGGTCGCTTAGCACTATCGAGCGAGCCATGCTTTTTTTTTTTTTTTTTTTAGGGTGGCAAAATCATCAAATGAGTCCTAGACTCTTACTGACTAAAATCCACCCGTGTTCCGTCGGATGCCCTTTACGTTCCGGGGCCACGGTATCCTGGATTAAGAAAAATCCGCGACCCCGGCAGGCATTTGGCCCCATAAGGGACCCCGTCGGTGACGCGTGAAACACGACGCGCCACCGACCCGGGCTTGGTCCTTGGCATACCCATTACTCACCGTCCGCAAGCCCGCTCCGCCGCTGTGCCCTCTGCTGTTCAGAGGGACACGCGTTGGAGCGTCCACCCGACAGGCTATTTGCATACGGGCAAAGAAACCCCTTAGGCACACAGTGCCTAAGGAGAGTTTTTGCCCGCATCCCAGGGCGCACCGGCCCGAAAAACTGGTCTTCCCCCCGGACGTATCCGAGAGGGAACTCCAGTCCACGGGCGCACGTGGAGGTTTCCTGTCTTAGCACCCCGAGCGAGCCATGCTTGGAATTTCTTTGAAGGATAAAATCAGAAAGGAAATTATTCGGAAAAGAACTGGAGTAACCGACAGAGCTTGCAGAGAAAGCAAACTGAAGTGATAGTGGGCTGGCCATGTTTGTTTGTAGAAAGACCGATGGTCAGTGGAGCAGACGAGTCTTGGAGCGGAGACCGTCTTACGGCAAGCGTAGTGTGTGACGGGGTGCTAAGACAGGAAACCTCCACGTGCGCCCGTGGACTGGAGTTCCCTCTCGGATACGTCCGGGGGGAAGACCAGTTTTTCGGGCCGGTGCACCCTGGGATGCGGGCAAAAACTCTTCCTTACTGTCACTGTGTGCCTAAGGGGTCTCTTTGCCCGTATGCGAATAGCCTGTCGGGTGAACGCTCCAACGCGTGTCCCTCTGATTAGCAGAGGGCACAGCGGCGGAGTGGGCTTGCGGACGGTGAGTAATGGGTAGCTCGCCGTCCGACCAAGGACCAAGCCCGGGTCGGTGGCGCGTCGTGTCGTGTTTCGCGCGTGCCTTCGGGGAGTTGTCAGCAAACTGACGGGGCCCCATAAGGGGCCAAATGCCTGCTGGGGTCGAGGGTTTTTCTTAACACAGGATACCGTGGCCCCGGAACGTAAAGGGCATCCGAAGGAACACGGGTGGATTTTAGTCAGTAAGAGTCTGACAGTCCCTTTCGCCCCACCCAGGGCGGGACGACTCATTTGATGATTTTACCACCTAAAAAAAAAAGTAAAGTAGTGTGTGACGTCCCCCTCCCCAGCTAGATGGACCGAAGACCTTAAGCAAGTGGCTGGGACAGACTAGATGTGGAAGTCAGAAGACAGTGTGATATGGTGCAACCTGGGAGAGGCCTATGTCCAGTATTGGACTACCGTAGGCTGAGTTGATTGATTGATGAGAACAGAAACATATTGATGAATGATGACTAGTAATAGAATCTCAGTAATCCGCAGCAGTTGTAACCTAGGTAGTATTTATATTCGCGGCCTATATTTGTCAGTACGTCGACCTTTCTGTATTGATGGAGCGTGGCAGCGTGTCAAATTATTTGTAGACTCAAATTATTATGAGTGATTATTGATTTAGTTGTTAGTTATAAATAGATGGTCTTGTTTTTGTAGTATTATCCGCAGTTCTGGATTAATCAACAAGCAAGTTAAGCAATTGCTTAAGGTGTTACGTCTCAGGAGGCACCCCATCATCATCAGCCTATAAATGTTCCAACTGCTGGGACACAGGCCTCGTCTCTGAGAGAGGGAGTGGGCCGTAATCTACCACGCGGGCCCAGTGCGGATTGGTAGATGTCACATGTCTTCGAATTTTTGGTTCTAGGACATGCCGGTTTCCTCACGATGTTTTCCTTCACCGTTTTGAGAGCAGTGGTGTTGAAATAAATTACACAAAGTAATGCGCCTGACGGAGTTCGAACCCACGACCTACAACTCGTAAGTCGAGGCCTATACCACTGGGCCACCACTGCTCTTCTCAGGAGGCACCATAAACAGGACAGAAAACATATTTGCTAGGGGCTGCGGGCTTCGGGGTATAAACCCCCTAGAAATCTCTGACACCTAGGTATAAAAAAACCAAACCTATCCGACGGAGAATACTTAAATTTTCTAGCTCGCTACGATCCCTATTGAGGTTTGCTGACGGCTCTATAAGGCGCGCATGGAACTCGACTCACCATCGATTCGTCTAGCTAGTCCTTATGGGACAGCGAGCAACACATTACTCACCGTGCACAAGACCGCGAATTTTTTTTTTCATTCAATATAGTTAGATTAATAACTACTCAGTAAAATATCCGCTCTATTAAAAAAAATATTAATAGTACAACTATTGTTTTTAAGTGTCAATAACGACATCTAAATTTAGCAAGCAGAACAAGTCACTCATGCGCATGCCAGGCTTGTCTTTCGTCAACCAGTTAGCACGGCGCTTGTGTTATTGTAATATTTTTAGTTTTGTTTGTTAGCATATTTACAATAACAATACTAGACCTGTCTATCAGTTAAATTAAAAATTAAAAATTCTTTATTGACACAGTTAATAATACATTCATTTTATTCTCTCTGTCTATCAGTTGTCTTAATAATATACATTCTAAACTTATTAATTTTTGCTGTGTGTGGGATTTCGAGTAGTCCACAACGGGCTATGCTTGGAATTTCTTTAAAGGATAAAATCAGGAGTGAAGTTACCCGGAAAAGAAACGGAGTAACCGACGTAGATTGCGGAGTAAGCACACTGCAAGCTATGTCTCACCTAATCTGCTAAATTCATTAGTCGATCATTGGTCGGTCAATGTCTCGTAACAGAATAGGGTAGTTACCAGGGTCAAAATAATTACATTCTATTTAGTCCGTATTTTAGATTATAAAAAAATATTGGACACGTATTTTTTCTTTTTTCGATTAAACAAAAAATAACAAAGATATAGCCCATTAAAGTTATGTGTGACGTCACCCCGCGCGAAAAAATGCCACGCGGCGTGACGTCACACGTAACTCTAATAGGCTATATCTTTGTCATTTTTAGTCTAATTTACAAATAAAAAAATACGTGTCCCTTATTTTTGAATAATCTAAAAGACGGACTAATTACTTTTTTTAGGGCAACTAGCCTATTGTGTTATAATGACACTTGAACATTTATTCATGCCAGATTTAATATTCAATCAATGACAGACCATTCTGTCGCTACTGAAGTGGCAGTGGGCTGGCCATGGTTATCGAAAGACCGATGGCCGGTGGAGCTCACGAGTCCTGGAGTGGAGTAGAAGGTGATGCCCCCCAGGGATGTATTGGATGTTGGCTGGGACAGATTGGATGAAAAAGGCAGAGGATAACATAATAAAACATAGCAATTGCTTGCTTGCTTTGCGTGTCGATGTACTCAAATTACATCCGACCAATACGTGGCTACCCGCACAGCTCTATCATTTGCCTCGTTCAAATCCTGGTGCAGGTGGTTGGGCAGGATGGGGACGAAAGGAGGTGGGACATATCCTGTACAGAGGCTCCGCACTGGCATTGTGTTTGCGATGAGTCTAGTATACCCCATTTGACCAGATTATTTTTACAGTGGTCAATCGATTGAGAGATTTCCAGATCGGCCACTGCAGTTCAGAACCAGGAGAGAGGTACTCTGCTGGATGATGGAAGTGAGGAGGGGTGAGGTTACTTACTCTCCAATATTGCAATTAAACTTCATCTTTGAAAGTTTTTTTGGATGGGTTTTTGTACTCTCTCACGCATAAACAGCTGAACGGATTTGGATAAATATAGATTAATATAATACAGTTTATAACCAGTATTAACACTAGTATAGTTTTTATCCCAATTATAAGTCACGGTGGTATAATTTTCGAGTTTTAGCGGGCGAAACCACTAGCAACCGCTAGTAATATGTTTATATTTAAAGACAGTAATTTCTCAATTAGTTTAATGATTAACGTTACACGAGCCATGACACTTGATATAACATACACATATAACGATACTGACGTAAATATATAAAATCTGCATCGAGAATAAACTGCATTCTTTGTTTGATATGATATGATTCTTGAATATGATTCGCAGATGGTCTATTTTCTACAACAGCTTGAAATGAAAGCGCACAGGATCTCAATAGCTTAAAAGCTGGTTGAAATTTTGGAAAAAATTAAATAATGGTAGAAAATTGTTTTTTCTTTTTGCATCTTTTTGCGCCTGGCGAGGTGTAAAAACAAACTAAATTATCTGGCTCATTAATTTTCCCTCTCTTTAAATATTAAATTTTAAGGTATGAAGGTTTCGAAATGCCCCAAAGACTTTTTTCGGACCAAAAAAATCGCATCTGTAAATATATAATAGCTTCGTTCAAAACCAAAAGCTACAATAGACAATTTTTTATGTATGATTTTTCCTATCCTTTCAACACCATTCCTCAAATTATTACAAAAGATCGCAATATTATAATTCTGAAACATTATTTCATCTCAGTGAACAGAGACAATGCTCCGCGTTCACACGTGTGTCTGAAACATTAAAACTAAATATAAACTGAAGTCTGAAGTAAATATCACGTTTATTTCACGTACCATACCAAATTGTATTTATATATTCCTATTTAAAAACCAGCGCTGTGACTTTTTAAAAATGTCACAGCACATGCTGAGATAGGGGGCATTTTGGTCTCATGCAGCAGGACCAAAGCGGAGAACATTCACGCTCCATACATTTCTGGGCATTTTTCTGAAAGTGCCAAAGAAAAAAAAATAGTACCTATGGGTACTAATAGTCATTTGGAACAATAGTTACTACAGCACAAAAGTTGTAGCATTGCTCTCGGCCAAGTTATACAAGTTCGAAGATTCGTCATTTTCATACAATTGTTGATTTTTTATAGTATCGAGAAACACAAAATAATGATAAGTGTTGCTGGAACTAGCGACTTTTTTTTTTTTTTTAGCTGGTAAAATCATCAAATGAGGCCTCCCGCCCTGGGTGGGGCGGAAGGGACTGTCAGACTCTTACTGACTAAAATCCACCCGTGTTCCTTCGGATGCCCTTTACGTTCCGGGGCCACGGTATCCTGGGTTAAGAAAAACTCGCGACCCCAGCAGGCATTTGGCCCCATAAGGGGCCCCGTCAGTTTGCTGACTACTCCCCGAAGGCACTCGCGAAACACGGCACGACCCGGGCTTGGTCCTTGGTCGGACGGCGAGCTACCCATTACTCACCGTCAGCAAGCCCGCTCCGCCGCTGTGCCCTCTGCTAATCAGAGGGACACGCGTTGGGGCGTCCACCCGACAGGCTATTCGCATACGGGCAAAGAGACCCCTTAGGCACACAGTGCCTAAGGAAGAGTTTTTGCCCGCAACCCAGGGTGCACCGTCCCGAAAAACTGGTCTTCCACACGGACGTATCCGAGAGGGAACTCCAGTCCACGGGCGCACGTGGAGGTTTCCCGTCTTAGCACCCCGGAACTAGCGACCTCAAGCAATTAAACATCACGCCTGTAATCTCTTATATCGTCCTATATACGTCACCTGGTGGTTCATATGACCCATCCATTGGACATGGGCCTGTAGTCTAGATGTGTAAGATATTATAATTCATTTTAATTAGATATACCTCTGTCCAACCCTTTAAACCTCGTGGTCTTCAAGTCTGTAGTGAATATGTTACTTCTAGTCAATCGTGCTTCACCGTCGACCATCATCATCGATTACCATCAGGTGAATTATTGGTCAAACCTTACGTTGAATTAAAAAATGTTTTCATTACTCATACTCTGAAAGTAGGTCATTACATGTCTGATAAGCCGTTTAAAAGTTATCCATTGCCGCCCTAGGGAAAATCGCTTTCAACTGACAGCTGCCAAATTTAAGAAAAAAAACTAGTTCTATTTTGACATTTCTATTGAACCAAGTTCAAACTTTTTATACTGACACTAAATTACAGAGCGATTTAAAATTAAAATAACATAAAGTTACTCGTAAGTATTAGGTAACAATATAAATAATGACTATAAAATAATTTAGTTTCAACTATTTCTCTAAGATATCACAGATTTCGACAAAATCTTTGCCATTTTTTAAAATAATGAACATGAAAATCCTGGCTGTATAGCTGGACGACTACAGCACAAAAGTTAAAAAAAAATACAAAATAAGCGGCAAAGTGACAATCCGATCCACACTATTTTTTTCTTTAGCTAATAATTTACGTTGTTAATTTTAGTCTCCTCGTATTCGTAATGAAAAGCACAGTGTTTACCTCGGGTAAATTACTTATTTAGTCCCTCGAAACCCCGTCTCGGGACGTTAATAAGTAACTTTTTACCCCTTGAATAACAATGTACTATTGTATACGCATACTTTCTGAAACATGGCATTGATGGGTATGAATGTTGATGGATGGAGAGGAAGAGGAAAGCTAAAGAATAAATGGATGGATTGTGTGACGAATGATATGAAAGAAAAAGGAGTAAATGATACTGTGACGTCTGATAGGGGAGAATGGAAGAAGAAAACGTGTTGCGAAGACCACAAGTAGAATGAAATATGTTAGGAAAATGATGATGACTTTCTGAAACTTATACTACGCACTGAAAACGTGTAATGAGATATTAAATATACTTAATAGTTGGCGGAAGATTATAACACGTATTTGATATGATTAATTGTTGTGTACAGTTGTAAATAAACAAATGACGAAATGAGCCAACCGGTGGATTCTATTTATTAGGAGAGAAAGTGCTTGAAGCACGCTGAAAACTTGCTCAATACTTCAATTATCTCTAAACATAGAAATGCTGACTTGGCTGGGAGAAACTACAGGTTTTGAACGAAGTTAAATTACTTATTTAAAGATGCGATGTTTTTTGGTCCAAAAAAAGTATTTTTGGCATTTCGAAACCTTTACAAACGAATATTTAGAGAGAGGGAAAATTAATGAGCCAGATAATTTTAGTGGTTTCTACACCTCGCCAGGCGAAGAAATGTGTAAAAAAAAACAATTTCCTAGCATTATTTTAATGGCAACTGGTTGCACACCCGTGTGTTAGACACTTAGCTCCTACTACCTTTTACCAGTGGAAATGAAAACCAGAAATGTGGACCTACCTTAGGGTGCTTTTCCACCAGAGATGTGCTATGCAGAGCTATGCTGCGAGAATGTAAAAGCTGAGCTACGAAACTATGTGACCGTTTCCACTGATGCTAAGCTAAGTAGTAGCGGTGCGAGAAAGATGTGGCTATGAAGATCGCAGCCGCAAAGTACTTACGAGCTATGCGATTAACAATAGTAGGGAAGACGACCCATAGCAGGCATCCATAGTGCTATGCTATGTGCACCAATGAATATATGATTGGTGTGGATATCAAACGCATCCATAGCAACGAAGCATAGCACATCTGTGGTGGAAAAGCAGCCTTATACTGATTATGCTCTATACAAACTACGTTTCATATACATAAAGTTCTAGGTACACGAGTAACATATTATGCGCGTACTATCTCAGCCACGAATCAGTATTAGTCTCGTGTTTTTGCCAAAACTATGAACAGCCGCGCTTCTATTAATTATAACGTTACGACTGTTTTTTGTGCCCTTTTCTCAAAACCTTTTGATGTTCATATCTCTGTGATATAAAATCTGTAATATTTTAAAAGTTATTGGATTCTTGGCAGATTTTTGCGGAGATTTATATGTTTTTTATCGGTAAGGGTGTTTTAAGGTTAACATTCGCATAAAGCTTTGGGATCAGTATTGTTTCTGCTCATCGGTTTGTCGTCAACCAGGCGTCCAGGTTATACCGGTTTCCTCATGAAATATGTACAAACGATATACGGCACATTTGGAAACTACATGTTTTTCCTACTACTCCACTATTCTTTTCTGATTAATTTCGTTGCAGGATCCAAGACAGGTAAATTCATTCTCCGAGACACGTCGAGCTTCATTGTCTCGGCGCTTTTCTGGTGATTGCCACTGTTGATTCTGGCTTTCAGGAGTTGCAGTGGTTTGGGAATAGTGCGGTGGGTTTATCCCAAATGAAAAAAAAGTCACATTTGGCACAGAGGTTGAGTGATTGACTGTGGCGCAGCGTGTCGCAATTTTGACTCCCGAACGGAACAAATATTTGTATGAACTACAAGTAGTTGTTTCGGGTCTGTCAGTATATTATACCTACAGTGTTTGAAAACGCACTGACGATACGTAATAACCATAGATTATAGTGCAATACGTATCATGATCAAATTAATCCAGCCAATTACTGCGCCAAAAGACAGCATTGACAACGGAATCCAAAAAAAACAATAAAAACATAAATCAAAATCAAATCACGAATAGGTATTATTAAATCACTGTCATATTTCGCTTCTGACCACACAACAACTCTATAATTTATGACAAAATTCTCAAGCTTGCATTGTCACAGAATAGATAGATGAACAGAATGCATTTAGTAGCTTCATATAAATATGGATAATGGGCATTTGACAGTATTAATATATCACAAATCTAATTAGTCAGGCATTTAGAGTTTTGAGAAATAACGGACACGTGTTTTTTATTTTGTAAATTCAATGAACATTTACCAAGAATAACGCATCGAAACTCGAGAGTGGGGGCTGGTGACGTCAGAATTCAATAGAAATTGTACTAAATTGTGACGTATTGGCAATTTTGAAAGCGTTATATCTCCGTCAATTTTGGCAGTCATACAAAAAGAAAAAACGCGAGACGAATATTTTTTGATAATCTTACTGACGGACTAAAGTTTTTTTTTGTCAAAAATAGCCTATTTTATCCTCGGCTTAACCCATTGAGGATTCCAAGAACTGTCAGGTGTTATTTAAACTACGAGCAAACTGGTGGAATACTGAAACGATGGGGAATAACTAATTTACACTAATATTATAAAGGGGAAAGATTTGATTGTTTGTTTGTATTGAATATGCTTCGAAACTACTGAACCAATTTCAAAAATTCTTAAACCAGTTGAAAGCTGCTTTGGTCCTGAGTGACATTGGCAATAAGAAGCTGGTAATATAAAGAGGAAAGATTATTTTTTGTATGTTTGTAATGAGTAAACTCAATTACTAACTGGACCAATTTCAACAATTAAATTCTTTCACCAGTAGAAAGCTTCATTGATTCTAAATGACATAACTCATTATAAAATTGACTCTCTATTCTTACATGTATATGTATAGGGTGTTAAAAAATCAACTGCAGGAATTTCGTGTGTGTACTCGGTATCAAAAACCAAGCACATTCCAAAAAAAAATTTTTTGAGCATTTCTTTCAAAAAAAAAATTTTTTTTTCAAGCATTTTTTTTTGACCATGTTAATGAATTTGATAACTCTTTGAGGTCGTTCACTCGTGTGTAGCATTCACAGCTGATTCCAACTTTCCCATCACATTTTGCAGACTTTGGACTGGCAATTTATCGAAATACTTACAAATAACTTATTTTATTGGCCATATTAATCGGCCAAAAGAAAAATGCTTGAAAAAATAAAAAAAAAGTTTTTTTTTTTTTAAATGCTCGAAAAATATTTTTTTTTTGGAATGTACTTGGTTTTTGATACCGAGTACGCACACGAAATTCCTGCAGTTGATTTTTTAACACCTTGTATTTTTACCCGGGACATACGTCTACCGCGACTCCGGTACGCAAAAGGGCTACCGAAGGACACCGTGGATTTTAGTCAGTACAAGTCTGACAGTCCCTCCCGCCCTGCCTGGGGCTGGGAGGACTCATTTGATGATTTTACCACAAAAAAAAAAAAGAGCGCGAACAAAATCTCAGCTGCTGTTAATCAATCAAATTGAATACGATTTGTTGTGTCTAACGTGATGGCTGACACGTCATATTGTTGGTAAATAATAGAACAGACGCGTCTAGGAAGCGTTGAATCATTTACTGTCAAGAGAGCGTAATCCAAATGAAATTTTATGTGCGAAAATGATGATGGACTAGTCAACAATTTACCAGATTGACATGATGAGATATGTTGACATTAGAGCAGACTTATGAGTTGTCTGTCGTGGGTTCGAACGCAGCCAGGTACATCATGTAATTTATTTCATCACCACTGCTCTTCAAAACGTTGTAGGAAAACGGCATGTTCTAGGCCCAAAACAGACATGTGACATCCACCAACCTACACTGGGCCAGCGTGGTGGATTATGGCCTACTCCCTCTACAGAGAGGAGGCCTGTGTCCCAGCAGTGGGAACATTTATAGGCTGATCATGATGATACATACATACATATCAGCCTATTGCCGTCCACTGCTGAACGTAAGCCTCCAAAGAGCGCCAACCCTCGCGATCCTGTGCAGTCCGTATCCATCTGCTGCCTGCCACATTCTTCGAATTATCAATCCATCTTGCAGCAGGGTATCCCACACTGCATTTGTCCGTACGCGGTCTCCTTTCGAGCACATGTCATGTCCATTGCAGACAGCCGGCTTAATTCCACTTCAGCATGCTGATTCTAAGTGCAATGTTTAGCTGTTACGTTAGTTCTCTGGTAAATGACTTCGTTGTGAATTCTTTAGACAACGTCGCTTATATACAGGGTGGAATTTTGTAATGCCACCTGGAGGGAAAGTACTCTTAATACTGCAGATAGAAAATTTTACTCAAAGGAAACATTCCTTTATTTTTGAATAGAAAGCAAACTGCATTCAAAGATTCCAAGAGAATGGAGCCCATTTCGAGCAACTAATTAGTTAGTTTACCATTTTTTGTAAATACCTAATTAAATTAATTTAAGATTTCCTGGTTTTCCTTTCATTTAATTTATCATGTTTGTTAGAGAGATTTCATCCTTATAATTGACCCTAACGATCGATGCAATAAAAGTAGAGGGTATAATTTTTTCAGATGCGATGATGATGATGCCGGTTCGATTCCCGGGTGTGGGAGAAGAGAATTTTCGAAAATCTTTGAATGCAGTTTGCTTTCTATTCAAAAATAAAGGAATGTTTCCTTTGAGTAAAATTTTCTATCTGCAGTATTAAGAGTACTTTCCCTCCAGGTGGGATTACAAAATTCCACCCTGTATATACGAGTAGTTTGTATCACGTAATTTTTGAGTAACACGAGGTTACGCTTTACGGAAGCAAAAATATGTATTAATAAATATACCTAAATTCCTGTTACAATTCTACCAATTTCTGCTACTCACAATAAAAACGTGGTGAATGATACAAGATAGAAAAAAAAACACACGCGATATTTGCCAAAACTCATTTAACGACTCGTGCATGTTAAAATAGAACAACAAGCTAGCTGAAACGTTTTGAAATGAAGACTTAATATTATTGTAAAAGTAGGTGAGTTTCTGATAGCTGTTGTTAAAGATGCATTTTCCTTGAAATATTTTTGCGTTTTGTGCTCCTGCCACAAAGTTGTGCCAGGGGTCTACTGTCTCCGCAGTGGTAGACGCCCACGGCGTCGGACGTCGGCAGACGATCTCCGGCCACCGTAGGCGCGGGCATGCGGGCGGCGAGTAAAGGGCAACTCGCCATCCGACCATGGACCATGCCCGGGTCGACGGCGCGTTGTGTGCGCGAGTGTCAGCATGATGACGGTGCCCCCCTCTAGAGGGCCAAAGCCTGCCGGGGTCGTGGGACTTATCTCACTACCGTGACCCCTGAACATAAAGGGCTATTGAAGGACATCGTGGATTTTAGTCAGTACAAGTCTGACAGTCCCTCCCGCCCTGCCCGGGGTGGGAGTACTCATTTGATGATTTTACCACGCAAAAAAAATAAAAAGAAAAAGGGGTCTACTGTCTAAGTCCTCCACGAAGACTGAAGAAACTGAATATAATAATAACTGCTTCGTCAATTGATTTGGCTCGCGAGGTTATCAATATGTGGGATGTGGATTCAGCGATCATTAATTGCCAAGAGCGTCAACCAACATCTAAGATGGCTCTCGTTAGGCAGCTGGATCAAGGGCCTGATTCAGAAAGCAGTTCTTCTGGACACGGCGCGCATTGTCAGGAGGTTCCTTTCTCAGAAGCCCTGACCGCCAGTAGATTGGACCATGTTCCCGAAACCGGTGGGCCAGTACTGTTTATGTTTTTTTTTGTTTTATTAAAAGTGAATAAACGAATGTTTCTGGGAATAAGTATGACGCAAATGGGTCGTGGCAGAGCAGTGGTGGCCCAGTGGTATCGGCCTCGACTTACGAGTTGTTGGTCGTGGGTTCGAACCCAGTCAGGCGCATTACTTTGTGTAATTTATTTCAACACCACCTGCTCTCAAAACGGTGAAGGAAAACATCGTGAGGAAACCGGCATGTCCTAGAACCAAAAATTCTAAGACATGTGACATCTACCAATCCGCACTGGGCCCGCGTGGTAGATTACGGCCCACTCCCTCTCACAGAGAGATCATTTGAAATCATTTTTTTTGAATTGAGAGGAGGCCTGTGTCCCAGCAGTGGGAACATTTAAAGTCTGATGATGAAATGGGTCGTGGAAACGAGACCACATGATTCTGCGTGTGCATTAGCATGAGTGTGGGACTGCATCCTGTATCCAAGCATGGATTTTTGTCTCGCTTAATTAAAACCAGATATTTTTGTCTTACATTTTAAGAGCACAGAACAATTAATCTACAAGTAGTTGTTCAGAGTCTGGGTGTTTGTGTATGTGCATTTAAAGCTATTGTCAAATGGACAGGCGAAACGAACGCGAAGCGTTTTTGTTTGTAATGTATGGAATTGTTTGAACCCTGTCTCATAGACTGTCGGACCGGCTTTCGCTTTTCTATATGACAGGATTCAGATCGCATTCGCTTCGCCTGTCTGTTTGACAATAGCTTTAATGTTTGTAAACGCAAAAAAAATCGGCAAACCCATTTTTTTATCGTGGTAAAATCATCAAATGAGTTCTCCCACCCAGGGCAAGAGCGGGAGGGACTGTCAGACTTGTACTGACTAAAATCCACGGTGTCCTTCAATAGCCCTGTAAGTTCCATTGTCACAGTTACTTGATGAGACAGTTTCGTGACTTCTTCTTAGCGTGTCGATGGCAAATATTGTGTTTGTGTCGTTATGTCAAATATTATGATTGGCCCAAAACTCGGCCACGCGAACCCCGTTCACCGATGCAGCCATAAGGTCGTCCAATGTACAGGTTACAATTTCGTGACTATGCGACCATTAACCACACCTTTGATCAGCTCTTAGTGAAAGTTAGAAAAACAAAGAAAGTACGCATTCTGGCGTGTACATTGGCACCATTTGACTAGGTCATGACGTGTTCCTTACACCAACATTGCAGGTTGATCACCCTGACTCCCACGATTCCTATTACTTTTAAAATGAATCATCATTTCCGCCCTATATCGTTTGAATTTTCTTTGTGAATTAATGGTGAGAGAAAATATTTTTATTGTTACGAATTACCAGCATTCCGCTGCTATGAAATGATATTTCTTTATGCAAGTAGTGTTAGAATAATACTTTTATACGTCTTTTTACAAATTAGATGAGGCCGGTATTTCGTACCTGACTACTCTGGGAAGAAACATCCGAAACAAATTCAGAGGTCACAGTCTCTTTTAAAATCTAGATATTATACAGGTCAGCATTTGTCAGTTATCGTGTAGCTCGACTCATAACTCAAGGAGCTCAACGAAAGAAGGATATTTGTGTAGGCCGCATATTATATATACCTAAATTGTCAGGCAATCAATATAATTAAACAAAAATCGTGAGCCACAGGGTCTTCGCATTCACAATGTATTAAAATCAGTCCCATATAAAATTGAATCGTATAATTAAAAAATATGTAGGTGTCTTAAAAATGGTTAGTGCTAACCATCTAAAACCATTAATAAATGTAATTTTATTTTATTAGACGGTTACCACTTTAGAAAATCGGAAAATATGATCCCACCAAAAACATTCTGTAAAAAAACTAGCCAAAGTCTCGATAGAGGTTTTTTTTTATCTCTAAAAAGTAATGAAATCTAGACAAAGTCGTCCCTAGTCTAATGCGCCTGCCAGACTATGCTCCTTGCGCTGCTCATCGCTATGCTCCTCGCGCTGCCGTGATTTGCCACGATGTTGCCTTCTCTGCCCACACATTGCTCTACTCGCGCAATTATCGTCACCCTCCCGGCTAACTGTCCTAACTAGCAATTGATGTTTTTCCAGGGCAACCGTTTTTCGGTCGGGCGTTACAGTCAAATTACTGTAGTTGCGTTAGTTGTGGCTTTATCAATGAATTAAAAAGTCTTTTATATAGCTCTTGGCTTATTCTTTAAGTTAGTAGTCGCCCTAAAGCCCTAAGGTATTTATTTATTTATTTATATTAATTTGATGCAGATACGTCTCTCTGTGAGAACTTTGTTTCACAACTTGTGTCTGTTACGACGCGGTTATTTGGTATAAAATATAAATAAAAGTCTATTAATATGATATTTATTTATTAAAAGTAATAATAAATTTTGCTTGTAAGCTTAAAAAGTTACAAGTTACGTAGGAGTTATAAAAAAATAATGTTTTAACATTTTTGGCAATTTAGCTGAGTATTAAATATGTTTAAAACTATAAGAACCCTTAATGACATGAATTGAAAGTTAACCTTATTTCAAATAAATTGTATTTTTTTTTTACTAGCTTCTGCCCGCGACCTCGTACGCGGATCCTGTTGCTTATGCCAGCGACAACGGGGTCGTCAAAATCAAAGATCTGAAACTGGTCTGATGTCCAATAGAGCCCGGGTAAATAATAAATGGGAGTTTCGGCCAGTAGAGTCAGATTTTTAATGATATACCATCGTCATCGAAAATCAGTCCCAAAGTCGCCTTCACCGCGTGGAGGTACTCTCAGCTTATGTTATTTTATAATAATACAGTGAAATTAGCGGTAGTTTTGATTTCCACATCAGACGTTTCTGATCTTCGATTTTTATAAGTCAACAGGAAATGCCCATCAGACCGAGCAACTTTTGCTAAGACGTTATTCCTATAAGTGTTATGGTGTACCGGGGCTCTTGGAGTTCCACAACAGGTGTTCCAGATCTTCGATTTTTATAAGTTAACAGAGAGTGCACATCAGATTGAACAACTTTTGCTGAAACGTCATTCCTACATATGTTATAGTGTAGCTGGGCGCTTGGAATTCCACAACAGATGTTCCAGATCTTCAATTTTTATACGTCAACAGGGAGTGCTCATAACAACTCTTGCTAAGACGTCATTCCTTTATATGTTATAGTTAAGCTGGGCTCTTGTAGTTCCACATCAGGTGTTCCAGATCTTCAATTTTTATACGTTGACAGAGAGTGCTCATCAGGCTGAATAACTCTTGCTACGACGTTATTCCTATAAATGTTATAGTTTAGCTGGGCTCTTAGAGTTCCACATCTGGTGTTCCAGATCTTCAATTTTTATACGTCAACAAAGAGTGCTCATCAGGCTGAACAACTCTTGCTAAGATGTCATTCCTTTATATGTTATAGTTAAGCTGGGCTCTTGTAGTTCCACATCAGGTGTTCCAGATCTTCAATTTTTATACGTTGACAGAGAGTGCTCATCAGGCTGAATAACTCTTGCTACGACGTTATTCCTATAAATGTTATAGTTTAGCTGGACTCTTAGAGTTCCACATCAGGTGTTCCAGATTTTCAATTTTTACTTATACGTCAACAGAGAGTGCTCATCAGGCTGAACAACTCTTGCTAAGACGTCATTCCTTTATACGTTATAGTTTAGCTGGGCTCTTGGAGTTCCACATCAGTTGTTCCAGATCTTCAATTTTTATACGTCAACAAAGAGTGCTCATCAGGCTGAACAACTCTTGCTAAGATGTCATTCCTTTATATGTTATAGTTAAGCTGGGCTCTTGTAGTTCCACATCAGGTGTTCCAGATCTTCAATTTTTATACGTCAACAGACAGTGCTCATCAGGCTGAACAACTCTTGCTAAGACGTCATTCCTTTATTGCTATAATGTAGCTGGGCTCTTGGTTTTCCACATCAGGTGTTCCAGATCTTCAATTTTTATACGTCAACAGAGAGTGCTCATCAGGCTGAACAACTCTTGCTAAGACGTCATTCCTTTATAATGTTATAGTTAAGCTGGGCTCTTATAGTTCCACATCAGGTATTATCATCGGGTATATCAATAATTTTGAATCGGGACGAAAAATAAAAGTCTTTCTAACTGTAGTATGTTCATACGACGGGTAGAGAGAATATTTTTTCCCTCCTTTTGCACTTACGCAAAACCAAATACGTGATTATCTCCTAAACGGTAAACGACACAGATACGACGATTAAAGAGAACTTATTCGAAATATAGCTATGAACACGTAGGTAATGTCAGTGCAGATACGTCAGTTTGTGAGATACGACAGTTAGCGGGGAGGGCGACGTTATGTGGCCAGCCACTCGCACTCGTATTGCCGGTCCTTTGACTCGCGAGCAAAAATCGACAAAATAGGGAGCAGTGGGCAGGACGAGGAGCAATGACGTGTGGCATGACGAGTAATGTTGCCACACTATGTCTCTGCCTCCTTTCCTCGTTACTTCCCATGCCACTCGTCGAGTGTGTGGCAGGCGCATAAGGTTCCTTACTGCGATTTCTTTATTATTATAGTTAATGTTGTGTGACTTGGCCGTTGGAGGGTACACAACGGTACAAAACCAGGTGCTCCATAACACCATTGCACCTATCTTGACTTGTACCCACTAACAAACGGCCATTTCTGCGTTCTGGTCTTATCCAGAGGTTCTCAAATAAGGGCCTGAAAATGTGGCGAAATGGTACCAGTAAAGGATGGTACGGCAGTGTTTGCTTTGCGCTCGACTTTGGCGGGGGCACTGCCGTGCCCCCCGATGTGTACGTTGGTAACAGAACTCATTGGTTCTATAACAATAATAATTATTATTTTCAAAATCATTCGTCAATCCTGTGGTGTAGCCTCTACGGACTACGTCGTAGACCGTAGGCTCTACGAGATTGCTACGACGCGCTACGAAGTGCTACGCGGGACCACAGAGTGATAAAAGAAAATTTAAACAATTTCGAGTAAAAATAAAGTAAAATAAATCAAAAGTTGGTATGTACAGAAGCCAGCAGGTCAACCTACGCGAATCTGTCAAATTTTACCAATCGAAAATCAACCTTCGACTATTGTCATAATGTTGAAAATCTATTAAAGAAATTTGACTGATTGAAGTAAGTTGATGTGCTGTCGTCTGTACATAATTAAGTTTTAAGACTACAAATAGAAATTACTACCTATACTCATGCAAAGAAATTCAATTGTTTACGTTTAAAACCAAGCTTAGCAACTCGTTCAGGAATAACCGAAATATCATAACACTATGTAAATAGTCGGTGTTACGCAAACCTGCGCCCGCGCAGAGGTAAATGTACACATTAAAGTAAACAAATATATAGGTGATATGAATAGAACAGTTGTCCAGGAAATGACATAATATTGTCCATAAAAAATCTATAACAGTCCATACTTTGGTACTTCAAATGAGTCCTCCCACCCAGGGCAGGGCAGGAGGGACTATCAGACTTGTACTGACTAAAATCCACGATGTCCCTTAGCCCTTTACGTTCCGAGGTCACGGTAGCTCGTAAGTCCCGAGACCCTCGCAGGTTTTGGCCCTTTAAGGGGGGGCCCGTCATTATGCTGACACTCTTTGAGGTGCGCGTGGAACACAACGCGCCGTCGACCCGGGCATGGTCCATGATCAGACAGCGAGTCGCCTATTACTCACCGCTCGCATGCCCGCGCTAGAATCAGATGCTGGCAACGGAAAAGAATCGGAAAATCTAAATAAATATCCAACAATGAGACTCCTAGCACTTGTAGTAACGAAGTTTCATACAAACTATCAACCCCAAATAACTTTTTGAAAAAAAGGGAACCGACTTCAAAACCAAACACAAAAAGTGTAAAATAACTTTTCTTTCGGAAGTCGGTGGCTTTGTTTTTTATTTCATTGACTATGGCCACCGACTTCCGAAAGAAAAGTTATTTTACAGTTTTTTGTGTTTGGTTTTGAAGTCGGTTCCCTTTTTTTTCAAAAAGTTTTTTTATTTTTCCCTTTTTTAGTTTGATATTCACTAAAAATCTTCATATAATCGGCGTCTTTGAAAACCTACAATCCTGGTAAGCAACAAAAACGGATCAATGCGGGCAACTTCACGAGATATCCATTAACCGGTGTAATGTGGAGGCGACCAATTGGTCGGCTTTCAATTGTTATATACTAAAACGTTTCCCAGAATGTAACGAACACTTTTCTGAAAACCGCATCAAAATCGGTTCAGCCAAACGCGAGATAATCGCGGACAAACATACATACATACAAACAAACATACAGGTCGAACTGAGAACCTACCTTTTTTTTGAAGTCGGTTAAAAAAAACTTCTTATAGGTAGGGGAACAGTGTATAAGACGGGGACCTTAATAATCACGAGGTATAATGGGGACATACACTCTTTAGGCATACTTAACACAAGACTAACGTAGAGCAAGCGCCATCAGGACGTCATTTGCAAGCGGCCAGACGCAAATGGCGTCCTGTTGGCGCTTGTGCTACGTTAGTTTTGTGTTATGTTTGCCTTAGGTGTGTGATTTCCCATCATACCTCGTGTCTCCGTCTTATACACTGTTCCCCTACTACATGCTTTGTATGTAAAAGTTCTTTGCCCATGCTGTTGTTTTTCAGCCTATTAAAGGTTGTTAGTGTTTTACAAATAACCCTGTATTACCAGTGCATAATAAATAACAAGTTAGGTAAAGAAAAATAGAAATTACGACCTTTCACATCAATTAAACAAGATAAATCGTCTACAGTTAAATATACAGAAACACATAGTTACAGAGATACTTCGAGTTTACGATCCAAAAACACATGAATTTTCACTAAATCTAATTAATTCTGAAATAACACCTAGCTGTTACATGAAACACACTTTGAAAACTATGTTTGAAAACTGAAAACTTTCTGCATGTCGCCAGTTCGATTACCGCAAGGAACAAAAATATTTGTATGTTTTACAAGTAGTTGTTCCGTTTAAAGTGTTTGTCTACAGTGTACACACATATAAAAAAATTGTGATCACAAGCATAAGCTGATTTTTTTTTAATTTATGGAAATCAATTGAACTGTTTTGTATTCTAAATTTATATTTTTAATAAAGAATCTAAAAAGAAGAAGAAAGATTCCGATTTTTCAAAGTCATCGTAAACTTTTTTGATGTGTAATACATGTGAGTTTCAATGTTTGTAAACGCAAACACGATACAGAAGAAAATACTAGTGTGAGGCAACGTTTATTTTGTTCAAAAACAAAGAAAAAGTTCATCTAATATATAAAATTCTCGTGTCACAGTTTTCGTTGCCATACTCCTCCGAAACGGCTTGACCGATTTTGATGAAATTTTTTGTGCTTATCCGGTATCTATGAGAATCGGCCAACATCTATTTTTCATCCCCCTAAATGTTAGGGGTAGTACACACCTAATTTTTTTTTTTTATTATTTATATGGCAAAACAACGTTTGCCGGGTCAGCTAGTGATGTTATAAAAGCAAAAGTATTGTGTGCATCCACACAAACTTTCGCATTAATCTTCTCTTTCAAACAGAAACTACTGAACGGATTTGAATGAAATTTGGTACAGAGATAGATTATAGCTTAAAATATCGTATAGGATAACTCTTATCCCAGTACTACATTCCCGTAGGATAATTATCGACACAAACGCGAGCGCAGGCGCTGGCAACGGCTTGTGTTTGCAAAATCATAAAAGTTTCATATCGTGATAAGTCACGTTGAAAGAATCGTGCGCCAGAGAGTGTTATAGCGACGACTGTCCGTTGAAAATAACTAAAGTTTTAGTATACATTTAAAAAATAACGTTTAGCTTTTCAAAGAACATGAAATTACAGACAAAACATCTCGTTTGAAAGAAGTGTTTAAATCTTTAAAAGTGGCATTTTTTTTAATTTTATACTGTTAAGCAATTAACTTTTCTTTTTAAAATGTGTTTGGTTGAATTTAAGTACACTTTATAGAAAAACAAATAATATTTAGAATGAAAAACACACAGTTTACCTTATCACCCTACAGTATAAAAGAAAGTCGCGTCCCGCTGTCTGTCTGTCCCTTTGTATGCTTAAATCTTTAAAACGATACAACGGATTTTGATGCGGTTTCTCTTAATAGATAGAGTGATTCAAGAGGAAGGTTTATAAGTATATACCATCCATAATACAGTAGATATTGCACCCTCACGGAATCGGGGCGGATCGCTAGTTTACTAATAAGACTTGTAAGTTATCTACTTATGTTTTAAACAAATAAAAATATCTTTATCATTAAGAGTCAATCTCTGAAACTCTTCATATTAAAGGGAGCAAGAACAAACATATATAATACCTATAAATCATATTCCACAACTATCACACAACGCCATCTAGTCCCAAGCTAAGCAGAGCTTGTGTTATGGGTACTAGACAACTGATAAACATACTTATATATTTATAAATACATAAATATTATAGATAAATTACACCCAGACACAGAACAAATGATCGTGCTCATCACACAAACATTTGTCCTGGGTGGGAATCGAACCCACGACCTCCGGCATAGCAGTCAGGGTCACTAACCACTAGACCAACAGGCCTGTCAAATGTCCTATAATTGGCACATATCACATAAACACACTTTTAAAACAAAGAAATGAAATAAAAACTTTTTCATGGATAACTATACTGTTACTAAGTGCAAATAAGAGATCTTTCTTCAACATAACCAAAGTAAATAATACGTAAATAAAGAAATTAAAGTTTCACTTCAGTACATAAAAAATACAACCATAAAAAATTAAGTTACAACTAAACAAAAAATAAGAACTACTTACTCACCAATTCAAAATCATATTCACTCACATACATAAAAAAAAACACAGAACATCAAAATAGAAACTGAAAAGTTTATTTTTAACTCGAAATATCACGAATTTCAGGCGCGTTTCAGAGAGTATTTTTAAAGCCAGCCGCGACCGTGTCGTGCTCCGGCTCGGATACATCTGAAATACATCCAGACAAACCGAAGAGAATTGGGAAAATATAAAATTACTACTGTAGGGATGGGATTTGCATATATCGATAGATTAAATCATTCGTAAATCGTTGAGCCCCTTTTTTTAGGTGGTTAAATCATCAAATGTGCCCTCCTGCCTAAGGAGGATACTACTGGTAGTATCCGGGTCTGGACCCGTGACGGTGGTCCTTCAATTGCCCTTTACGTTCCAGGGTCACTGTTACCTGATGAGACAGTCCCGCGACACCAGCAGGCTTTGACCCTCTAAGGTGGGCTTCGTCATTAGGTGCGTCTCCACAGAGCGCGCAGCCTCGCGAGGCATTTTCGGCGCGAAGCAGCTCGGTTGGTGTGGACGTGTCTCGGGCGAGGCAAGTGACAGCGCTGCCGCGGTCGAGCGACCGAGCACCCGAGCCATCCAGTGTCGGCTTTTGCTTTGCTCGTGTATATTGTTTCGTGCCTCGGTCGAAAACCAATAGACGCGTCCACACAGAGTGAGCAGCCTCGTTTGTCAGTTTCCTCGCGCAGCAAATGCCTCGCGAGGCTGCGCGCTCTGTGTGGACGCACCTATTCGTAAATCTCTGAGATGTCTTTTAAAGAAAGAAATACACAGATTTAAGTGGACCTACCTAGTCAGTGCAAGCATTTTCATTTGCCGTATAGCTTGACTCATAATAATACAAGAAGCTCAACGATGGACATGAAAACGACAAGTTATGGCTCGCCGTCTGATCAGGGACCGTACCAGCGATGGTTAAAAGAGCTCTCAGCAATCTGACGGGGCCATTGAGGGCCAAACGCTTGCCGGAATCGCGGGACTGTAAACGGGTTTTAACCGTGACTCTGGAGCGTAAAGGGCTATCGAAGGAACACCGTGGATTTTAGTCAGCACAAGTCTTCATTCCCTTCTGCACCACTTAGGGCAGGAGGACTTATTCGATGTTTTTACTAACCGATTGCGCGTCGATAAATGTGGGAGCACCCTTACTTAGAGCTCTGCAGAAAGTTCGTGACGTGAAAAATTAAAAATAAACGTTCAAACGGTTACGTAAAAAAACAAAGGATAGTTCACCTCATGTCTTCATCAGAAGTTTAAGTGTGGTGCTGCTCCACAAACGATGAGGCGCTTAATATCGTGCCCTGCCAGCTGGTCGTTACAGGAACAGTTGGCAGGGCACGCAAAAGAGACAGAGCTAAACATGTCGTCTAGCGCCATCTCGTTCCCACTGTGGGTTGATGGACGTTTCTGAGAGCGCTAAACTCGTGGGGCAATTTTGGGCCGACTCAATATACATAGATTATATTGTCATCTAGAAGCTACGTGATATCTTCTCATCAAGAATCCCACAGTGTCTCAAGACAAGGGTGTTTAGCCAGTGTGTGGTGCCAGTGATGACATATGGCTCTGAAACGTGGTCTCTGACTGCTGGCCTTTTAGAGAGACTAAGAGTCACTCAACGAGCAATGGAAAGAGCTATGCTCGGAGTTTCTTTGCGGGATAAAATCCGGAACATGGATATTCGGCGAAGAACCAGAGTCACCGACATAGCTCATAAAATTTGCAAGATAAAGTGGCAATGGGCAGGCCACATCGCTCGTAGAACTGACAACCGATGGGGAAGAAAAGTTCTCTCATGGCGACCACGGACCGGAAGACGCAGCGTAGGTAGGCGACCACTAGGTGGACTACAGACAGAGAGAGGGTCGCGGGCAACCGATGGATGCAAGTGGTGAATTGTCGTTCGTCGTGGCGGTCTAAGGGGGAGGCCTATGTTCAGCAGTGGACGTCTTCCGGCTGATGATGATGATGATGATGAGATTTTCATCGACACGATAAGAAGGATACGCTGACTATCGATATAAAAATCTATCGACTGATCCCATCACTAAACGTCTAGCACCTGGCATTGCCCGGCACGTTCCCAGAACCGATTGTTTATTTTAGAAACATCATGTATATTTTGTTTTAGAAACATTCTGTATACAGTTTTGTTTGCAAGTCTCATTTGTGCGTTTAGTGCAATTTTCTGTAACAGTAGGCCACGCTTAAATGAATGCCGAAGTGATGAGGATGGCGGCTGGCTAATAGCGGCCATACACCATACTGCCTATCGTACAATCGGCATGACGATCGATTTGATCAAATTGGCAGTTCGTCCATATACACCATACACCATACTGCCTATCGTACAATCGGCATGACGATCGATTTGATCAAACTTCAAATCGGCAGCAGTGATGCCAACTTAGCACTTTATAGCTAGATCTAGCTATTATTCGGTGACAGACAGCTACAATTTTATAAAACTTGTGGCTTAACTTTTTAGCTACTTTTTTACCGACTTGTTTTATCCCACTAGTGGGAATCAGTTGGTAATACAAGTGAAAGTGAGTTCAATCGATTTTCGACTTTATTGACATTTATGCAAACACCGGATTTTAATGAAGGAGCAATGTTAGCTAACGAGAATGTGAGAAAAAACAAACTAAATTTTGAATGTCAATAAGGTCGAAAATCGCTTGAACCTGTTTTTTTAACTTGCTTAACGATAGCAAGTTAAACAAAGGTTCAGGCGATTTTCGACCCTCCATTCCATTCCACTCCACTCCACTCCACTTCACTCCACTCTCCATTACAGTCCAGTCCATTCCATTCCATTCCATGTTAATACACACATTACCCTCCTTTGCGTCGCGCAGTCTGTAAAAAGTGTCGTTACAATTTTTTCCGCCTAGCCCCCTTTCGCAACGCGCCATAAGGAACTTCGTTCCAAAAAAATATACGTTTCGAATTGAGAACCTCCTCCTTTTTTTACGTCGGTTAAAAAGTAGCTACCGAATATTAGCTAGATCTAGCTATAAAGTTGCTAAGTTGGTATCACTGCTGCCGATTTGAAGTTTGATCATTCCAATTTGATCAAATCGATTTGATCAAATTGGCATGGTCAAATCGATTTGATCAAATCGGCATGATCAAGCCTATTGTTATGCCAATTTGATGGATTCCACGCCCACACACGGTCAAATCTAATAGCGGCCATACACCATACTGCCTATCGTACAATCGGCATGACGATCGATTTGATCAAATTGGCAGTTCGTCCATATACACCATACACCATACTGCCTATCGTCCAATCGGCATGACGATCGATTTGATCAAACTTCAAATCGGCAGCAATGATGCCAGCTTAGCAACTTTATAGCTAGATCTAGCTATTATTCGGTGACCGACAGCTACAATTTTATAAAAGTTGTGGCTTAACTTTTTAGCTACTGTTTTACCGACTTGTTTTTTTACCGGTCTATCCCACTGGTGGGAATCAGTTGGTAATACAAGTGAAGGTCGGAAAACATTTGCTTATCGTTAAGCAAATGTTTTCCGACCTTCAAGCGATTTTCGACCTTATTGACATTTATGCAAACACCGGATTTTAATGAAGGAGCAATGTTAGCTAACGAGAATGTGAGAAAAAACAAACTAAATTTTAAACGTCAATAAGGTCGAAAATCGCTTGAACCAGTTTTTTCCACTCCACTCCACTGTAAAAAGTGTCGTGACAATTTTTTCCGCCTAGCCCCCTTTCGCAACGCGCCATAAGGAACTTCGTTCCAAAAAAATAAACGTTTCGAATTGAGAACCTCCTCCTTTTTTTTACGTCGGTTAAAAAGTAGCTACCGAATATTAGCTAGATCTAGCTATAAAGTTGCTAAGTTGGTATCACTGCTGCCGATTTGAAGTTTGATCATTCCGATTTGATCAAATCGATTTGATCAAATCGATTTGATCAAATCGGCATGATCATGCCAATTTGATGGATTCCACGCCCACACACGGTCAAATCTAACTGATCAAATTGGCAGCGTCATGCCGATTGTACGATAGGCAGTATGGTGTATGGCCGCTATAACTGATCAAATCGGCAGCGTCATGCCGATTGTACGATAGGCAGTATGGTGTATGGCCGCTATAAGCGGCTGGGGATTGGCTTCTGCGCTAAGTATCGCAGGTATTAACTGACAAATGCTTGCAGTGACTGGGGTGCGTTTAAGTCGATTATCCAGGTTAAAATTTATACTGAGTAAACGTCAAACACCCCGTTCAAGCACACCGCGAGGTGAAAAATTAAACTGACTAAAATTTAATCTGCCCCGTTCACGGTCGTCAGCTGGTATAAGTTTTCGCCTGACTAGGATAAATTTTAGCGACCTTTTTACCTCGCTAAATTTTATCCTGCTGTCAGATTGACATTGAGTTTTGTTGTTAATGCTCGATTCGCGCCGTAAAAACTAATATTTTTATTTTAGAGAGTACCTAATTCATCGTCTCGGTGAATAATATTTGTGGATCATGGATATAATTAATAATACATCGGCAAATTGATTTTTCATGTTCCGGTCCATTTTTACTGTGTAATAATTTCGAGATCACAAGTTAAATCCTAATTTTACGGAGATTAAAATAAAATATTCGGACTGTTGAGTTGAATTGAATTGTTACTTGATTGATAAACTGAGCTGTCAATTGAATTTGACAGCTAACATTGACAGAAACCTATGACTCCGTTCAGCGAACCCTCGCTAGTTTAATTTTTATCCGGCGAAAAGGAGAAACCCAAACTCCATAGAAACCTGGGCCTGGCGTTACAGAGCTGGAATTTTGCCATAAATTAGAGCACCTAGTAAGATTTCACGAGCCCAATTTTCACGTCTCTCAGCAATGGCCAAATTGGTAAAATCAGACAATGTTTACGTATGTTAGGTTATTTTTTTATTTCTTAACTGCCCTACACTAGGCATTTCTCCTGTGTCGTGGGTGTGTTTACAAACATTTAAACTCACATATACAAACACCCAGACCCGGAACACCTACATGTAAATAATACAAATATTTGTTCCGTGCGGGAATCGAACCCGCTACATGCTGCATACCAATCGCTCAGCCACCACGATATTTAAATTAAAAATGTTTTGTTGAGGCTGTTTTCTGCGTAAATATGGAATGCACATGCGCCGAGCTGTAGCACTTGCAACCTATCATGATGAGGTTTAGGTACCTACTTACATAAAAAGCGGTGAATCCAGATTAATATTCCTGAAAACCTCAGCTGAAAACTATGTTTGTTAGATAAGGCCCACTTACATCACTAATGGCTTGCATTTTTAAACATTGTATAATTTACTACTAGGGGTTTTGATGCTATCTCAAATTACAGTAAACTGCGATTGCAACAATAGGTTTATTTAAATTAAAAGCCGTATTATTGAGATAAGGTTTTATTAATCACCTTCTTCATTAGGATTCTCATAATATACTTAGTAATATAGTATCTAGAAATTGTGCAGGAAGTAATTGACTACCCTGGTGCTGTGCCCAACCAAGATATCATATTATGCTCATGGTGTGGGTACAGTACCCAACCGTTCTTTTGCCAACGATACAGGTGCAGTAATATTGGATTATAGCATTCCTTCCACTTAAAGAACTGTCAACTAATATACACCGTGACTTTTTAGTCGTCTTACAAAAGTGGTCCACTTAATGTATCCGACATAAAATACCTCTAGGCGCGATTATTATTTTTTTATCATTAATTAAGATAATAGGTACGAAAAAAAAAATAATACATTAGAAATATGAAACACCCTGTTAAAAATGTTTACGTATCAAACTGTACGTACTTACCTACCTAGCGCACGATTCGAGCAGATCATTCCATCTCCATTTTCAATGAGACAAAATATCGCAAGCCAATCTAGCATAGTCCACGTGGACTGTCGTCCAATCAGATTGTCCAACGCTATCCCTACAAGTGCAGCGCGTGCGACGCCCCGCCCCTTTCACTTAAAAGTAGGTGAAGGTCAGTCTTGCTTACTTTAGTTGCGTCCGAAACCCCGGAAGTGGAAGTGTGCGCGCGCGCTACCGGGAGTCAAGCGTTGTTGTCCGCGATCGGTACTTAGTGAAACGACGAGTAGGTAAACCTACCTAATAATAAGTGATAGTAACTATCGGTACTCGAATATCGAGTATCTACAAATGTTGCGCCTGTACGCAATAAGTGGTGACAATTTACTCGAAATGTTACTACGTAAGCGTGAGAGTGTAAGAGTGACTTTAAATAAATAATTAAACGACATCCAAAAACGTGCTCGTTTGTGCATCGAACAAGGTGGTAGACAATTTGAACAGTTGCTACAATACAGGTAAAGCCGCTTAGGTCTACTTATGACAAATAAAAAGTGATCATTAATTGTAAATACGAAATTAGTAATTAGTGTAAATATCAGTTGATTCCCATTCTCTCAATACACCGCAAACAATTTACATACTACTTATTTCAATAACTATCTTTTTGATTGCTAGCTAGGTATTTATCACGTTATTAATAGTAGGTAATTCTGGATTTATTTTAAATGTACTCGTAAGTAGGATGTGTAGAAACATAGTCGAATTTTATCTTTTCTTCTTTTAATCAAATTTTGATCAGTGTTGTTTGTTACTGATATCGAACATTTTTTGTTAACGCTAAGACGACCCACTGACCTAATCTCCACTTATTAGGTAAGTACTTACGTACCGTACATCACTTTGTTTCAGTTTTACGAGTATTATGAAAAATGTGTTTGACGGTCCTAAGCCCGTAAAAGAATGAAGGAAGAATTGGAATTAAGTGGCTTTTAATGAACAAACTGCTACATACTTACTGAGAATATTAAGACTGCAATAGGCAATAGTAAGAAACCTATTTTGCGCTAGGGCACATGGCTAGGGTGAATGAACTGTGATAATACGCCGCGCCGCCGCGCCGCGCCGCTGCCGCTCCAATGAGACAAGGCTCGCGCCGCGCTCGCTATAGGGTGTTTCTAAAACTGCGCCTTGCATCATAATAATGAATAATATTTTTAATTTTTATTTATTCAAATCTCATAAATACCTATTTTTTTATTATGAACGTTTACTAGTCATTGGATACATGAACTGGGCTGCTTTTGTAAGACGACTAAAAAGTCACGGTGTATAAACGTAATACATCTTATTACTAATACGTCTGGATTTTATTCTTCCTCTTAACATCCAGGTTGAGTCTGATGTTGACAGCTCTTGCTGCAGGTCACCGGTCACTTCTCTACATACTTTTATGTATGGAAGGAATGTCCTCAGTATTTGGCTCATTGACAGTTGATGAAGTTGCACCAGATGTTGAGGGGCCTGATTGAAAATGCCGGGCACCTAACAAGAGTGACAGACAACACTTGAAGCACCCATCTGAAAATAATTTATTTACATTTAAGGATGCCTTTTCACCGGAGATGAGGAATTCTTTATTGCCCACTTTGAGAAAGACTGATCTAAAGAAATCCTGCAAATGATCTTAACCATTATCACACTGTCTCTCTATTTCACTTAAATGTTTTAGCATCAAAAATTCAATTTTTTATTGCTCTTTTTATCAAAATGAAACTAAAAAATGACATAAATTAACCGTGAATAACACTAATATACTAACCGTGCGTGGTAAGATTCATTCTCTTATAACTTTGTGTATTCTGCATTCTTGAACTGTACCACTCCTAAGTTGATGGCAGTGCACAGTATTATTATTGCCTCGAAAAACGGACATTCCCTTTTTATTAACTTATAAGATAGAACAGTTTATTTTAAAAGTAAGAGTAGGGTATTTTACTCTTACTTTTAAAATAACCTGTTCTATCGGATAAGTTAATAAAAAGGGGATGTCCGTTTTTCGAGGCAAAAATAATACTGTGCAGTGAACTCTTCTCAGAAGAGAACGTCCACAGTGAATACACACTTGCCAGTGTCCTATAGGCGTCTGTTCACTCTCTTCTGGTCTGTTTCCATCAAGCATTGGCATGATTCCAGCAAACTTGACAGATACAGTCATTTTCATTTACCTGAAGCAAACATTCATCATTTGACTATTAGTTCTAGCATTTAGCAATAAGCATCTGAGTGGCTTATTTAGACAGGTTCTGTGCAGATTGGTGTTATTACATGCTTACAAAAATGTTACGTTATAGAAATATCGCATATTAACCAATTGAGGCGCGACCCATTCCTGTACAATTGAAAGAATCACTTCATCTTCCAATCTTCGCCTTCCTATTGTGTTGCAGCGATCCGTTGCTATTCCACAATTAATGCACAAGCTCATGATACCGTATCATCCAATCGTCAGAAGAGCATTATCCAGATCCAGTCTTCTAGCAAAGGTCAGCAGGAATTAGTCAGAAGGCAATCAGTTTCGGAGTCCAGTATTCGAGCAGAGGTTTAATATTGTAATAAATCTCGAGAATTCGAAAAACACATTCACTTGATTTTTCAATAAAGTATTGTACACTGACTTGAGCAAACAAAGATACGAAAAACGAATAACAACAATAACAATAAATAAGATGACAATTTGACGACAGGCGTTGACATTGACATTTGCTGTTTACTAGTGCAATCCGTGTGCAATTCGCGTTGCAATCGATTTTGTCGATTATTTATTTCCTTTAATGATTTTTTAATCGTGCTTACGTTAAAAAATAATTAGATTCCAGATTTTTTTATTTGACAATGATTTCAATAACTAAAAAGCAATTATACTAAAATAATGGAGTACTATTCAACTATAATTTGTAATTATTGATATCCGCTAAATCGATTACATTCTAAGGGTACGCTCTATTGTTTAATGCCAGTGTTTGCAAAGTAAGTGACATGAAATGAAATAAGTGCTGTAACGGTTTACAAAGGTTGTTTAAAACAAAAAAAAATAGAAATGTACTTTTTTTAGACTTGGCCATTGTAATTGAGGCTAAGATTTAAATGGGTTAATTAAGCAAAATAGTAGATTTTTTGGTACATATTTCATTCGTGTAACGGCTAGGCCCAGAAATGGGTTTCTCCTTTCGCCGGCGGCGGCGCACTTAAACGCACCCCTGGACAGGTTCACTCGAATTTGTTTGATGTCTTCAAAAGACCATTTCAGACATTAACCTGCATGGTCCTCGTATAACAAGATCTACATAATTATAATGTCTGGACTTTAAAAGAGACTGTGACCTCCGAGTTTGTTTCGGTTGTTTCTTCCCAGAGTAGTCAGGTACGAAACACCGGCCTCATCTAGTTTTATGAAAATACGTTTAAAAGGTGTTGATATAACCTACTTGCATAAACAAACATCATTTCATTGCATCATTTCATTTGGTTCATTTCCTGAACAAATGTTTGCAAGATCTACAGCACACACAGCATGATCAATTCTCTACAATCTAGTATTTTTTTTCCGATTAAGCCACGAAAGAACATAAATTTTCTACATTTTAAACGTGATAGTCAGTCGCTCCATGTAAAATACTGATATTCAGCTACATCTAGTTCGACTGGAAGCAGACCACAATATATGTAGTTGGGAAAATGAGATGAAGACATTTTAAACACTGTCATAATATGATGTCAGAAATCCTTCTACACTGTGACTTAACTTAACACTTTGTCTTTTCTTCTTAAAAAACGATTTTCTATGGTGTGGTACGCGTATTATTGTTTCAGGTCTGGGTAAACACCCACACGTCCCACACCCATGTATGTGTATTTGAGTTAAATATTTTTTTGTAAACACACCCATATACAGGAGAAATTCCTAGTGTGGGTTGCCCCTCATTCAATTTAAAAAAATCAATTCAGTTTAGCAAATTTACCAAAACGCACGTGTCCTTCACTGAACAGTGAGCTTTTTTAAACATACGTTTAAGTATCGCCTAGTTTCAGTAAAAATAGACTTAATTGTTGTTTTCAGTCGGAATAACCTTTTGAAATCAAAGACCTGATTAATGTATTATGAAGGTCAGATGGTCATCGCTCCTGAAACCACTGAAACCGCTTGAAACATCGCACGATGGAAATTCGGTCACGGCAGCCAATCTCGGCGGAGATAGAACAACTAACGCCGCGCCGGGTTGGTCTCATACCCACTACACGAAAACAAGACGCACCAGCCGATCTTCCGGGTAAAGCCGCGCTTGCTGACGTTGGTCTGTGGATGGGTGACCTCTGTCATAGCGAGTTTCCTCCGTGCTTCGGAAAGCACGTAAAGCCGTTGATCGCGGCTGTCATTTATAGAAATTTAACAGTCGTTACTGTTAGTCAGAAGCTCATAAGTCTGACAACCAGTCTTACCATGGGGTATTAACTGGGTTGTGGAGGTCTGATAGTCAGTCGTTCCATGTAAAATACTGATATTCAGCTGCATCTGGTTCGACTGGAAGTAGACCACAATATAGTTGGGAAAAGACAGTCAGATGATGAGATAATGGTGATAGCTATAGGCTCGCCCCTTAGGTATTCTATAGGACTTAAATATAACTGGCGAATTGTAAATATTATCTAAATCTCTGTGTTACTGTTTGAGCTGCTAAAACAGACATATTTTACTGTCTACATACAACTTAATCAGTGCACTAACATTGCATATAGCATGCATAGTAATTTTATTATAAACCCTAGTTTCCTGCACAATTTTCCTTATCATTGCTAGTTGATGATGACGGGGCCCCCCTCTAGAGGGCCAAAGCCTGCCGGGGTCGCGGGACTTATACCATTACCGTGACCCTGGAACGTAAAGGGCCAATGAAGGACACCGTGGATTTTAGTCAGTACAAGTCTGACAGTCCCTCCCGCCCTGCCCTGGACAGGAGGACACATTTGATGATTTTACCACGATAAAAAAAAAAACATTGCTAGTTGATGACGAATATAATTTATCTGTTTTTGCGACACGGTTGCGTCGCGGGTTCGATTCCTGCACGGAACAAATATTTGTATGATCTACAAGTAGTTGTTCCGGGTCTTTGTGTTTATGTATGTAGGTTTCTATGTATGTTTTCTAATAATGTTTACTGTATGGCAATTCGTATTTACAATAAGTTACCTAATGCTTTTAAAAATCTAAATCTCATAACATTCAAACAAAAATTATTTAATTTCCTATTGTATAAATGTTACTATTCAACAAATGACTTCCTGAATGAAAAGTTTGATTCAAAATTTTAATTAGATTTCGACTTGCCTTTGAGTTCTTAGTAATTTAACTGAATCTCAGTCCCATGTTCTTGTACTAAAACAACTGTTTAAATATATTGTTGGCAACTGAAGGTGTGATGACACCTTAAGAGTTGGCAACTGAAGGTGTAACGACACCTTAAGAGTCACCCCACCAGCCGGCAACCGACGGCAAGCTCATAAAACGAGACGCGCAGTGAGGAAAGGCCCTTTTTTTGCTTGGACGGCGATCAGGACGGACGTGCTACTTGACCATTGTTGTGTGCTCAGTGATTTTTTTAGGTTATATTTTTGTTCGTGTATCATTGCATTTTTATTGTTTAAATCTATTAGTTAACAATTACAGTGTTCCTTTTCATTTTTATAATTATTTTTGTAAAAAGTGTTGTTCATAGAAATTAAAGATTGTTTATTTTTTTACTTTATTTTACTTCTGATTTCCAACATCAGAAGTGGGATAAAGATTCATTTCGCCCACAAATTAAATTTAGTTCGCAGACTTTTATATTTTACTAAAGCGGGTAGTTGTTAACAATGGATAGATCGAGTCGTTCACGTTCAAAAACTAGTGCACCGCATTCCAAACGATCTCGTAGCCGCCATAAGCGGAATAGAAGGTCACGTAGCAAGTCTCGGGATTGCGATCGCCGTTCCAGGCGCGAACGAGATCATCGTGGGAGCCGCGTGAGGACGCGAAGCCCTGCGACACCGCCTTACCGACAATCGCTTGAGACTATTGTCTCGCGGTTGAAGGTTTTAGAAGAACGTTCGCGGGTAATAGCTACACCGGAAAATACAGGTACTGCTACTGACGTTTCGACTGCCACCACCGAGAGAATAGTGGAGGCAATACAGTCGTTAAAGTCAGTAAGCACCCATCATTTTTATATTTCTAATTTCGACCCAAGTGTGCATGATGTTGATCAGTGGTTTGACGAGGTTGACAGGGCTCTGGTTTTGAATAAGTGGTCACAAAATGAGTGCCTATCCCGCGTTGGGAACTGTCTGAAGGGAGATGCTAAGACTTGGCTTGGAGAATGGGTTACAAATGACCGTTCATGGAACAATTTTAAAAAAGATTTTCGGTCACTTTGTGTTAAAAAAATTGATGTGGCAAATATTTTGTATGAAGTAATGAGCTCTAATTCGGACAGTTACCCAACATACGCTGAATATGCACGTAGATGTTTACTACGTTTACGGATCGTAAAAGGCTTATCAGATGAGTTGATAGTGGCAATTGTTATTAGAGGGATTAAAGACCCCCAAATCAAAGCAACTGCTACTAATGCAAATCTTACGCCTGACAATCTCGTCAGCTACCTGTCTACCTTCGTGAAGCCCACTTCTAAACAGAATGATTCTAAACGTAACAAGAGCCCACAAAAGAATAACTTTAAACGTTCGTTTAGGGGTCAGGGTCCTAAATGTTTCACTTGCGGTCAGACTGGGCATAAACAAGCGGGTTGTCCTAAGCAATCAAAATCAAATAACGCGACTGATCAAATTAAACCTGAATCGAATTCCAGTTCAAATAAGACGGTATGTGCATACTGTAAAAAGACGGGTCATGATATTAGCGCTTGTTTCGCGAAGCAGCGTACAGATAAGTCCAGTAAGAATAAAGTCAATTTTTGCTCTCCCCTTATTCAAAATAAGTCTAGTGACATAGTAGTTGGAACGATTCAGGATATACCTGTAGATGTACTGATTGATAGTGGGGCATTGGAAGTCTCGTTGATTTCATCATCTGTAGTCAATCATTTTTCTTGTTCGAGAAAACCTACTCATAAACAATTGAAAGGAATAAGTAATTCCATTATCATTGTTGATTCTTATGTCACACTTTTAATAGAGCTTGAGGAGATAACCCTCGAAGTAGATTTGCTTATTGTGCCTAGTGAATACATGAACGCACCAATTATTATTGATATTGAATAGGGAAGGGGTAACCTATATAAGGACTAGGGACTCTCAACGTTTAACTCATGATAAAGCTTTAACGAGGGTTTCCACGGTTCAATCTGAGGAGCAACCCAAAGGTTTTAAAAGGACACTAATCGGGGAAGACCTTGAGAAACTCTCCAGAATCCTTGATAAGTATTCCGAATTTATGATTTCTGGCACTGCTACGTCTACAGTTACCACAGGTTGTATGCACATCAGATTGAACAGTGAGGTACATGTTAGTTATCGTCCTTACAAAATGTCCTACAATGAAAAACTTAAAGTCAGGGAGATTATTCAGGATTTACTTAGTAAAGGCATAATACGCGATTCAGAGTCACCATATTCGAGTCCGATTCTTTTAGTAAAGAAAAAGGATGGATCAGACCGTATGTGTGTGGACTTCCGTGCACTTAATAAAATCACAGTTAAGGATAGATATCCTTTACCTTTAATAGACGATCACATCGATCGATTAGGGAAGTCAAAATTCTTCACGGTACTTGATATGGCTACAGGATTTTTACAAATTAAATTATATGAGCAATCGATTCCCTTAACTGGCTTTGTGACGCCCGAAGGGCATTTTGAATATTTGAAAATGCCCTATGGTTTAGCCAACGCTCCCATAGTATATCAACGTATTATTGCGAATACATTGCGCGAATTCATTGAGGCAGGCAAAGTATTAGTATACGTGGACGATTGTATGTTATTGTCCTCTTCAATTGTACAGGGCTTACAGATATTAGACGAAGTTCTAGCAGTTCTGACTAATGCCGGCTTCTCAGTTAATTTGCACAAGTGTTCATTTCTATGCCAAGAGATAGAATATCTGGGTAGAATTATTTCTAATGGTGGGGTCCGACCTTCAACGAGTAAGGTTCAGGCACTAGTAAATGCACCCGTTCCCCAGAACGTCAAACAAGCGAGACAATTTTTGGGCTTGGCTGGTTATTTCAGAAAGTACATAGCCAATTACTCCATAAAAACAGCTTGCATTGCTCGCTTGACGTGTAAGGGCGTTGAATTTGTCTGGGGGCCACAGCAAGAAAGCGTTCGCAAAGAACTGATTAAGTGTCTTACCAGTGAGCCAATATTAGCTATTTTCGACCCAGAGCTTCCCTCTGAGGTTCACACAGATGCGAGTAGTGCAGGTTATGGTGCAGTTTTCCTACAGGTTCATAAGGATGGTAATAAGCATGTGGTTGCCTACTACAGCCAGGTTACCAAAGGTAGTGAACAACGTTACCACTCTTATGAACTGGAAACACTCGCCGTGGTAAAAGCTCTAAAGCATTTTAGGCATTACCTCATAGGGATGCCATTTACTGTAGTGACAGACTGCAATGCCTTAAAAGCCACTCAAAATAAGAAGGACCTACTCCCGAGGGTAGCGAGGTGGTGGATTTACCTTCAAGATTATAACTTTACCATCCAATACAGAAAAGGTGTACTGATACCCCACGCAGATTATCTTAGTCGCAACCCTGTACATGTGATTAATAACATTGAGAAACCGCGTAATTGGGCTCAAATAGCGCAAGCAGGAGACGAGGAAACTCAAACCTTAATCAGGTCTCTGGAAGGAGGAAACTTGGACTCTTCACGCTATGTTAAACGCAATGATATTTTGTACTATCGCTACACACCCGTAGGTGAAGAGCCCAGGTTACTTTGTTACATACCAAAAGGACATCGTTTGAGTCTCCTCCGAATATTCCATGATGAACATAGCCATATTAACGCTGACAAAACTACGGACCTTATATTAAAACACTTTTGGTTCCCCGGTCTCAGAGCTTTTGTTACTAAGTACATATCCCACTGCCTCATATGTATAGCTCATAAGAGAGTTCCACGAGCTCCATCACAACCAATTAACTCATGGTCAAAACCAAATGTTCCTTTTGACACCTTACATATAGACGCTCTTGGCCCATTAGTAGTCTCTAATGGTAATAAACACGTTTTAGTTGTTGTAGATTCTTTTACAAAATATTGTTTATTAAACCCTATTTGTACCCAGGACTCAAATGAGCTAAAACGTGTTATGCAAAATGTTGTGTCTCTCTTTGGAACACCTAAGACAATTGTATGTGATAGAGGTAGGATGTTCCAATCATCTGGTTTTGTATCACTAATGAATGATTTAAGTTGTCAGATTCATTACATTACCCCCGAGATGCACCAAGCCAATGGTCAGGTAGAACGTTACGTTCGCACCCTTCTCAACATGTTGAGGATCGAGGTGAACCACCGGAGAGGGGAATGGTCTGAACAGCTGTGGAAGTTACAGCTGATACTCAACATGACTAAACAAAGGACCACCCAGCAGTCTCCACTAAACCTGCTTATCGGTGCCGAAGGAGCTACCCCTGTCATTCGCACACTAATCCGAGACGTTGCCATTGAATTGTCTAGTGAGAACCGTGAATCGCTACGGGAGATAAGGAGACAAAGGACGGCCGAACGGTTGTGCAAAAATCAAGCCGATCAAGACAGTCGTGTGAATGAAGACCGACCGCCTCCACGTGTCTACAACAAAGATGACCTAGTCTTCGTCATTAAGTATTCCCAATCCACGGGGAAACTTGATCCTGGTATGCGCGGACCTTACCGCGTAGTTGGAGTCCTGGACCATGGCCGCTATGAGCTGCGACTTCTAGCTGGTGGTTATGGGAAGACCACATTTGCCGCGGCACAGTACATGGTGCCATGGAAAGGAGAATGGACTCCTGAGACCTGCTCAGCATTTTTTGATGGCAAGTATTGTTTTGAAGTCTGTGTGATATGCTAACATTGTGCCTATGTCAACAGCCACTGGGAGGTATGCAAACATAGAGCCTATGCCTACTGTATTTGTAAGAGTCTGGGCGGTATGCTAACATTGTGCCTATGCCGACAGCCACTGGGTGGTATGCAAACATAGAGCCTATGCCTACAGTGTTCGTAAAAGTCTGGGCGGTATGCTAACTGGGAGCCTATGCCGACAGCCGTTGTGTGACACGCTAACCAGGTGCCTCTGTCTGCAACGCGACCAAGTTGAAGTACTTGGTGTGTTCTTAGCTAAGATCTTATGTCATGATTTTCTACATGTTTTGTGCATTACGTTTCGTGTATTTTCAGATGTATCGTTTCCACATCTGTTACCTAATGCAATTGTCTGATTACAGGAGACAATGAAGACTCGGACGTCTTTCCAGAAGACACTAATCAGGCAAGACCACCCTTTGGAGCTGACGAGGGCGTCAGAGCATCAGGAGAGGCCGTGTTGGCAACTGAAGGTGTGATGACACCTTAAGAGTTGGCAACTGAAGGTGTAACGACACCTTAAGAGTCACCCCACCAGCCGGCAACCGACGGCAAGCTCATAAAACGAGACGCGCAGTGAGGAAAGGCCCTTTTTTTGCTTGGACGGCGATCAGGACGGACGTGCTACTTGACCATTGTTGTGTGCTCAGTGATTTTTTTAGGTTATATTTTTGTTCGTGTATTGATCATTGCATTTTTATTGTTTAAATCTATTAGTTAACAATTACAGTGTTCCTTTTCATTTTTTTATAATTATTTTTGTAAAAAGTGTTGTTCATAGAAATTAAAGATTGTTTATTTATTTTTTTTACTTTATTTTACTTCTGATTTCCAACAATATAATCATTCTTGACATTATAAATAATAATTCTTGCTATTGTATTTCATAGTAAACGTGTTCCTTGTCATTGTATAACCTAATCTATTTTTTTTTCCCACGTTTTTTTTAAAAATTAGGTATTATATAAAAATACCGTTAATCTTAATTCTTTAAAATATTTGTACGCTGGAAACAGCAGAATATTCCCACGTTTTTATACACTCACTTTTCTTGTTTGTTTGTTTGTAAGTTTGTTTGTTTGTCGTTCCGGTTGGACTTTTGCAACTCAATTTTGAGGCACTTCCCGATAAGCTAGCATCCTGAAATTTTGTACACGCTTTGAGTTCTGATGACAATACATGACTAGCTAAGAAACGTCATAACAAATCCAATATGGCGGCCTCCCCAAGATGGCGGACTGGCTGTTTGAACCCCACCCCCATGATATGGGTATCAAATGAAAGGGTTTGCTGTCAGGAATACGAAAAAAATAGTCACGGGACATAAATCCAATATGGCGGACGTCCAAGATGGCAGACAGGCTATTTGAAATGCACCCCTGTGATATGGATATCAAATGAAAGGGTTTGCTATCAGGAGTACGAAAAAAATAGTCACGTGACTTAAATCCAATATGGCGGACGTCCAAGATGGTAGACTGGCTGTTTGAAATCCACCCCCGTGATATGGGTATCAAATGAAAGGGTTTGCTGTCAGGAATACGAAAAAAATAGTCATGTGGCTTATGCTAGGCTAGGCTATTAATCCAATATGGCGGACGTCCAAGATGGCGGACAGGCTTTGAGGCGATAAGCTAGCAGGCTGAAATTTTCAGGGTAGCTTCAAACCCGATGAACAATGATAAAAATAATAAAATAATTAATAGATTTAAAAAATCTAAAAACCCACGTTTTTAAATGTCCTAAAAAGAAGAAAATAACCCTACGGGGCTGAGAGAGGGGCCACTCAAAACGTGGGGGCGTATCTTTGCAAGTTACACCTACGATCTCACGTGATGTAAATATATCCCATAAATAATCCCTTAAATAATATACGCCCCCACGTTTTGAGTGGCCCCTCTCTCAGCCCCGTAGGGTTATTTTCTTCTTTTTAGGACATTTAAAAACGTGGGTTTTTAGATTTTTTAAATCTATTAATTATTTTTCTGAACTTAATATTGTACCTATGTAACATCTGTATAACAATATTCTGACAAATAAACTTATTATTATTATTTGTAAACGCACCGCAACCCATCATAATAGACAGAAGGCCATAGGCCTGGTCTACAAATTCAACGTTGCTCAGCGTGCAATCGAGAGAGCAATGCTTGAAGTTTCTCTGGTGGACAGAATTCGGAGCGAAGTCATTTGCCAGAGAACCAAAGTAACCGACATTGCGCATAGAATCAGCATGCTGAAGTGGAAGTGGGCCGGCCACGTTTATAGACGGACAGACGGCAGATGGAGCAAACATGTGCTAGAGTGGAGACCGCGAATCGGCAAACGTAGTGTAGGACGCCCTGCGGCAAGATGGGTCGATGATTTGAACAATGTGTCCTTCAATAGCCTTTTACGTTCCAGGGTTACGGTAGCTGTTTAGACCCGTGAACATAGCGGGCCAAAGCCTGCCAGGGTAGCGGGACTAAACAGCAACAGATCCTGCACCGTGTCCTCCGGCCGATCCTCGCAGTGGTGACAACTAGGCGTTCTTCCTTCCTTATCAGACACAGGTACCTCCCGAAACTTCCGTGTCCAGTGAGGACCTGCGTCAGGCGGAAGGTCAGGACGCCGTGACGCCTATCCAGCCACTCCTCAAAGAGGGGTCTTACCGCCGCGATTGCGGCGTGCCCACTTTGGGGGAGGCTTACGTTCAGCAATGGACGGTAATACGCTGATAATATAGTATGTAATGTAACAGACAGAATATTCTCGAGACACAAAATTAAAATGTCCTGATTATAAGTCAATTGTCTGGCCATCAGCATGCATTGAACAATAAACATTGATTGAATCAATCACAAGAGGTAATGGATCGAAATTGAATGTCTTTATTGATGTCGAACTAAATATTACTTCAAAGAAACGGAGGATCTTTCAAGGTCAGTGAATAAATTATGATAACATGAAGATGAACTTCAGGAGAAACAAAAGATGGATGGATTGTGTGAGGAATGGAATTAAAGAAAAGGAGTATATTATGACGAGCGTCTGACAGGAGAGAAACTAAAACACAAAAAAACTTTTTGAAACAAAGGGAACCGACTTCAAAACCAAACACAAAAAAGTGTAAAATAACTTTTCTTTCGGAAGTCGGTGGCTTTATTTTTTATTTCATTGACTATGGCCATCGACTTCCGAAAGAAAAGTTATTTTACACTTTTTTTGTGTTTGGTTTTGAAGTCGGTTCCCTTTTTTTTCAAAAAGTTTAGTATTTTACCCTTTTTATTGTTCCGTACGTCCGAATACAAAAACGGAACCCTTATAGGATCACTCGTGTGTCCGTCTGTCTGTCGCTTACAGTCAATAATCTCCGAATCTACTAGACCGATTGAGTTGAAATTTGGTACACATATCAATTCCTGTGACCTGTGTGTATATGGCAATGACAAAAAACAAAGCCACCGACTTCAGAAAGAAAACAGCGTAAAATGTTCCCACTGATGGGACCCAGGTCTCCTTTCTTTAAGAGGGCGAAGGCTTTAATCCACCATGCGGGCCCAGTGCGGGTTGGTAGATGTCACATGTCTTCGATTTTTGGTACCAGCCACCAGGACATGCCGGTTTCCTCACGATGTTTTCCTTCACCGTTTTGAGAGCGGTGGTGTTGAAATAAAATACACAGAGTAATGCGCCTGGCGGGTTTCGAACCTACAACCTTATAGAAGTCGATAACTGTTTTTAATTTAATTTCGCGATGTAAATACCCGAAAAATGTAGAATAGTCAGTCGCTCCATGTAACATTACTGATATTCAGCTGCATCCGGTTAGACTGGAAGCTGACCACAACATACAGTACCCTGAGCACGAGTTTTCAGTATTTGAGACGTAAAGTAAACTGGAACTTTAACAATTTCAAATTGACAATTTTCAAGGAAAAAATTAGTTCCTTCTTCGCACACCAGAGGCGCTGTTCCATTTTTTCATACAAGAAACGCTGTAAATACTGAAAAGACGCTGTAAAGTAAAAGAGTGAAAACTCGTGCTCAGGGTACAGATACCATGATTTACGGGTAATGACTATTTTTAATATTTCTGTGGGTAATGACGATTATTTGGCAGTGATCACCACATTTTTCTATGAAGAATATTTTTAATGATTTATCAGTAATCCTGTCATTTATAAACATGACATTCTGTTTATGTTAAACTAAATACTGATTCTAACAAGTCTTTTAATCATCCATCATCATCATATCAGCCGTAAGACGTCCACTGCTGAACATAGGCCTCCCCTTTAGACTTACAATAGGACCGGTTGTAAGCGGCCTGCATCCAGCGTGATCCTGTGGTCTTCATAAGATCGTCTGCCCACCTAGTGGGTGGACGTCCTACGCTCTGCTTTAAATTTTTTAAACGTTGCCACACTAAGAATTTCTCCTATATCGTGGGGATGTTTTTACAAACATAGAATCTTGAAACTACGTTCTTCTAGAAGTTCTGTCTCTGGAATCTAATCCGCGACACTCAGTACACAGCGTTAGGGTAAGGCGCGGTTAGGCGACCGCTCATGGCGCCGGATATAAAAGGGCGCCACAGGTCTACTTAATTCCCGTAAATGCCCTTTAGCGAAAAAATCGTTATGGTGGCAAGATTAGAAAATGGAACTCAGTGTCAAATTCGGAGCACTGCACTGCATGCATAGCAGTTTACGTTACCGAAAATCCTGGACCATAGAGAAAAACATTAAATTAAATAAAAACTGGTTGAATTTTGACAAACTTGGCAACTTTGTCAATCTAAAATCGAAATGAAATTGCTGATAACCGCGACCTCGAAGGCTAGAAAAGTAAAATTACTAGTTTTAATAAATGGTAATTTCATTATATCCTTTTCCTTATTTCATATGGGATTGAATTGCAGTTAGGGGGCGCCGTAGAAATCTCGGCCAGGGCGCTGGTGGTGCTAAAACCGGCACTACAATAGTCGATAGCTCAACCGCTGCGATTACGGATAAAATTATTCATCAGCAGTCATGATCTTGAGATAAATCACAAATAGATACCGTGGAACATTCGTCAGCGGTAGCACGTTGTACTTGACTTGATTTGTGCGTGTCCGTTGTTGAATACGGTAATAAGTACACATTTAAAGAAATACTACTCTACTTAACTCTGGTCAATTACTCTCTCTAGTCAATTACTCCTCTTTTACTGTCAAAATTGCTCACTGGATAATAATCTACATGAAGAAACAAAATACTTATGGAGAATGAGAGAATGTGATGTGGAGCAGTGGTGGCCCAGTGGTATTGGCCTCGACTTACGAGTAGTAGGTCGTGGGCGTTCGAACCCCGTCAGGCGCATTACTTTGTGTAATTTATTTCAACACCACTGCTCTCAAAACGGTGAAGGAAAACATCGTGAGGAAACCGGCATGTCCTAGAACCAAAAATTCGAAGACATGTGACATCTACTAATCCGCACTGGGCCCGCGTAGTAGATATTTATGGGCCGCTTCCTCTCACAGAGAGGAGGCCTGTGTCCCAGCAGTGGGAACATTTATAGGTTAATAATGAGCGAAATTATTCTGAACTTCCTCGTTTCTCTAAAAATACCATTCAATTACAAACAATCATCTTTGAAAGCACCAAAATCATCGTCTGCCTGTAATTTCCCAACTATATTGCGGTCAGGTTCCAGTCGAACTAGATGTAGCTGAATATCAGTATTTTACATGGAGCGACTGACTATCAGACCTCCACAACACAGTAACTGGATAATACGATACACCATGGTAAGACTGGTTGTCAGAATAGAGCTTCTGACTAATAGTAACGACTGTCAAAGATCTACAAATGACAGCCGGGACCAACGACTTTACGTGCTTTCCGAGACACGGAGGAAACTCGTGATGACACCCATCCACAGACAAAGCTCGACAAGCGCAGCTTAACCCGAGATAAGCGCGCACAAACACAATTACCTACCTTTTTTTTTTTTTTTTAGGGTGGCAATATCATCAAATGAGTCCTCCCGCCCTGGGTGGGGCGGGAGGGACTGTCAGACTCTTACTGACTAAAATCCACCCGTGTTCCGTCGGATGCCCTTTACGTTCCGGGGCCACGGTATCCTGGATTAAGAAAAATCCGCGACCCCGGCAGGCATTTGGCCCCATAAGGGGGCCCCGTCGGTGACGCGTGAAACACGACGCGCCACCGACCCGGGCTTGATCCTTGGTCGGACGGCGAGCATACCCATTACTCAACGTCCGCAAGCCCGCTCCGCCGCTGTGCCCTCTGCTGAACAGAGGGACACGCGTTGGAGCGTCCACCCGACAGGCTATTTGCATACGGGCAAAGAAACCCCTTAGGCACACAGTGCCTAAGGAGAGTTTTTGCCCGCATCCCAGGGCGCACCGGCCCGAAAAACTGGTCTTCCCCCCGGACGTATCCGAGAGGGAACTCCAGTCTACGGGCGCACGTGGAGGTTTCCTGTCTTAGCACCCCACAATTACCTACCTACTGATTATGTCACCCAGCGATTTTTTTTTGCTGTAGGTAAGTAATGTGCAATGATAAAGAGCTGATTATTATAAATAGATATCTATCGGTGTATTATGACGTATGTACTTGTAGTACGTGATGTTATTGTGTGCGTGTCCATTGTATTTACCATACGGTATTTTTTTTGACGGCACTGGGGCAAATAAAACTTTTTCTGTACCATCCGCCCCGTAACATACCAAGAGCCAATACTGAATCTAACGGGGGCGATGAAGCTATTTTTTATCCGAATCTTTTAGTATTTTTCTTTGTTTCAGATAGAAAATCAGTTCCTAAGCCATTTACTTCACAAAGTTGATAGAATGCACAATACGATCCTGTACCGTTTTGGCAGCAAAAAGAAACAAAATGGCGTTCCACCGTGCACCGCAAAGAAAACTAAGTAAGTAGTCTTTTTTTATCGTTGTAAAATCATCAAATGAGTCCTCCCAGGGCAGGGCAGGATGGACTGTCAGACTTGTACTGACTAAAATCCACGGTGTCCTTCAATAGCCCTTTACGTTCCAGGGTCACGGTATTCGTAGTCCCGCGACCCCGGCAGGCTTTTTGGCCTCGTCATTGTATTGTCTTTGAGGCGCGCGTGGAACACAACGCGCCGTCGACCCGGGCATAGTCCATGGTCGGACAGCTAGTCACCCATTAAGTTTTCTGGTGCAGTAGAATTATTATTTAAATTTATTATAGTGTGCAGTCGTGATTATAGTCAAAAAAAGTAAATTATCGCCAGGCAAGGTCACAATTCAAAACAAAAACAAAATAATGTAGTCATAATAAAAACAATACGTTCAAGTATGTCAAATCAATTAACATAAATTATAATTCATCCGTTATCAATGGAAACAAACACACACGCACACACACATACAACTGATATATTTACATCAAAATTTACCGCGTTACTTCTGCTATTTATATCACCCTTATCTCAGTTAGTAAAGGTTGATTTTTGAATGTATTTGTGTGTTTTTATATTGGTATTACAAGTTCTCTATGGTTTTGACGTTCAAATACTAGTCAGTCACGTGCTTGTGTTGTTAGAGTGAGGACGTTACAAGTTGTTTAATGTAAGTAAATATAATAATACGATGAAATAATAATATTACGATTAATAATACGCCGGCTTTTTCTAAAAAATAGGTAATGAGATTTTTTAGATAAATACACACTCTGGAATCTTTCGATAAAATAATATTTTTGTTTTAAACATTTATTGTAGCTCTTCTATAGGTTCTTTTGACAAAATGGTAGAGTACCTAATTTTCTTTAAAAAAAAAACAATACAAAAGTGTAAGTAAAATTCTTATTTATTAAGCTATTTTTTGTAAATGTATCTAATCTACACTAAAAACTAATATTAGAAAGAGGAAAGATTTGAATTTTTGTGTGTATGTTTGTAATGAATAAAATCAGAAACTACTGGACTGACTTTATAAATTCTTTCACCAGTAATCACCAGTTGAAAGCTGCTTTAGTGTTAGTGACATAGGCTATAGCTAGTTACTAATATATTCGAAGTACTTTCACAAATTCGTAAGTATGACAAAAAGCACTGGCCGCGCTAGTAAAAATATCTGAACATTACACAGAATTAAACAACGTTAAGGAAAACGGTAGCTTTATATGTTGTTTAACTCGGGCACGCCGCAATCGCGGCGGTAAGACCCCTCTTTGAGGAGTGGCTGGAAAGGCGTCACGGCGTCCTGACCTACCGCATGACGCAGGTCCTCACCGGACACGGAAGTGAGGGAGGTACCTGTGTCTAAGGAGAAAGGAGGAAACGCCTGGGTGTCACCACTGCGAAGATCGCCCGGAGGACGCATCGCACAGTAGAGCATACGGTGCAAGACTGCCCCGCTTGGGCAGAGCACCGACGTGTCCTCACGGCGGCTATAGGCGGAGACCTCTCGCGCCCGGCATTGGTTGCGGCCATGCTGCGGGGCGAGACGGAGTGGGAAGCGGTCGCCTCCTTCTGCGAAGCAGTCATGCTCGCGAAGGAGGAGGCGGGCCGCGTGAGGGAGAGGACAATGTCCTCCCTCCGCCCCACCCGCAGTGGTGGACAACCACGGCGACGGACGTCGCAAGACGATCTCCGGCCACCGTAGGCGCGGGCATGCGGGCGGCGAGTAAAGGGCAACTCGCTGCCCGACCGTTGTGTTCCACGCGCGCCTCAAAGAGCGTCAGCAAGATGACGGGGCCCCCCTCTAGAGGGCCAAAGCCTGCCGGGGTCGCGGGACTTATCTCATTACCGTGACCCCGGAATATAAAGGGCTATTGAAGGACACCGTGGATTTTACTCAGTACAAGTCTGACAGTCCCTCCCGCCCTGCCCGGGGTGGGAGGACTCATTTGATGATTTTACCACGCTAAAAAATAAAAAAAAATATGTTGTTTAACTGTTCTCCGTGTTTTCACTCCCGTTGCTCAGCTACTATCGGTCGGATATACGAGTATATCTCAGGACAAATCCTGATCATAGGCATGTTAACAGCATCAAGAAAATTGAAAAAAATCAAATCTCAGTCAGTCAGCTTGAGTTTTGAAAAATAATGGATACGTATTTTTTCTTAAATCATAGGTGCGTCCACAAAGAGCGCGCAGTCTCGCGAGTCATTTTCCGCGCGAAGCAGCTCGGTTGCTGTGGACGTGTCTCGGGCGAGGCAAGTGATAGCGCTGCCGCGGTTGAGTGACCGAGCGCCCGAGCCATCCAGTGTCGGCTTTTGTTTTGCTCGCGTATATTGTTTCGTGCCTCGGTCGAAAAACAATAGACGCGTCCACACAGAGTGAGCAGCCTTGCTTGTCAATTTCCTCGCGCGGGAAATGCCTCGCGAGGCTGCGCGCCCTGTGTGGACGCACCTAATGAATATTTACATCAAAATTCGAGAGTGAGGGCAATAGCAAGTAAAAATTTATACTCATGCTTGTGACGTGTTGTCAATTTTAAAATTGTCTCTATCTTCGATAAATTTTAGTGTAGATACCTACGTGTACCAAAAGTACCAAAAAAAAATATGTCAAATATTTCTTGAAAATCTAACTGACGCGACGGAGTTATAAGATTTTTTCAGTCAAATACCTTAAGGTGGATGCTCCAGGGTAACCCGCGAAATTCAAAACTTGGGTTTTTTGCAATTTGCAGGCCAGTGCTAGGTTGTATGTTGATTAAAATATTGATCGCGACTGTAAGACGTATGTAGTTACAGAATTATTATCAACAAAATCACCAATTCAACCCTCTATGTTCATAAAACTGCAGGAACAAAAAAATAACATAAAAAGTCATTCCTGCAGCTTAATGAACTTAGAGCGTTGTATTGATGATTTTGTTGATTATAATTCTGTAACTACATACGTCTTACAGTCGTGAACAATATTTTAATCAACATACAACCTAGCACTGGCTCGCAAATTGCAAAAAACGTAAGAAAAATTGAATTTCGCGGGCTACCCTGGAGCATCCACCTTAAGTAGTTGCGAAAAGCCAGACATAATATGATGACCACGCGAGTAAAGCTATATGCAAAAACTAGTAATAACAAAAATTTATTGGAACGCTGTCAGTCAAACATATGCCAGATCGAAAACAGTTCAATTTAATTCCACTAACCTATTAATGTTATTGATAAACAAGCCGTGAGTGAGCTTCATGGGATTTCTCATCGGTCAAACTGAAGAGCTTCCGTAGTAAATAATTATCAATTCTTAGTATCCCCTTTTTTAGGGTTCCGTAGTCAACAAGGAACCCTTATAGTTTCGCCATGTCCGTCCGTCCGTCCGTCCGTCTGTCCGCAGCTTAGCTCAGAGACGCCCAGCACTAGAAAGCTGTAATTTGGTGTAAATATACGGATTTGTTGTGTCAAAAAAGTGGTAAAATAAAATCTCGTAAAATATTTTTTTTTAGGGTACCTCCTGTACACGTAAAGCGGGGATGTTTTTTTTTTTTCTCGCGTACCCCTTAGTGTGGGGTATCATTAAATAGGCCTTCAAAAAATATTGGTAGTTTCCATCAACAATTTTTTGATAAAAAGATTCGTTTGTGAAATATTAAGCTTTAAAGTGCTAATTTTTGCCCTACTCGAGTGTCCCCCCCCTCTACCAGCTAAACGGTTATGTTTGGGGGTGTGAAAAAATTTACAATAGTAGTATATATAACGAAGTTTAAAAGAAAATTATCATGACTAAGTGGGCTTTACAAGTTTACGAGTAATAGTTGACCAACTTATAAAACGTACTGGGATAACATTTTCCTAAACAAAATGTATCGGAGAACAACTGCAAATGTAAGTTTGTCAACTTCATTTTTACAGCTATAATAGGTAGTGGAGTGGAGTGGAGTGCAGTGGAGTGGAGTGGAGTGCAGTGGAGTGGAGTGCAGTGCAGTGGAGTGGAGTGCAGTGCAGTGGAGTGGAGTGGAGTGGAGTGGAGCGGAGCGGAGTGGAGTGGAGCGGAGCGGAGTGGAGTGGAGCGGAGCGGAGCGGAGTGGAGTAGAGCGGAGTGGAGCGGAGTGGAGCGGAGTGGAGCGGAGTGGAGTGGGGTAGTGTGGGGTGGAGGGTCGAAAATCGCTTGAACCTTTTTAACAGGTTCATAGCGATTTTCGACGTGCCTTGACACCTCTCAAGTTTTTTTTTAATACGTCATAAATCGTAAACCTTTCAAAGTTGGAACCAACTACAAGAACTTTTCTAGTATGTTATTACTTGCTGCTACGGAACCCTTTATGGGCGAGTCCGACTCGCTCTTGTTATCATGGTAAAATCATCAAATGAGTCCTCCCTCCCAGGGTGGGACGGGAGGGACTGTCAGACTCGTACTGACTAAAATCCACGGTGTCCTTCAATAGCCCTTTACGTCACAGTCACGGTTACCTGATGAGACAGTCCCGCGACCCCAGAAGGCTTTGGCCCTCTAAGGGGGGCACGATAAGATGATTTTGGCGCCCCCGGAAGCTAATGCCCGGTGCACAGGAAACAAAAAGGCGAAAAAGACATTATGATCATTATCATCAGCCTTTAATTGTTCCCACTGCTGGGACACAGGCCTCCTCTCTGTGAGAAGGAGCAGGCCGTAATCTACCACGCGGGCCCAGTGCGGATTGGTAGATGTCACATGTCTTCGATTTTTTGGTTCTAGGACATACCGGTTTTCTCACGATGTTTTCCTTCACCGTTTCGAGAGCAGTGGTGATGAAGTAAATTACCCAAAGTAATGCACCTGACTGGGTTCGAACCCGCGACCTACTCGTAAGTCGAGGCCGATACCACTGGGCCACCACTGCTCTCCAAAAAGAAAAAAGGCATAACTTGACAATTTTATCTTGCAGTATGATAAGTAATACCACAGAACACTTAATAGTACTACGGTTATACCAAGTAGCTAGTCTTCACCGTTCAATGCACATTTACGTAAGAAAACATGACATGACACTATTTTGTAAGACGTAGGAATTCTTGGTCCATTGATTCAGGAAAGTGATTCAATCCACAGCACTCAATACTTGAGTTAGTTTACGGCAAACCAGTCTAGTCTATTCAAGTCTGGTAGACACCCACGGCGACGGACGTCGCAAGACGATCTCCAGCCACCGCAGGCGCGGGCATGCGGGCAGCGAGTAATGAGCGACTCGCTGTCAGATCATGGACCATGCCCGGGTCGACGGCGCGTTGTGTTCCACGCATGCTCGCCTGAAAGAGTGTCAGCACATTGTCGGGGCCCCCCTTAGTGGGCCAAAGCCAGCTGGAATCGCGGGACTTACGAGCTACCGTGACACCGGAACGGAACTTAAAGGGCTAGGCTATTGAAGGGCACCGTGGATTTTAGTCAGTACAAGTCCGACAGTCCCTTCCATCCTGCTCTGGGTGGGAGGACTCATTTGATGACTATACCACGCTAAAGAAAAGTTATTCAAGTCTGGTTCAGAGAATAACTGAGGCATGAACCAGGGAATGTTGGCCCAGGAACGCAATAGGCAATTGAAGGATCAAGGGTGGGTTATAGCCTGGCTTAGCCATGGCCGAGCCTGACATTCTTCGCTCTGATTCACCCAGAATGGGAGGAGTAACTTGATAATTTCCTAACCGAAAAAAAATCATGTCTGTTTTGTGGGACTGTGGGAGCCCCATTAAATATTTTTTTTATTCTATATTTCTTGTTATAGCGGCAAAATAAATACATCAGCTGTGAAAATGAATAGCCCAAAAATGTCAACTGTCTCACGGTTCATGAGATAGAGCCTGATGTCATACGTAGAGACAGACAGACGGACAGTGGAGTCTTGGCAATAGCAATTTACCTTTTATAAACCCGACGGACAGAAAATACCTTCATAGAAACGTACAGTTGGTACAGCCACTTTAAGCGTTCAACCACTTTTAAACTTTATCATTGCAAGCATAGAGTTGCAAAATAGTTGAACACCACATTGTTGGCCCATTTTACATTTTGCCAGTTATGTTTACCTAAACTCCATATAGAAGGCGAACTTATTATAAACGACTGGACACAAATACTGACTACGAGAACTACTGAGAAATCCCTAATGGATTTTTGATGTGTAACATCTTTATTTACGCTTTTTTATTAACCGACTTCAAAAAAAGGAGGAGGTTCTCAATTCGTCGGAATTTTTTTTTTTTTTTATTTTATGTATGTTCCCCGATTTCTCGAAGACGCCTGGACCGATTTGAAATTTTTTTCTTTTGTTTGAAAGGGTATACTTTCCAATTGGTCCCATGATCATCAGGTCAGGATCTGATGATGGAATCCCAGGGAAATCGAGGGCAACCTTCAAATTTTATAGGCACATAGTACCATTTTCATATATTTTCTAAAGCTGTTCAAGTATTTGCATCTGATAATCATCATCTCAGGTGGATGAGCTGATGATGGAAGGTACAACTCCTCAACGGCTTGGAGTAGGCATCGACTGATTTAGTTTGTGTTCGCATATCTCTGGAACTACAAGTCCGATTTTAGTAATTCTTTTTTTGTTGTACTAAGTATTGTTCAACTTACGGAATACTGCAAGTTTCATCAAAATCGGTTCAGTAGTTTTTGAGATAGGGAATTTTATTAGCTTATTGTGCACTTGAGAGAGAATGATTTATTTGACAAGAATTTGAGTTGAATATTTAAACTAAAAAGAGTAAAATAAAAACTTTTTCAAAAAAAATGTAATCGCCTTCAAAAACAACCACAAAAAAGGGTAAAATAACCTACAAAATAACTTTTCTTTCAGAAGTCGGTGGCAAAAAAACAATGAAATGAAAAAAAACAAAGGCACCGACTTCTGAAAGAAAAGTTATTTTGTAGGTTATTTTACCCTTTTTTGTGGTTGTTTTTGAAGGCGGTTACATTTTTTTTGAAAAAGTTTTTTTTTACACGGTAAAATCATGACATCAATCCTTCCACCAAGGGCGGAACGGGATTGCCGGATTACTGCCCTGGGATCTGGAGGCGACTGCCCTCCAGCGCGTCTATGAGTGGCGCGTGGAGGCGCAGCGCCGGGGTGTATCCCCGCTGCCTCGAGAAGTCGAGGCGCGGCGGGAAGAGCTCCGGCGCGATCTCAGGGCAGTATGGAGGGCGGCGGCAAGACCCCTCTTTGATGAGTGGCTGGATAGGAGTCACGGCGTCCTGACCTACCGCATGACGCAGGTCCTCACCGGACACGGAAGTTTCGGGAGGTGTCTAAGGAGAAAGGAGAAAAAGAAAAAAAAAGGGCGAAACGGGAGGCACTGACTGTCTCATCAAGTAACTGTGATCCTGGAACGTAAAGGGCTATCTAAACCGTAGATATTAGTCCGTACAAGTCTGAGAGTACCTACTTCCCATCCCGCCTTGGGTGGGAGGACTGGGAGGAGTCATTTGATGATTTTATCACGATAGAAAAAGCTTCCCTCCTCCAGTTTTAGTATAACTAGTAACTCTTGGAAACACTGGCTTAACGAGATACTCTGGTTTTTAGAACGGTTTTATATTTCAGATGCCCTGGAAAAGACCAGACAGTGTACCTATAGGCCAGGTGTGGAGCCGGTTCAAAGGCAGAGAGAGAAATGGGAAGCCGGCACTAATGTGAGTATGTATCCAAGTTCTGTAGTATTTCAAATAAGCTTTTGTTCGAGTAAATGTTGGAAGTTATCCCAGTAAAACGAACTTGTCCGGTTTTTTTTTTGTTTGGGACAAACCCCCCACACTATTCCCAAACCAGTGCAGCTCTTGAAAGTCAGAATCAACAATGCCAAATAGTGCAAATACCCGAAAAGCGGGGCAATGAAGCACGACGTGTCCCGGAAAATGAATTTACCTGTCTTGGATTCTGCAACGAAATTAATCAGAAAAGAATAGTGGAGGAGTAGGAAAAATAACATGGAGGGTAGTGGAAACATTCCACTACCCTCCAATAAGCACAAAGGACATTCAACTGGGAGAAGCCCAGTTGCCTAGCACCATCACCACGGGTAAAAATGACTAACTTAATAATTATGGGTCCTAATTTGAAAGCTGCTATATTTGATTCCAATAATAACAAAAACAATAATTCCGGGTGTCAGGACCGCCCGGAAGACACGGCGGAGATCTGCCCCGCCGTGTCCTCACGGAGGCGATCTCTCGTGTCTGTCTTTGGTTCAGGCCATGCTATGAGCGAGGGGGAATGGGAAGCATGCACCTTCTTCTGCGAAGCAGTAATGCTAGCTACGAAGCTCACGCCCCAGCTTTTCGGGACACTCCGAGGGCATTAGTCTTCGCGAGGAGATTTCTGGTCACCGTACAGGCGCAAGCTTGCGAACGGTGTGCAATATAGTAGGTAGCTCGCCGTCCGATCAAGTACCAGGCCGTGTTCTCCACGTGTCATAAGGAACTGTCACCAAATTGACCGAAGGTTATCGCAGACAAAATTTTATTTTATAAAGTCTCAAAACCCTATAAGGGTTCTGAAAACATGAGATAACAGTGTTTTCTTGGATTCCAGGTACCAAATCAGAGATATGGATGAGAGCACAAGAAAAATATGTTTAGATATGATGGAGGAGACGTTTTTAAGGGACGAACCGCTTTGTGGTATATTAGGTAAGTGCCTCCAGAAAATATTCAAAATCTTAATTTTTTTGTTACCTTTGACTTGGTATTTTTTAAATTGTATTTGAAACAATACTAAATAAAAGCGAACGAAGTAGCGGGCAAAAGCTAATTGCTGATACTATAACCAGTATTCTCCAATTCTAGGAATAAACGATGACCCAGTCTCCATAGCCACTATCAGAGCTAATTGGGAAGCTTACGTCTCCGGGAATACCAGCCTGGCGTGCTTTACGGAGGAGGACGGTCAGCCCAAGGACCTGGTGGGCTTCAACATTGTCATCGTCAAGAGTAAGGATGATGAGGAGGAGGACTTTGAGAAGGTGATTCTAGTTTTTTTAGAATTAGAGAATTCTTCGTGGATTCCCTTCAAAAGCTTTTTCTGTTTCTTACTTACTTACTTAGAAGGATCGTTAAATAGATTTTAAAAATCTAAAAACCCACGTTTTTACATTTCCTAAAAATGAGAAAATAACCCTACGGGGCTGAGAGAGGGGCCACTCAAAATGTGGGGGCGTTGAATTCAAAACAATTCAATACAGTTCAATATAATTCAAGACAATTCAATGCAATTCAATACAATACAATATAATTCAAAATTTATTGACCATTCTACAAAGTAGAGTGAGTTTTCACCAAAAACGGTTCTACGGGGCGGTGGATACAAAGGTGTGATACGACTTCATGGGTATCGGGATGGTACTCTATACTTTACTCTTCTTACTTATTCTGGGTAGTCTACACCACGGTAATCTGGCAAGACATGAACGGAGAGAGATTAGGCGCAGGACTAACGGCTTAACGTGCTTTCCGAGTCACGGGGGTATCATACCGCCAACTTTCAAACTCCGGGCTGTTAGTTTCTGAAAAATTCCAATAGAAAAACCTAACAGCAAGAGTTGTCAACCCGGGAATCGAAACCAGGACCCCACTCTCAGCAGTCGCTGTTGCCACCACGAGACCAAACGGGGCAGTCCATGTTAAGTAGGTACTGGTATTACAACTGCATCCAGTTATACTGGAAACAGACCACAATAGCCGTCGATGACAACAAGCTAGTTATTATGTTGGTAAGATAATAAAAATCGTTTATTTCATAATGGGATTGCAAGGTTTACAAAGGTTGATTATTATTATAAGTAGGTTTAATATTATACAATAAATACGGGTGGAGTACTGTTCTCCTAGATAGGCTAAAATTTAGCCTGTGTTAAGGAGATACAGTGCCGGTCCCCTGAGTGGCGAATAAAAAATTAATAAAACTGTGTTCTTAATATAAGATTTTAGACATCTGGTTATAATACAAATGTAGTTACTTATGCAATAGGTTTTTATTACTATTTTTACACAATAAATCTAGAGTACGTGGGTATGTTAGTGTGGGTGTGGGTGTGTGTGTGTACGTGTGTGTGTATGTGTGTGTGTGTGTGTGTGTGTGTATGAGTGTGGGTGCATTTAGATGTTTACGAGATTAGTTTGTGAGGAATAATTCAGTGTCATCATAATTAAGGTCCAAAAGGAATGTCCGAACAGTTTTTTTAGCATTATAGAATGAGAGTTTAAAGATGGAGCATTTTGCGTTAATTTTATTATAGACAGATGGTGCAAGATATGAAGAGAATCGTTTTGCGAAAGCGGTACGTGGAGGTGGAGTTACGCAGATTATATCTTTCCGTCGTTTAGAGATATGCCTATAAGATGATTGTTGATTTTGATACTGATAACATGTACCTACTGATTGTGATCAAACACGGAATAATAAATCAGGGTTGGATAAGATAATAAACAATGCTGAACAATTGGATATTCGTTATTTACAATGCATATTTTCCTCATCAACCTTTTGTCACCCAATGCTGAGTGTCTCTTCTTATGTTGGAAATTATTACCTCTTTTGCCATCTTCTCTTCAGTTGGATCTTTGTCTGTAACCAATCAACGAAAGAGTTTGCTTATCCGAGATGACAGATTTTTTTTTTGTTATTTTTCTTCTTCGTGTCGCTGGCACAACGGTATTTATATTTTATTGGCCCAAACTCAGAACAAGGGCCCAAAACTCCGCCATCTCCACCGCGTTGTCGGTAGCAGCGAAGAGATCTGATTAGCTGTAAGTTTTTGGGCTAAGAGAGCAGGATAGGTGAAGCATGGTTTTTGACGCAGCTCCACATCCGCATCCCGGCTGCCGTTGTTATTTACTTATTATCAGTACGTACTATCTTTTCAATCACCTGTGCACTTGTTATATCATATCAGTATACACAAGGTAATATATTCAAGGTTGCTAGATAAGATCCCTGTTATGTAAGAAGATAAATAATATACCTGCGTTGTTTCCGCGTGATAAAGTTCAATTATATTTTGGTTCCTGCCTCCTCAACCTCACGTGTTCGACTCTAGTATAATGTATTGTAGTCTAAGAATACGAAGCGGTCACCTCCTTCTGCGAAGCAGTAATGCTAGTGAAGGAGGAGTCGGAAAGCGGAAGAGGCAATACAGCTGGGTGACCCAGAGCGCCAGGAATCTCGAGGTGATTTCCAACCACCGGAGGCGCGGGATTTCGGACACCGAATAAAGGGAATGGTTGTTTATAGACCAACCCTGGCCCTGTAGCCATGTAACGCAAACGCTGAGTAGGCTTTAATAGACTTTAAATACAGGTTTTTAACTTTATGTGCTTGGATATAACGTTGAAGATCTAGTGAAGATTGCTTATCGTTTTCGATCTTTCCTGTCGCTAACGCTCAGAAATCTTAAAAAGATGTTCAACTTTAGGCTCTGGGCTATAAAGTTGAATATCTATTGGGGAGTACCGAGAGTTTATGATTATCGTTTGCGACTTGTTGTGACTTGGCTAGGGGGGTTGATTCCACGTGCATTTCAAGGAGCTTTTAGCAAAGTAACGGGGCTCATTCGGGTCAAATGTATTGGACGCTGGAATATGTTGACTTAGTCAAGTCTGTCAGGCCCTCACGAAACGGGAGGAGGGTTCTCCACTAAAAAAGTCGGCCTATATGTTTTTCACTTTGATTAAAATAAAATAGCGGAAGATATGTCACTACACGATAGCGCATGGACCGCATAAATTAGGCTAAATTGGCCTAACAGTCCTCAGTCGCAATACGAGTAGATTTCGGTTGAGACGTGCGTGCGTGTATATTTCAATTTTGAAGAGCGGGATAGAAACATACAATGCGATAATGTGCGACACGTTTCGCTAAAACAAGGCCGCGCCGCCCGCGCCGCCCGCCGCCGCTCGGCGTAGCGACTACTAACGAACTAATACGAAGAGCGGTGATGCTCCGTCTTGGTCGTACGCCACCTTTGTGCATTATTCTGTCTCTTTCTTTATTCGCGTGTAATAACAATGATTGTTTGTGCGAGTAAATGTGTCTGTGTACGTATAAGAGTCACTGTTTGAATACTTAACGTACTCGTAAGAACGTAACATATCTACCGCTATTTTATTTTAATCAAAGGTTTTTCATCATGATTTTTCATTAGCAACCGTAGTTGGGTAGTTGAGAGTCGGTAATTCAATGTAAGGCTCTTCTCAAACGGAGAACAAACAGGCGTGATTATCTACCAATTCACAACGCTTGATCACTGCATGATGGTGATTTAAGGTCATCAGCTCTGGTTTTCCAACCAATTCCAAACTATGCTGTGGTCGGCTTTCAGTAGATGAATACCACAGGCACTTCCAAATATTCTGACAAGCAGTCTAACAGCAATAATGAACGCTGTAGACATGCTGTCATAAGAATTTCCAGAGAAAACTCGACTCTGAACCAAAATGGTTCAATAGATATGATCACAATATGGCACCTAGGCCGTCGTATTCTAAACTGAAACGCAAAGGACATTGAAAAGTGTTTACCATTTTTCCCCCATTCCTCTTCCAGGTACAAGGTGAAGCCTGGAAGAAACTCCTGCGCACCCTGATCACGGCTGAGGAAATGGTGGACGTATTCAAACACTACAACGTTGACAGATACCTGACGTCCAGCGGTCTGACCGTCCTGCCTGAATACAGGGGGCAGAACATTGGAGCTAAGCTGTTTCAAGCTAGGTAGGTAATGCCCAAAAAGTTCAGTTAAATAAGCTTTTTTTTTTTAGCGTGGTAAAATCATCAAATGAGTCCTCCCATCCAGGGCAGGGCGGGAGGGACTGTCAGACTTGTACTGACTAAAATCCACCGTGGATTATCCACGGTGTCCTTCATTAGCCCTTTACGTTCCACGGTCACGGTAATGGTATAAGTCCCGCGACCTCGGCAGGCTTTAGCCCTCTAGAGGGGGGCCCCGTCATCTTGCTGACGCTCTTTGAGGCGCGCGTGGAACACAACGCGCTGTCGACCCGGGCATGGTCCATGATCGGACAGCGAGTTGCCCTTTACTCGCCGCCCGCATGCCCGCGCCTACGGTGGCCGGAGATCGTCTTGCGACGTCCGACGCCGTGGGCGTCTACCACTGCGGCTGGGGCGGAGAGAGGACGCTGTCCTCTCTCTCTCACGGCCCGCCTCCTCCTTCGCGAGCATAACTGCTTCGCAGAAGGAGGCGACCGCTTCCCACTCCGTCTCGCCCCGCAGCATGGCCTCGATCAATGCCGGGCGCGAGAGGTATCCGCCTATCGCTGCCGTGAGGACACGGCGGTGATCTGCCCAAGCGGGGCAGTCCTGCACCGTATGCTCCACCGTGTCCTCCGGGCGATCTTCGCAATGGTGACACCCAGGCGTTTCTTCCCTCCCTATCCGACACAGGTACCTCCCGAAACTTCCGTATCCGATGAGGACCTGCGTCATGCGATAGGTCAGGACGCCGTGACGCCTTTCCAGCCCCTCCTCAAAGAGGGGTCTTACCGCCGCGATTGCGGCGTGCATGAACCTCGGTTGCGGCAGTCGTTCCCTCTATACTGCCCTGAGATCGCGCCGGACCTCTTCCCGCCGCGCCTCGACTTGTCGGGGCAGCGGGAATTCTTCCCGGCGCTGCGCCTCCACGCGCCACTCATAGACGCGCTGGAGGGCAGTCGCCTCCAGATCCCAGGGCACAGTTAAATAAGCTAACAAAAATCTGTAGATGTCACCTGAAGAGACAACCTAGGCTGTGAGGTTGTTGTAGATGCGTAATTCTGTGGCTTTCATTATAAGTATAATGAAAGCCACAGAATTACGCATCTACAACAACCTCACAGGAAGAACCCTCCCGAGTATTGAAATATAATGGATTAGAGGGTGGGGGTATTGTAACATCATAATGCCAGTAAAACTGTACCGACCGAGTATACTTATACTATACTCGGTCGGTACAGTTTTACTGGCATTATGATGTTACAATACCCCCACCCTCTAATCCATTATATTTCAATACTCGGGAGGGTTCATATCTGACGGCCGTCAGATATGAACCCTCCCGAGTATTGAAAAACATCCGTCGCGTATTATCGGTCGTGGAACGCCAAAACAGACAAATGTATAGAAAAACAATTGACCGATCACACTCAACCGATGATCCGTTAGTGCGTCAAAGAACATTCGATGATACGATCGACGGATGTTCCGTCAGATATGAACCTTCCCTAACTGATAACTAAACAGATCTTCAATTTATTTATGTGGTAAACTACGAGTACCGTACTCAAAAACACTTTAAAGTTCGACATCTAAAAAACAAGCCATTTTGGACCCCAAGTTATCGAGGTTTAATTATCCCCCCCCCCCCCCCTTATTGCCTTTGTCACTCAGGACCAAGCAGCTTTCAACTGGTGAAAGAATTTTTGAAATCGGTCCAGTAGTTTTTGAGTTTATCCATTACAAACAAACAAACAAACAAACAAAAATACAAAGTTTTCCTCTTTATAATATTAGTGTAGATTAGGTTTACTGTCATTTCAAGGAATGCACCCAATATTACGAATCCCACCTTATATTTACATCAATAAAATCCTGAAGAAATAGTGCCATAAATATTTACAAAAGAAAAATTCTGACCTAAGCTCCATTTTTTTTCAGAGAACCGCTCGCCAAAGCCTTCGGCATCGAAGCGACAGCCACAGTCTTCACCGCCACAGCATCCCAAGTGCTTGCAGCTAAATGTGGCTACGAGGTGCTAGCTGAGCTGGACTATGCTGACATGAAGAGGCAAGGCATCGACCTGACCGGCTGCCCCACACCTTCTGCGAAACTCATGGGGATTAAGTTTAAATAGAGGTGGCTTTTTTGTAAAAACGGTGGTTTTATTTTGAAGTGTAGCTAAGTACCATATCAAATCGATACCAGATCGATCTTCAAGGTTAAACAGCGCTTGCCAGAATCTAACGAACCATTGCATATACACCGTGACTTTTTAGTCGTCTTACAACGGCAGCCCAGTTCATGTATCCAATGACTAGAACACGTTTATAATAAAAAAACAGGTATTTAAGAGATTTGAAAAAAAAAGAAAATTTTTAATTCATTATTATGACGCAAGGCGTAGTTAGAAACATCCTTGTCTCATAGAAAATGGAGATGGAATGATCTGGCCGACTATTGCGCTGGGTAGGTATACTCTACAGATTGATACGTAAACATTTTGACAGGGTGTTTCATATTTCTAATGTACCTATTTATTAATAATAAAAATTATTATTACCGATTAAAAAAAAAAGAACTCGCCAAGAGGTATTTTAGGTCGGATACATTAAGTGGACCACTTTTGTAAGACGACTAACTACGAGCGGGTCGCCACAAACATACGGCGATAATGTACAGAGCATATAAAAAAAAAACCAAAACAAAAAAAAAGGATATTTATCATCCGCTTCCTCTTTGAGAAGGAAGCGGATTTCCAAAGCGTTTTTTTTTTGACGTAGGGCGCTGCGTTTGACGCCTCGAACACTCGTCTATTGTTGCCTCGAACAGAGACAACAATAGACGTCGGCAGGTCGCTCCGCCCGACGCGACGCGTGCCTTTAAACGCGACCCATAGGTGAAAAAAGAAAAAAAAATTTTTCGTAGGTATAATAATCATGTATTATTTAGTTATGTCTTTTTATACAAACGTTTACAAAACATTATAAATGCTTTTAAAATCACTGTTCAATATATGTTTTTGGCCTAAGCTTGCATTTTGCGTGGTCTAGAAATACACATACAAAATGAGAAAAATGTACCATTTTCGTATAAACATTTTATTTCTTATTAGAAAAAAATAATATAAAAAATAGAATTGAAAAACGACATTGTGCGCATTAGGATTCTTCTTAACACACCACTCGAATATACTAGGTTTCTAGATTCCTATTGCTACACATTCGGGTTGGCTCGACTCGGCACAGCTAGACGGCAAATTTATGCAGATATATGTAATGCATTATGACAGTTTAAAATGCATCGTTAGAACTTAAAACGCCACCTATATAGGAAGTTTATTAATGCATATTCTTTTTATGATGATGCACATTAAAGATTCATACCTGAACAGCCACAATTACGTATGCTCAAGGAGAAAACGCTGCTCGGCTTAGCCAAAAAATGTGCCGACGCCGACGCGAACATGACCCAACAATTGTAGGTAAGTACCGAACGAAATATACCAATCGGCACAATCCGAATATGCGTATTACTTGCTTCCGTTCGGCTTAATGATTACAAGACATATCTACTACTGTATCAAATGCGCCTTATTCAACTGTACACCATTTTTTTTCTACTCTATGGTCGCTAAATTCAAGCTACAGTGTCGCCATCTACAAATATAAAACACACATAATAAACACTTATTTAAATAATATAATTATTTATTTATTTTCGAAAGCTTTGGTTTAGTGTACGTTACAAGTTACAATACAAAGTTTAATTATAATAAAAATATTTTATTTCTTTTATACGGAAGGCTTCATAAGTCCTTTGACAGTCGTTAAGAGTAGTCAGAACACAGGAAAATGATAACCAGTCTTACTTAGACTATACTGGTTGCCAGATTTGGGATATCATTTGACCCAGAAGTGGGTTATGGAGGTCAAATAGGCAAGCGCTCCATGTAATATACTGATATTCAGCTGCAACCAGTAAGACTGTCATTTCTGACGATCCTTCCGTAAAAAATATTACAAAAAAAAGCTTATTATGACAAAAGCACACCCTGTGTAATAATTAATAATACGAAAATTTTATAGGAAGGTTAGGTGTGGAAACTTTTAACACACAAATGGAAAATCGTTTAAAAATTGCTTTCTGCGTGCATTATTATCTCTTTTCTTGGTTGCGCATCCAAAACTTATCAAGATTTTTTTGAAAAAAAAAAATGACAATAAAAAAGAATGATCTATGTGGATTAGTCCATTTTTGCACAACCGAAAACATAATATGGTGCTGACGGATTAATACTAAATACTTTATTTTTCTTCTAAACACGTACACAAATCTACGTTTTTTTTTTTTATACAAAATACTTTATATAAAAAAATGCTTTTCTTAAATAGACAAGCAGATACTAAAATAATTTTAAGAAAACAGTTCTGACGTTAAAAAGGCTATTTTTAACGCTGTATAAAAGTTTTTCAACGTTAGAATAGCCTTTTTCAGGCGCCTGTAACGATGATTCCCAATCTCCACCCTCAATTTCACAAGTGTTGGAGAGTGAAATAAATAATTTCCACGGAAAAATCCCCTAAGCCACAACTAGGGGACTGTGACACAATTCTAAACATTAGCACTTTCAGCATCCACCACTGGTGAACTGTGGTAGTTCTTTTTTTAATGTTTTCCCAAGTTCCCATTGAACTATTTTTATTACTTTAACTGACGACGACAAATCTCTAAAATCTAAAACTAGATTTATTGAGTTTATCGAATAATAGATTTATTGAGTTTTTAGGAGAACGGTACTGAAATTAAAACGAAGAAAAAAACCTAAAATTATTTTAGCTAATTGTTTCACTGTCTACCACACATGAGCAAACTAGGTGGACAACGGGAATCATCGCTATGTATTCCTAATAAATAATTTCGAGACGTAAAAAGATAATTTATTTATATTAAATCTTAAAATGGCAATACAACACAGTTCAATATGGAATATACTTCGAAATAAACGCGAGATTAGAAAATAATACTTTAAAAAATTTAAGATATTTTAGTCCATCCCTTTTTTACTGAAAGCTTTTTATTGTCAGATGATGTTGATTTTTAATGTTGCCCCACACTAGGAATTTATCCTGTACCGTGGATGCGTTAAAAGAACATTTAACAACACGTTTGGCGTAGTGATCGAGCGATCGATAACCGCACTTAACAAATATTCGTATGATCTACAAGTAGTTGTTCCGGGTCTGGGTGTTTCAGTATGTGAGTTTAAATTTTTGTAATCGCACCCATGATACGAAATTGTTACTGCAGGGCAACGTTAAAAAAACTCACTCACAAACAGCGAGACCTGGAAGATTAGCTTGTAAGCCATACAAATATTTGTACCGTGTGCGAATCGAACTTGCTACACACAGCGCAGTTGATAAATAAATGCCCTTCATTTTCTGTCGGTCACTTATCATCAGCCTATAACATTCTCACTGCTGAGACACAGGCCTCCTCTCTGTGAGAGGGATTGTGCCATAATCCATCACGCAGACCCAGTGCGGGTTAATAAATGTCATATTTCTTCGAATTTTTGGTTCTTAGACATACAGACTTCTTCACCATGTTTTCCTTCACCGTTTTAAGAGGAGTGGTGATGAAATAAATTTCACAAAGTATAATGGACCTACAAATCGTAAGTCGGGGCCGATACCACTGGGTCACCACTGCTCTCGGCCAATAATAGTGGCTTAATCTCATTTTAAGGCTATCAGAAAAAAGGGATTAGAACCAACTATTTTAGATTTCGAGTAAATTTTCACACCATTTTATAATCTATGTTGTCTTTTAAAAATATTGCTCAAAAACCTTGTTATTTTTAAGCATTACATACAATGGCAGTATTTTAATAATACTTATGGTCTGTTTTATAATCTGCAGATACAAAATGTAACAGAAGTAAGCTGAGATTGGTCTGTGGATAGGTAATTATTTACCATGGCGAGTTTCCTCCGTGCTTTAAAAAAAACTGTAGCTGGTTGCTGTCATTTTGACAGTCGTTACTGTTAGAAGCCCGAAAGTCTGACAACTAGCCTTACCAAGAGGTAACGTACTCAGTTATAGTAAAAATACTGGTATTCAGTAGCATTCGGTTAGACTAGAAAATCGATTAAGTCTGTTGTTTCATACAAAAGTGGTATACCTATACAGTCAAAATATATGGAACAGCAATTTTTTTTTTAAATCGGCGAAAAATCTCTATAGATTCTGAGAATTGAGTTTGAATTCATGGACCATAGATTACAAAACAGGCCAAAAATATTATATTTCATACATTTCATACAAATTTTTCATCATATTACAAGATTTAAAACTGACATGGTCACTAATACAATCATTAGAATTTAAAACGTGATATTTATGATGTTTAATAGTTGTTTTGAGTTTCCGATAATCCGATCATAAAAAAATCCTTTATTTAGGTAAGAAAATCATACAACGTTTCGCGCCCTGTAAGGAGCGGGAGGGACTGTAAGACTCTTATTGATTAAAATTCACCCAGTTCTTATATTGGACTTTACGTTCCAAGGCCGCAGTAACCTCTAAAGACATTACCAAGTAAGATACGCAAGATTAACTTTATAAATCAGAAATTAACTTGTTAATTTAATTTAAAATGGTTCTCAATCTATCCCAAATGCAAGGATGAGGCCATGTAGCTCACTTACTCAGAAGGAACTAGAACTACTGCATACCGACGGAACATAGTAATAACTGTTTGACACCGGACTCCGACAGGATGGTGGTCACGAGCCAGGCGGCCCTGGTGAGCCTTAATTATCATAGTACAGGTAGCCTACAATGACGTCTTAAAGCCAGAGTAGTTGGGTTGTGGGAAAGAGACAGATCTATACAAGTCGTCTAGCGCCATCTCGTTCCCTGCCTGGCACTGGTTCTGGCTTTAAGTCGCCAGGTAATAAATATCTCGTTTTAAGTTCTAATTATAAACTATTCTTTTTTTTAAAGATCTGTGGCAACATATTCAGTCAGTTTACTTCTTCAGCTTGTCGTTTAGCCAGTCTGCTGTGAGCTCGTCTATCTCTCTTACTTCTAGCAAACGAGGGGCGCCTACCGTTGCTGCTAACGCTCTTTGTGTGCCGGCGTACATTACCTGTGACCAACATTAATATAAGTTTTTAAAACTGGACGAACCATTAGAAATTAGAATGGTTTAAAAAATGTGGCTTGGCTCTTTTTAACCCAAACACAAATGACTAGGGTTTTTTAAATTTGTCTGTGTATCGGTGAGTCTCATCTGTCTGTGTCACCGTGCTACAAGCGAATGCAACAACAACAAGCAACTAATTTAGATGAACTGCATCTAAATTAGTTACCTAATTATTTTCTTATATTTAACCTAAAGTGATTGTGATGGTTCATTCAGACATTTCAAGTAATTTTTTTATTACACTTTTTATAATTATTGCTTCTGAAAATAGAAGATCAAGGATTTTAATGTGGGTTGGTACATTTCAACAAAATTGTGTGATACAACGTAAATATAATTAATCGTATTGTGAACGTAAACCACATGGATAGTGTCACTGGGCAAAAAATGCTGCCTGAAGATGGACGACGCCGCCGAGGCCCGTCAAAAAAGTGGCGAGTTGACCTGCAGGGCTACTGGCTAATTTGATAGTCACTGACCAGCAGTTGTCAACTGAACTTGAATGGATTAACACATTGAACACCTCTATATTTTATCGAGTGTTATGAGGCTAAGTTGAGGAGCGCTTCAAGAGCGTTACAATAGTTGATTTTAGGGAACATTTACATTGATCAGTTTCATTGCAAATGCAAAAGCCCGTACTAAATTTAACTTTTGACAGCTATTTGATGGTCATCAGAGCAATTAAGTGATCATCATAAGAACTGTCAACAGATATAGGCTTGCAAGAGTAGGTGGAAGGACATTGTGGGGCCTTTGCCCATCAGTAGGACATAAACGGCTAATAAAAAATGTATGAGCTACTTTACCTGTAACTCCATGTGAGCGTCTCGTGGTGTATAGAATATGAAGCACATAGGGAACGATACGCGTCCATCATCGTGGTCCAGTTTGTAACTGAAATTATATAGAAATATTTACAAAATTTTGCTACAACAATAATATGGGAGTGATCACCACATTTAACAATGTGGATTCGGATTCTTTACTAATATTATAAAGCTGAAGAGTTTATTTGGTTGATCTCAGGAACTACTGTTTCGAATTGAAAGTTATTTTTTTTGTGGGATAGACCATTTATCGAGGAAGATCATAGGTTATTTAACATCACACTATGACCAATAGGAGCCGAGCAGCAGGAAACCACCGGGAACAGCTAGTTTTTTACATGAAGTTAGTTGTTGTGATTAATTCGATGTGAATTAATTATTACTTTATCCATAGCGTATCACTTTGACTTAATTGAGTAGTTATTGTATTATATAATGACTTAGTAAAAGCCTGCCTAAAAGGCTTTTACCCAGGAGGGGCTACACACTAGAAACAAATAAGTTGTTGTACTAGATTTATTTAAATGTGTAGACAAATAAAGCTTATTATTATTATTATATAATGACTTAGTATGTATAACGTTTGGATTTATTACTTTGACTGTAACATAAGTAATTATACATGCAGAAATTTTTGATACTGATTCTGCCCTACTGTATAATTAAGATTTTTAAGTTATCGCGAACACTTTAAAAGCGATATTTTTAAATGTAAATTATGTCTATCAGTTGAAATCTAATCTATCTAATCTTATCTCAAAATAGAAGCGGTAATTTCCAAAGAAAATTGGTTATAACGGCTACTTTAACTATGTTCTTTTTTTTAAGTAACCAAAAGTGTATGCTACGTGCAAAATTGATGGGGTCTCCCTATAATCTTCCAGTGCGGCTTTCTTCTGCCAATCTCTCATTAAGGCGCCTGGATCGTCACGCCAGCGTTTTCTAGGCCTCCCTCGGCAACGACGTCCATCCGGCACCCACTGCGTAACGACTCTGGCCCACCGATCCCTATGCCCTCTATACACATGGCCCAATCCCAGGCACTTTCTTGGGTTTTATTTAATACTTAATGAAGAACTAGCCAAAAATGTTTATCAAAATATCTTGTTGGGCAGAATTGGCAGATCTTATGTCCCTAAATAATGTGGTCACTAGGAGGCGTTGTTATCGCGCAAAAAGCATAAATAGAGGTTAAATAGATATAGGTATTTACGTTAAAAATAAAACTTTTTATCTTGAAGAGCTATGCTTCAAGCATTTTATCGCTTGTGCCTCACCTATAGACAATAAAGCGTGGCTGGTGAGACGGCAAGATATCCTGTAGCTCCTCTAGCTCCACATTCTCCAACTCCTCGTCCACTTCCAAGGTCTGCTTCTCTCTGTTCACCTGGAAATATACAGAGAAAAGGGATTAGGTAATATCATTTCGAGATCACTGTTTCTTTACTTTTTGAACTCATTTCAAAAAGGAGGTTGTCAATTTGGTCTGTTTTTTTTTTCTACCGAGAAAAAAACTTAAAGACTATAAAAATGTTTTTGTAGACATAAATGGCCCTAGTTGTGCTAAAATGAGCCATCCCACAATATCTTAGTAGTTCAGTCAAGTATTTCATAATTGTTTATTTATTTATTTAACTATTTATGTACACAAAAGGAAAGTAAAGGAAAATACATGTTTAATACTGATGTACAAAGTCTAATTATACTATATTAATATAAAGTAAAATCAGTCTCATACAATTTCTAAAAGTATGCTTGAGTACATTTAAAAATCAGGAAAAAAATTATGTGGCTTGGTACACTTTGACAGAAAGTAAACTAAAATTAGATTAAAGATTTAATAATAGTTTCTTTTTGTTTTCCTTTATTAAGTATTTCTCCAATATTCTGGGTGCATTTACAAACATGAAAATTCACAAGCAGCCAAACCCAGGACAATTAATAGGCTATAAAAAGTATAAGTTGTGTGCGGGAATTGATCCTGCAACAGATGATCACTCAACAACTGTGCCAACCGTGACACAGGTTTTTGAGAAAATTACAGACATGAAACACACATAGATAAAACACAGTACCCTCTTCTTTGAATTTGGTTAAACTTTTATATGACTAAAGTTCACCCATATTGTCAATTCACTATGAATCACTCGGACCAGTAAATTAATAAGTAAATCCTGTGGCTAGTACTTTATAATATCATTTTTATGACGTAAGTATACGAAGCGGAGATACGGTTCAATGACTCAGGTTTAATCAAGCTCATCTTTCCAATTTAACTATGGAAAATACCAATATATACCAAGTTTATGTGAAGAAGAATAGAAGGAACTTTTTAGATATTTATACAAGGAAATACAGTAAACGGAACTAGGAAAAGTGTAATCAAAAATACCTTTAATATAAGCGCAGAATTCGAAGTATGTTTCTGAAATCTGAACTTCTTTAACACTTCCTTCACATCGTCTGTTATGTCGCAAACGTTCACGTTGTGTGCCGACATGTTTATTTATCGAGTTTAATATAAAAATAAACAATAAATACAGGAATTATTCGCAGCGATGTTTACGTCGACGAAGTGACAAGTGACGTCAACGCCCTTGACAACGATAGAGGTGGGAAGTGTTCATGGTTGATTAGTTAGTCAATCGATTACGTTGCGACAATAAAAAATATTTTTTAGAATGGTCGACTGATTTTTTGCAATTTGGAATATGATTTCGTGTTCAGTGCAAAATGCCAAAGCAATGGGTTGGACTTTAATCTGAAAAGATAGCCAAATTGGCCGTTGCAACGCACAACTGAATAAAAACACCACAATTACAATTATTATGCCCTCTCATTTACATTGAATGAAAACCAGATAATACACTCTTGTATCATAATTATTATTCCAATAAGTTTATTAAAATGCTCTACTTTGTGTGCTTTTACAAATCATAGTGCTTTGTGTTATTGGTCGTAATTCGTAGAAAAAAAGTGACCTTTATACTTTTAAAGTGGTTTTCACGGTTGAATGATCATTTTGTCAACAAAACTTTCAGTCGAGCAAAGTTTCACAAGAGAACTACTCTACTAATTCGTTCAGAAACCTAAATCATTAAAACATGAAAAGAAACAAATTTTAATTTTTTACCTACAGACTGTCTAATATAGATTAATATAAAAACTAGATATCTATTAGGGAGCCTAACATCTTCCAGATTTTGGCTTTATTGTAATATTCCATTGATTACGTAATATCTTCAATAATTTTACATGACTAAGATATTCGGAACGTAAATGTCAATTTGACATATTGAAATGAAAAGTACATTTTCCTGCTGTTCACAGCATTAAAGACAATTTTTTTGTTAAAATTATCAACAAACAAACCATAAAAAATAGTTACGACAAATTTCAAGTAAACTAGCATCTTCCTTTTAGTGTTTTATATAAATTGTATCTTTAATTCTGGTGTATAAACGTGAAATATCGAAAGTTGTTTGTCCGTGATAAAAAGTAGTTTATAATTTTATCGGTTTTCTGCAATAGTGTATGTTTAAGCGGCCTAAATAAAGGTCAACAGCATTGTGGAGGATTCTGCGGTGCTTGTAAGTATCGTAAACCACTTGTATTTAGCGATAATTCTGACATAAACATAACATAAAGTAGCATAACAAGAATTTCTGCGAAACCTCGATCGTGGGCAACTTTCTCATTGTTTGTGTGGTTTTATTGAAATAAAAATGTGCAAACGGCAGTTTAGATGTTCTGTCGTTGTAATTATCTATAGGTATTGTGCATAATTCTGTGAGATTACACAATTTTAAAGGATTAATTGGTTTAAGATAAGAAATCAGAACCAAATCTTTTAATGTCTTAATGATATCGCCTTTGTGAAGAGTTAGTGACCTAAATATGTTAATGAGAGTGTATTGGACCTTGATTTATCTATAGAAGGTTTTATTATAGAGGTTTTATTGTCAATGGCAGACATTTACATCATTGTATAGACTAACAAAGGTATTGTAGAGCTCTTGTTACATAGAAAAAAAAAAGAAAATATTTGTGGTTATTATTTTTATTTATGTTCAAGCTAGACAAGGCTAAGACAAGTCTAGACTAGCACAGAATAAAAAAAATCAATACTTGCAGCAGTTTTTCTTAAGGTCTAAAAATCATCAAATGAGTCCTTTCACCCAGGGTATGTCCTGACAGTTGTATTACTGAGGAGTTCATTATCCAACTAGCTGTTCCCCGCTCCGGTTTCACGCCCGCTGCTTAGCTCCTATTGGTCGAAGCTTGATGGTATATAGCCTATAGCCTTCCTGGACAGATGGGCTGTCAAACATAAAAAAAAATTGAATTTGATCCAGTAGTTCCTGAGATTAGCGCATTCAAACAAACAAACTCTTCAACTTTACAATATTAGTATAGATTTCTTCTTTCTAATTAAAACATTAGAAAGTTTTTAAGAGAAAGGCCAAAGAAAAGATGGATGGATTGTGTGAGGAATGATATGAATGAAAAAGTAGTAAATGATACTGTGACGTCTGATAGGGGAGAATGGAAGAAGAAAACGTGTTGCGCCGACCACAAGTAAAATGGGATAAGGACAGGAAGATGATTAGTATTTGAATTAATTATTTTTAAACGCATTAACGCATGCGACGCACATCTTAAAGATGATTTTTGAGGAAAGAAAAATAAAGTTATTCAGTAGAGAATTTCAGCTTGCAGGTGTGGGTTGCAATGGCCTAGTTGATAAGGCGTTTGGAGTACTTATCCAGAAGACGCGGGTTAGAATCCCACTTGCAACTGAATTTTTCTTTCCTCAAAAATCATCTTTAGTATAATTATGAATGTTGATTAGAAAGTCATTGAAGGGGAAATATTCTCTAAGATATCGTCAAACTTCATTATCTCAGTGCTTTTCTGGTGATTGCCACTGTTGATTCTGGTGCACTGCAGTTGCAGTGGTTTGGGAATAGTGCGGTGGGATTGTCCCGAAAAATGTCTTTAAAAAAGTTGTGACCCACAGCTCTAGCTTGCATTTAATTTTGAACTCTGTGACTTAGAAAATATGATTCATTTTCAATTACCAGCAGAATTTCAGTACATGATTTATTTTTCATTTCATGATCTGTGTTTCTGAGGAATTTCTTCTCCTCCTCAGCTAAATCATTAGGAAGTGATAAAAAGCAGACATAATTATCTGGAAGAAACTGTTTTCTAAATTTGCCTTTTAAAGTGTTGATTCATGAGCAAGCAAAGTCATAGGCAAAAGCAGGTTTTCAACAAAATGACAGCTGTTTTTAATATGTACATTCAGAATTTCTTATTAATCCGTTATTCTATTGAAAACAGCTGAAATATAAACAAATAATATTTCAACACAAAGTGGAAAACAATAGGAAACATGTTGTATTGTGTTAAATTGTATGTTTAGTCTTAAAATCTTCATTGATTATTACTAAGAAGGAAAAGATAGCAAAAGCAATGTAAACAATCAACTTATTCAGTGCGGGTTGGTAGATGTCACAATATGTCTTCGATTTTTTAGTTCTAAGACATATAGTCGTATCCTCACGATGTTTTCCTTCACCGTTTTTGAGAGCAGTGGTGATGAAATAAATTACTCAAAGTAATGCGCCTGGGGTGCTAAGACAGGGAACCTCCAAGTGCGCCCGTGGATTGGAGTTCCCTCTCGGATACGTCCGGGGGAAAGACCAGTTTTTCGGGCCGGTGCACCCTGGGATGCGGGCAAAAACTCTTCCTTAGGCACTGTGTGCCTAAGGGGTCTCTTTGCCCGTATGCCAATAGCCTGTCGGGTGGACGCTCCAACGCGTGTCCCTCTGAATAGCAGAGGGCACAGCGGCGGAGCGGGCTTGCGGACGGTGAGTAATGGGTATGCTCGCCGTCCGACCAAGGACCAAGCCCGGGTCGGTGGCGCGTCGTGTTTCACGCGTCACCGACGGGGCCCCTTATGGGGCCAAATGCCTGCCGGGGTCGCGGATTTTTCTTAATCCAGGATACCGTGGCCCCGGAAAGTAAAAGGCATCCGAAGGAACACGGGTGGATTTTAGTCAGTAAGAGTCTGACAGTCCCTTCCGCCCCACCCAGGGCGGGAGGACTCATTTGATGATTTTGGCACCCCAAAAAAAAAAAAAGTAATGCGCCTAGCTGGATTCGAACCCATGGCCTACAACTCGTAAGTTGGGGCCGATACCACTGGGCCACCATCCATTATTATAACCAAGTAGCATTTATTTTATTTTGGATGTAGTTTCTGTCAGATTTTTTATCTTGAAAGTTTTATATATTTCCGGTTTCGCCCGCGTGTAGCATCCCACGCAATTGTACTACCAAGATAAAAAATATCGTATGTCCAAAATCTAGACGATCTCCGGCCAGGCGGCGAGTAATGGGCGACTCGCTGTCCGACCATGGACCATGCCCGGGTCGACGGCGCGTTGTGTTCCACGCGCGCCTTAATGAGTATCGGCATTATGACGTGGCCCCTCTATTATAGAGGGCTAAAGCCTGCCGGGACTAACGAATTACCGTGACCCCGGAACGCAAAGGGCTATTGAAGGACACCGTGGATTTTAGTAAGTACAAGTCTGACAGTCCCTCCCGCTCTACCTTGGGTGGGAGGACTCATTTGATGATTATACCACGCAAAAAAAAAAAATCCGAAATCTACGTGGTGGATACATGCGATGCAAGTCTGCCCCGCTTGGGCAGAGCACCGCCGTGTCCTCACGGAGGCAATAAACGACGGCCTCTCGACCGGGACTAGTTGTCTCAACTCCTGCGAAGCAGTCATGCTAGCGAAGGAGAAAGCGGAATACGTGAAGTAAAGGAAGTCCTGCAGTTCACGATCCAATCGTTGAACATCGCGAGGTGATCTTAATCATAGCAGGCGTGAGCGAGGTCAATAATGGGTAGCTTGCCGTCCGATCAGAATTTAGTCAGTACGAGTTGACAGTCCTTTCCGCCCCATGTAGAGAGTGAGGATTCATTTGATGATTTTACCATCTAAAAAAACAACTATCCAAATTCATATTAGTAGTAAGTAAATGGTCTACCTACAGAAAACCAGCATTGTGTACCAAATATCAAATTCTCTTCAGGCAGATAGACAGAAATACTGTCAAACAGATAGACACTTACCGTTTATTCTTTGGTATCCTCAGATCACCTCGGATAAATATCACCTGGGTGAACAAAGGCGAATTTTCTTCAACAGACAATATTTAAATTGTACCAGGAGAACAGGATCATGAAAAAGGTGGTTAGTGCCGGAATTCAATGTGGAATCTGAATAACGTTCGACATAAAGACAGACCTTTACTTTCGCATTAAAATATGAAAAGTATGTATAGGTGGACAGACGACCTTGTAACGGTCGCCGGAAGACGCTGGATGCAGGTCGCTTCCAACCGGTTTATGTGGAGATCTAAAGGGGAGGCCTATGTTCAGTAGTGGACGTCCTGTGGCTGAGATGATGATGATGATGATGTATTGGTGTAAAGTCATTTAAAATTTTAATTTCTTTGTTTCAGATTCAGTGTTCAATAATGGACTGGACTAACAGCGAAATTTTGTGATTTTGAACTGTGAGAGGAAGGAATATCATAATGGCTACTTCACGTAAGTTATAATTTACCTCATCATCTTCCACGGGCATGCGGACGGCGAGTAATGGGTGACTCGCGGTCCGATCATGGACCATGCCCGGGTCGACGTCGCGTCGTGTTCGACGCGCGATCTGACGGGGCTTAGAGGGCCAAAGCGTGCCGGGATCGCGGGACTGTCTTATCAGGTACCCGTGACCCCGGAACGTAAATGCCTATAGTGTTTAATCATTTTCATTGAGCAATAAAATACGGCACGGATGACGCAGTGCCTGAGCTATTGGACTGCTACGCTACGTGTCGGGGGTTCGATTCTCGTACGGAGCAAATATTGTGTATGACCTACAAGTTGTTGTTCCGGGTCTGGGCGTTTGTGTATGTTAGTTTATGTGTTTGGAAACGAACCCACAATACAGGAGAAATTAAAAAACTAAAATATCCGCACTACATAAAAAATACCCTGTAAATATTTTGGCGGCTGCTGCATATTTCGCTAAATTTTAAGTTGCATATTACCCTTAAGGGCAACTCGCTGTCCGACCATGGACCATGCCCGGGTCGACGGCGCGTTGTGTTCCACGCGCGCCTCAAAGAGCGTCAGCAAGATGACGGGTCCCCCCTCTAGAGGGCCAAAGCCTGCCGGGGTCGCGGGACTTATCTCATTACCGTGACCCCGGAATATAAAGGGCTATTGAAGGACACCGTGGATTTTAGTCAGTACAAGTCTGACAGTCCCTCCCGCCCTGCCCTGGGTGGGAAGACTCATTTGATGATTTTAACACGCTAAAAAAAAAGTTGCATTTTACCCGATCCTTAATGATTAATTTAGCACTGTAATAAGTCATAGTTTAATAGAAAACACAACACATATCTGTAATGAAACCGCGTATAATTAGTTACTTCGATAACATCAGACCTTCGAACTGTGATGGGCGTTTATTGTTTGTATGGAAATGTGTATGACTCATACAAATTATGTATGATAGAACCGAGGGAGAAGGAAATATAATAACATATAGTTTAAGTTATATGTCAACGTTAAATAAGGAAAAACATCGTGAGAAAACCAAGGAATGTCCTAGAACCATTAAATCTTGGACTTGGTTTTCATTGCGTGCATATATCACCATTTTTCATCATAGGTACTCGTAATTATTGAAAAAAATATGTTAAAAGTTCTATAGTCCCCGCCACATAAGTCTGGAATAAAGGTCATTGATCCTAATAATGCATCGTTGGAATTTAATAATACCATCGTTCGAATTTCAAAATAAAAAATATAAGGTCAAGGTCGCCTCTTACCACGATACGTTTGTTTTGATCGTGTTACGACACTTTCTTTATAATTCTTCTTATCGTTTTGAAATATTGGAATACATTGGTACACGGGGGTCAACGAATTTTATTCCAGACTTATTTGGCGGAGACTATAGTTCACGTTGTGATCGCAAATAATCCAAAATGTCCTGTAGGTTGGTGTACTAACAAATCTATTTATTTTAGTCCGTCAGATTACCCTGTTTACCTTACATACCCTTTAAAATCCTCTGTTTAATATTAGTATAGATTAATACGTTTAATATTATTATTTTGTTACAGATGAAGCAACGGAAATGCTGGAGAAGAAACCTCCGTAAGTACAAGTTATTTAGATTTTTAGTTTTAATATCAATCTACTGTCTATTCGTATTTTTTTTTCAAAAATGTTGCTATGTTTCGACAAAATAATTAAAAATCAACGCGTAAAATTTTTTGCTAGACTTCTGTACTTTTCATCATAGACTTTGGGTTGGCGCCTCAAAGAGCTGTCAGCAATCAAGGGGGTGGTCAACTCCTTAAAGTTTGTTTAATTACATATTGTACTGATTTCTCGCAAATGTGTTGAAAAATATTGTATGACACACGTGTAGAAATTGGTATTTACAAACTCGAAACTATGGTAAGCCCTCGACTTCGTCTCGGCCTTACATTCGTCTACTCGATTGTAAAAACCAACTTACCGCACTAGTATCATAAATAAGTATTTTAAGGTAGACTCACAGAAACAAACATTACGTCAATTACGATATTGTGACCTTTCAGTTTGTTCAGGTATAACCTTTCATCTCTTCTATACTGAAACAGTTGATAAGGTGAATTGAAAGACACACATGAATACCTAATTACCATGAAGAAAACCGTAAAGGAAATAATGACGAGGAAACCAGGATGTCCTTAAACCGAAAATTCTTTTCTTTTTTTACCCGACTGCGCGACGCAAAGGAGGGTAATGTGTTTATCAGTCTATGTATGTATGTATGTTTGTTTCTATGTGGCGTTCTAAAGACCAAACGCGTAGGCCGATTTTGATAATTCTTACCTCAATACCCCATTCAAATTTTACCAATCAAATCTTCCCAAGGGGCCACGACTGTGAGTCGTTCTGTTCTGCTTCTTCCTGCTGTTCTGTTGGGCTTGTTTCTATCTTTTTAGTTTTTATATAAGTTAACTTTTTCACGTATTTTTCAAAATTAGATTTTACGCAGTCGGGTTTTTTAAAGAAACGTTGCCCTACCACTAGGAATTTCTCGTGTACCGTGGGTGCGTTTACAAACATATAAACTACATACACAAACACCACACACCCAGAAAAACTACTTGTAGATCATACAAATATTTGTTCCGTACGGGGATCTAACCCGCGACACACACGCAGCAGTGTGCCAACCGTGCCGTCAAAAAACAATGAAGAGATGCTATACTCGTACAATTTGTATATCTTCGTCTGCAAAAGTTCCTCCAGTCTTACGCTATTTAAAGACTAATAAGAGCCAGATAATTATGAAAATATTTCACCTTATGATTTATTGCACTCGTTCTCATATCTGTGATAGGCAGTCAGCCGAAACTATCGTTATTGTTTGACAGATAATGTTGATAGGCCGATTGTCTTGGTATGTGTGAGCGGTTAGCAACTGTCGCGGCATTGTATCACTACTGGAAGACTAGAAGGGGTAAGCAGGAACATCATCTTCCTAGCCTTTTCCCAAATATATTGGGGACGGCTCCCAGTCGAACCAGATGCAGCTGAAGATCAGTATTTTACATGGAGCGACTGACTATCGGAGCTCTACAACCCAGTAACTGGGTAATACGAGTACGATACCCATTGGTAAGACTGGTTGTCAGACTTTTGACTAAGAGTAACGACTGTCAAAGATCTACAAATGACAGCCAGAACCAACGGCTTTACGTGCTTTCCGAGGCACGGAAGAAACTCTCTATGACAGATGGTCACCCATCCACAGACCAACCGCGGTAAGAATGGCTTAAACCTTAAGATCGTCCTGTGCAGCTGTAATTGTTTAGCCGCGAGCTCCTCCAGAGGTGGGGAGGAACGTGATAAGTACATAATTTTCCTTGTAAATCCCAAGCGGAGGGATTTTTTTTTTCTTCTTTTAGAAAAGGATATGCCCTTAGCTTTAATGTAGCCCAGAAGTAAAGATGAGACCTAACATGGAGCGGGCTCATATAGAAATATATTCTTACCATTATTTTTTTAACCGACTTCAAAAAAAGGAGGAGGTTCTCAATTCGTCGGAATCTTTTTTTTTATGTATGTTCCCCGATTTCTCGAAGACGTCTGGACCGATTTGGAAAATTTTTCTTTTGTTTGAAAGGGTATACTTCCCAAGTAGTCCCATGATCATCAGGTCAGGATCTGATGATGGGATCCCAGGGAAATCGAGGGCAACCCTCAAATTTTTCCCACGTTTTTATACACTCACTTTTCTTGTTTGTTTGTTTGTTTGTTTGTCGTTCCGGTTGGACTTTTGCAACTCAATTTTGAGGCACTTCCCGATAAGCTAGCAGGCTGAAATTTTGCATACGCTCTAAGTTCTGATGACAATGCATGATTAGCTAAGAAACGTCATAACAAATCCAATATGGCGGCCTCCCCAAGATGGCAGACTGGCTGTTTGAAATCCACCCCTATGATATGGGTATCAAATGAAAGGGTTTGCTGTCAGGAATACGAAAAAAATAGTCACGTGACTTAAATCCAATATGGCGGACGTCCAAGATGGCAGACAGGCTATTTGAAATGCACCCCTAAGATATGGATATCAAATGAAAGGGTTTGCTGTCAGGAATATGAAAAAAATAGTCATGTGACTTAAATTCAATATGGCGGACGTCCAAGATGGCGGACAGGCTTTGAGGCACTTCCCGATAAGCTAGCAGGCTGAAATTTTCAGGGTAGCTTCAAACCCGATGAACAAAAATAAAAATAATAAAATATATTAATAGATTTTAAAAAATCTAAAAAACCCACGTTTTTAAATGTCCTAAAAATAAGAAAATAACCCTACGGGGCTGAGAGAGGGGCCACTCAAAACGTGGGGGCGTATCTTTGCAAGTTACACCCACGATCTATTACACGTCATGTAAATATATCCCATAAATAATCCCTTAAATAATATACGCCCCCACGTTTTGAGTGGCCCCTCTCTCAGCCCCGTAGGGTTATTTTCTTATTTTTAGGACATTTAAAAACGTGGGTTTTTTAGATTTTTTAAAATCTATTAATATATTTTTAGGCCCGCACTTAGTTTTTCGCAAATTTTATGAAGTAATTTAAGTACTTGCTTATGATAATCATCGTCTCATGTAGCTGAGCTGATGATGGAAGGTACAACTCCTTAACAGTAAGGAGTAGGCATCGACTGATTTAGTTTGTGTTCGCATATCTCCGGAACTGGCAAAAAAGATAATGAAATGAAAAAAAAAAAACAAAGGCACCGACTTCTGAAAGAAAAGTTATTTCGTAGGTTATTTTACCCTTTTTTGTGGTTGTTTTTGAAGGCTGTTACATTTTTTTTGAAAAAGTTTTTTAATGTAAGTGAACGATTATTTATTTATTACTAGCTGTTTCTCGCGATTTCACGGGTTCTTTTGGTCGTAGAGTGATATTATATAGCCTATAGCCTTCCTCGATAAATATACTATCGATTACAAAAAGATTTTTACTATTCGAACAAGTAGTTTCTGAGATTAGTGCGTTCAACCAAACAAGAGTTTGTTCGGTCCTAGAGTTTGAAATGAAACTCCTGTTGAAATCATAAAAGCAACATGTTGTTGATATGCCACCATAAAACTTTGCTATGTAAATAATGTCAGGTGAAACATAATTTGCAAGTTGAAGTGGCAAGAGGCAGGCCACATCGCTCGTAGAACTGACAACCGATGGGGAAGAAAAGTTCTCTCATGGCGACCACGGACCGGAAGACGCAGCGTAGGCAGGCGACCACTAGGTGGACCGACGACATCGTGAGGGTCGCGGGCAACCGATGGATGCAAGTGGCGAATTGTCGTTCGGCGTGGCGGTCTAAGGGGGAGGCCTAAGTTCAGCAGTGGACGTCTTCCGGCTGATGATGATGATGATGAAACATACTCGTAATACTCACGCCTAGAACTTTTAATGAACTTGGCAGTGGTACCTAATAGAATAGTACCACGAGCTACACGGTAGCTGACAAATGCATGCACTGACTGGACAGGTCCACTCAAATCTGTGTGGTTCTTTCTTCAAAAGACCACCTCAGACGTTAACCTAGGCAGGAGGAGCCTGAACTAGGCAGTGGTGTAACTAAAAGAATAGTAAGTACCACATTTTGTCAGTATTTTTATAATCTTATTTATTGAAGACCCACGTTCTATATTTTTGGGTAACAAAACAAATCGAGGCTTTTTTACGATTCATTTTACTGGATAGGGGGCTACAATAAAGTTTCGCCCCGGTTCGAAAAATATCCGGGGGGTAAATCCGGGGCTGCCGATGCCGTCACCCATCCATAAACTTAACTCGTTAAAATTTGCTAAAACTTGAAGACCGATTTACACGGTTGCTAATGTTGCTATTATTGAATAAAGGTGTATTGTACGGCTCTCCCGGGTCGACGGCGCGTTGTGTTCCACGCGCGCCTCAAAGAGCGTCAGCACGATGACGGGGCCCCGCCCAAGAGGGCCAAAGCCTGCCGGGGTCGCGGGACTTATCTCAATACCGTGACCCCGGAACACAAAGGGCTATTGAAGGACACCGTGGATTTTAGTCAGTACAAGTCTGACAGTCCCTCCCGCCCTGCCCGGGGTGGGAGGAATCATTTGATGATTTTACCACGCTAAAAAAAAAAAATATTGTACGGCTCTGCCTACCTCTTGTATCATAACGTCGTGAACTTACAATACAACTTGCTAAATCTTTATCTTTAGTCATTGACCACTTGAGACTAACGGATAGAAATGATTGTCTCGCAACACAATCGAATTTAAACTTTAATTCAACCGTGTTAAAGTTGCTAGTTCGTCAGCTGTCAGTTTTGACGCGATAGTATGATCTAAGTAGTGTAATCTGTTTAGTGATGGGACGTTGTCGATAGAGGTTTGTCGATGGTTGTCTATTTTAAAGTTCCAATATTTTTTATTTAAAACTAACTGACCCGACAAACTTCGTACCGCCTCAGAATCTATTAAAAAATACCTTTTAAACCTTCCCTGGACTTCCAAAAATAATTAAAACCAAAATTAGCCAAATCGGTCCAGCCGTTCTCCAGTTTTAGCGAGACTAACGAACAGCAATTGATTTTTATTTATAAGAAAAAGAAGAAGAAAGGTATAAGATAGACTGGTTTGATCTTGGCCTAAATCTAGCCTAGAGGCAGAGATGAGACCTAAAATGGAGAGACCTCACCCGGAAGGAACTGAAACTCCTGCGCACTGACGGAACACAGTAAAAATTGGTGTGGTGGTGGGCGCCAACCAGGCGGTTCTGGTGTCTTACCACCACCGCCAGGTATAAGCATAGATCTTAATAGGTAGAGCTTTTTTATGTACTTGCCATAGGTTAGAATAATATGGATATTCCCCGAATACCGGGATTTGAAATGAGACAAGTTAATGTTGGTAGAGAGTTGAATTCTAGTGGCACAGAAAGAGACAAACACAAGTGCGTCACTCTAGCGACAGAAACAAAGACAAAAACAAGTTGATAAAAATAATGAAATTCAATAAAATCTCGTAGTATCAGTCGGTATCCCTTGGCATATCCATATTAACATCAATGTTTGCGGTCAATGAACCTAAATAACTCTACCTATTCCGATCTATGGTTAAATCTATGTGGTAATATCCTGCTAAAGTGGAAAGGAGCAGTTGTGGCCGAGGTATGAGTTGTAGGTTTTCGGTTAAAACGCAGCTAACTGTATTACTTTATGTAATTTATTTCATCACCAACTCTCTCAAAATGGTGAAGGAAAATATCGTGAGGAATACGGATGACCTACAACCAAAAAATTTAAGACATTTACCAACTCGCACTGGGCTGTGTGATGAGCCTAAGTGTGTGGTTAGTTCACCTGATTAAAAAAGGTCTTCTTTTTCTTTTCTTTTTTTAATATTTAATGGCCTATTACCATTTTTTTTTTCGTGGTAAAATCATCAAATGAGTCCTCCCACCCCGGGCAGGGCGGGAGGGACTGTCAGACTTGTACTGACTAAAATCCACGGTGTCCTTCAATAGCCCGTTATGTCCCGGGGTCACGGTAATGAGATAAGTCCCGCAACCCCGGCAGGCCTATTACCATAAGTCGGAATTAGGTAGAGTTATTTTGGTACTTCCATCGAAATGTAGATATTAATATGGATTTTCCCGGGATTTCTAATAGACAATCTTGTGTGGAAAACAGTATTACAAGTAAATAATAGTAATAAAAACATCAGAGATAGATTATTAGATAAATAAATTGTGTGAAATTAAAAACTTTTCAGTAATTCCGAGATTTCGGACATATCTGCTTTATTCTTTCGCAGTATAAGTACATGAATAACTCTGCCTAATTCCGACCTATGCCTATTACATACATAAGAAAACAAATTATAGACAGTCGGTAGCGAACTTAAAATTATTTGTCACTAAGGGCGTAATAAAGATCTTAATATAGATAAAACGCTGAAAAAAGTATCAATAATAATTGTTCTGTTACTATAAAATTTGTAAACAGTCTTAATAAAAATACGAAAGTCATAAACCCCTTTCAATTAAATAAAACCTGTATACATTGCCATTTCAATAAATAAAATGCCATAAGTAATGCAAAAGCTTTAAAAGTTTATCTTGCAAAGACACCGTTATATAACATACTTTTATTTTAAGAATTGGTTGTTAGTGGTGAATATAAATTGATATTTTAATGTACAAACCGAACCGAATTACATTTGTTTTAATTAAAATTATCCCAAATAAGGAAAAACGCTTCTGCTTCTTTCGTTAAGGAAAGAAACTTTAAAATGAGATTTGATAACAAAATGTTTGGTATTTTTAACTGTAAAATATGCAGTAAAGAATACATAGGATCGAGTATTGATCGTTTGATCGAATTGATGAAATCACGACAATTTCGGTATTATCATGACCATTTTCATGAGAAATACGCGTCACCCAGATAAATATCCACAAATATCAAGGATTTTCAAAAAATGGAATAGGAATCTCGAAATCCTTTTAATTGATGTGAAAAGAAAATCAAAAATTGTTGCTCCACGGAAAGCTTTAGGCAACGAATTAGCAATGCTATAGAAAGTACTATTTTTCGTTGAAAGTTAGCCTGAAAATTGTCACTAGTATTTGCCTGCCTCATAATTAAATATAAGAGGTTTTATTCGTATCCCCAGACAATGGGAAACAATGATAAAAACAGAAATAGGTAATTAATATTGTTAACAAAATATCATAAAAGATAAATAAAAGATCCCTCTGACGTAAGATGACTATAAGATAAATATCAAGCAAGACCTCGCTAAACACCCTTAAAATATTTGTATGCAATACACTTTAAAACTGCTTTATCGATATCAATAGTCAGCCGTGTCCCATCACTAGCGCTCTTCCATTGAAGGTATCTCAGCGACTCTACGGCAGTGCACATTCGCGCCCGCGGTATACCAGTCGTTATGTTCAGCGAAAGTTGCCGAACTCGCACGAAGCGATTCGGAACACTTTCCAAATACAAAATGCTCTGATTTTTCGCGTTTGATTCGGTAATTCTACGTTTTGATTGGTGCTAAAGTTGTGTTCTTTTTTTGAAACAATTATTTTAAGAATTCGTGTTTGTTTTTGTCGATAGATTTTTTTCTATCGTAAGTTGTCGTTTTTTAAAGTGCGAAGTTGAATTCACTAAAAGTGGTTTTATAATGTGATATAATATTTATACAAAATATACCAAACTAGGTTATTACCGCGTCTTTGTCCGCGTGTGGTTCGACAATTGTCCCACTGGTTTGTACTATGGGAATAAAAAGTATCCTATGTACTCGTATTCGCTGGGTGCGAAGTACTAGGTGGGGGTAGTACTATTCGATTGCAGCGCCCATGGTGGCGAAAAGTAAAACTAATGTCGGATTGTCTAAGAGCACATTCACATAAGCCAACTATTAAAAACGCGCTAATCTCAGGAAATTCTGGTTCGATTTGAATAATTCTTTTTGTGTTGGATAGTCCATTTATCGAGGAAGGCTATAGGCTATATAACATCACGCTATGACCAATAGGAGCAGAGCAGCAATGAAACATGTTGTCAAATCGGGAAATTCTTATTGAGAGCTTCCGTTGCGTGCGCTGCGTAAACGGTTTACATTACGCAAAAATTATGTATGACGGAATTTTTCCTCAAGAAACGTTCTAAAATAAAGTCCGCGACAGCATATATCTATCTTTTAAGGTTAACTCACTATAACCTTTTTTATGGAAATCAAATTGGTTTTAAAATAATACATTACTTGCGACGGTATTTTTATGAACATAATATTAATCCTTACCCAAATAAATACGTTAATCATTACAAACATTTAATTTTGAACAAAATTTCCCTTGACATCATTTGATTTCAATGAATATCTGACGAGATATCGTAGTTTCTTCAACGGCAGGTGATGGGGAGCAGTCGGAGTACGACGGCTCTGTCTCAGAGTTCATTGAACTCTGTCATCTGTCAATTTCGAATCAATTTGTCAGACATATCTGTACGTATTTTTTATAATCGCGTTATTCCGCCAGAAAAACATAGGTCACAGCAGTTGTTGTGTTGTAAACTGCAAGAATACTAGCAGAAATAGTAAATTTAAATTTTATTGATTCCCAAGCGGTTCTTGGAAAGATGAGCAATGCAGGAGATGGTTAGCTGCCGGGAAGAGAAAAAAGTAAATAAATCATAATCCTCATTTTAATCCTGTATTTGACATTTTTCTTATAGAATACATTTTGCCTATGTTTATTTAATTTTATTCAGAGCTGATGGATCGCCATGGAATTCAAAACCATGTGTTTTGTAAAGAAATCTGATTTCAATTAGAACGGTCAGAGCCGTCAACAGTGCAAACGCTAGGTGGCGCTAAAGTCGTGCACGGTGCCAATAATGCAAATTATAAACTATATGTGTGCCAAATTGCATCCAAATCCGTTTAGTAGTTTTGTTGTGAGAGAGTAAAAAACTTTCGCATAGTACTAGGGCTACTATACACAAAGCCTTATTGGCAAAATGACAATACCGAGTTTCGAGAGACAAGTTTTCAAAATGAAAATTATCAAAAAACCAAATTGCCAAAAAACCTCGTCCTTAAAATGGCAAAATTTCTAAAATCCTCGTTCTCAAAATGGAATATTTTCTACAATTAGGGAGTTTATAGGTACAGTCACGAGCAATAAGATGTATACATTTAACAAAATTCAAACGCGATTTTCTCGTGAAATACTGGTTTCTACTTTGAAATAAGAACCATTTCACAACAGTAACAGCATGGCTTTCAAAATAGGCTTATGAAAACGCAAAAGTTTTATTAATATGGTAGGAGAATATCGCTTTTTCATTCTGCTAAGTGATACATATTATTGCTCGTGACTGTACATAAATCTAAGATTTTTCGCATGACGTGAAACTACTTAAAAGTTATTTCAAAGAGTAGAAATCTTGTATTTATAAGAATATACATACTTTCAAATGTAGAAAATTTTCGATTTTGATAATTGGGCTTTTCGGGAATTTGCCATTTTGTCAATTTTGTCCTTTTGCGACTCGGGTTTCCATTTTTCAAATTAGGCTTTTAGCGCTTAAACCGCATTTAGTCAGTCATAGTCATCACAATTTATGATTCTCACCCCCAAAAAAGGGCCTATTATCCGTAACATTTAAGTAATCTAGTTTACTGTGAAGTGAAAGTTTTATTATTGTAATCGGCCGATTTGATGCGGTAACTCGCTTTACGCGGTTACCGTACAACTATTACAGCTACTCCAGTTTCACTCAAAATTAATCACCGTTTAGCGTTAAATTGGGTGAAAAATAACATGGTATTACATGCTCGTTACAACTATGATATGTTTTTATTTCAATACAATATATTTCACATCCATTTACTCATTTAAATTCTCAAAAAAAACTCATTTGACGACTTATGGGTTTAGGCTCGCTTTTCACAACGGTCTCAAGGTAAGCAATGTGGTCGACGGTGAAGCATGCTTGTCTAGAAGTAACATATTCTTGACTTGAAGACCACAAGGTTATAGCTGTCAGAAAATACATACCCTGGCAGTGAATTCCACTTCTTAGCTGTGTGCACAATAAAAGCATTGGCAAAATTCTTTCTACGTGAGGGCGAGATGTCCTACCTACCGATGGCGCATTGAAATTACGTCTTGTAGTCCGATGATGGAAAGTGCTAGGCGGAATCAAGTTGTGCTGATACCGTCGTCTATAATCCAATAATCCAGGGTTTCTCAAAGTAGGGTACGCGAACCCCTAGGGGTTCGCCATTCGACGGCAGGGGGTTCGCGATAAGATTTACGTAATGGTGGCATGAAAATTGTAACAGTTTGAGTATTAAGCAACAGAAATCATTATTAGAAATTTCCGTAGATGACACTCTTCACGCTGATTTAAAAATGATGTCTTTGATAGATATTTGGGCAGCTAGATAAGCAGAGTATTCCAAACTTTCACGCCAAGCGGTGAATTTCCTTTTACCCTTTGCTACAACATACTTATGTGAGAGTGGGTTTTCACACCTGATCATGATAAAAACTAAATATAGATATCGTCTTGATACCAAGTCAGAATAAGGGTTAAAATTGACCAAAATTACTCCTAAAATTGAATCCATTTGCAACAAGAAACAAGCACATCCACCACATTAATATAAAAAGATATTTCTTTTGGCACTTTATTTATTACCTTTTATTCAAATAAAAACCGTATTTTCTTCAACAGTCAATTTTATTACTTTCTTTGGGGGGGGGGGGGGATTTCATTAGAAATTTTAACGGGGTGGTTCGTGGAACCGAAAGTTTGAGAAACCCTGCAATAATCCATTAATTTAAGCCCCTTTGTACACTAGGCTACGCAAGTCTCCGATACCTTACGACTTTGGTATCCATTGACGCCTTCCCGTGAACGAATCTCTATGGATTTGTATTGTGATAGTCGCCTAGATATCAAAGTCGGTAAGGTTTCGGAGACTTGTGCCGCGTTGTGTGCGAAGGAGCTAAGAATAATATAGTGTTACTCAAAGCTATGAGTGTTACAATTTGCTCTTGACTTCAATATGATTAAACTACATTGTTACTAACAATTGGCCATGTTTCATGTCTATTGAATTATCTCTGTCATTGTCTTTGAATTTTGTTTAAGAAAGTAGCTTCTGCCGATATTTCTCGATGCATTTTTTTTACTTTTTATTAGCCTATACTGTGTCATATTGCTAGGCCAAGGTGGGATACCTTGGCCTAGCAATATGACACAGTATAGGCCTGTCTCCTTACAAACTTAACTGTTTTGGGCACAATGATCATGTTAGTGGGGCAATTTGGCAATTTCTGGGGCAAGACAAAAATTTGCTTCAAACAGTGAAATTTTAAGGAGATAAACGATTTGCTCAACAATTGACTTCTGTAACGAATGTTTTGGTTCATTATCATCATCATCATATCAGTCGTAGGTAGTCCACTGGCTTCCCCCATAGATTTCCAATAGGACCGGTTGGAAACGACTTGCATCCAGCGTGATCCTGTGATCTTCATAAGATCGTCTGTCCACCTTGTAGGTGGACGTCTCAAGCTGGGCTTGCCGGTGCGTGGTCTCCATTCGAGAACCTAACGGCCCATCGGCCATCAGTTCTGCGTGCTATATGGCCTGCCCACTGCCACTTCAACTTGCTAATTCGTTGGGCTATGTCGGCAACTTTGGTTCGTCTACGAATCTCCTCATTTTTTACTTGATCACGCAGAGAGACTCCGAGCATAGCCCTCTCCATAACTCGTTGGAATATCTTGAGCTTACTTATGAGTAGTGTTGCCAGGTCCGATTTGTTGTAATTCGGTACATGAGGTCATAAAAATCGAGATTTAGGGTTGCAGATCGGGACATTAAAAAAAAAAAAGACGTGGGGCACTCGGTGACTGCCGCGGTAAAGCATAGCATTTATTATCAACTTATGCAATTATAATTATTTATTTATTTATTATACCTATTTATTATTGTACTAATCTGGCTATGGTCAGCCACGTCAATCAAGTGAAACGTCAAGAAACGTTCTCCTCCCTCTCCCTCTCGCTCTCCCTCTCCCTCAATAAAATCGCCCCTTGTTCAATAAAAGCATGCTTTCGTGCTAGTAATGAGCACGTCTGTCCGTACCTTTATGAGCACGTCTGTCCGTACCTTTATGATTACCGAAGTCTCCCGAACTGAAACGACGTTAGACGATGCGTGCTGTCAGATGTGGTCAGGAAATTTCCTTAGGATTTTTCGTTACGATTTTCGCGCGCGCCGAGCTCAGAGCCTGCGATAAAAGCTATGCAATAGCTCAAAAAGGGATTTTAAGTCTAATAATTAATCTTATATAACAAGTAATCAGTCTCGCTAGACTAGTAGGAATTATAAAATTAAATCGTACTTTAGGGGATGTCCCCTTCTAACCTAACCTGTCCGAGTCGGTGTGCCCCCAGTCGTTTTTACGACATTTTTTATCTCTCAGTGCCCCGTTTCGTACACTCCTACTTAAATACCAGCTGAACAATTTTGTGCATTTGAACGAGAAGAAGACGGACTTCATTGACACCCCGAGGTTCGGTTTGGTTAGGTTCACTTAAACCCTGTAGACAGAAAAATCATCAACAGTATTCTTCATTTAGTTTAGTGAAATGACATATCTCTGACTTTATATTAGTACATAAATTTTGTCATATCACTAGATACTTTTAGTAAGAAGACAATTCAAAACAAGAATATTCCACATCTTCCGGGATTTCGTAAATTCCCTGATTTCCTCATTTCCCTGCGACACATCCAAAGCCAATAGATGGCGTATCGTGTTAAAAAAATTACGTAGCGTAAATGTTTTTTTTTATTAAGCTTTTTTTCATTTTTGATTTATCGGGACATTTAGCGTCCCGATCAGGTACAAATCGGGACGCGTCCCCAGACCCCTGAAAATCGGGACGTCCCGCGCAAATCGGGACACCTGGCAACACTACTTATGAGGCCCCTGGTAAGAGACTACGTTTCACATATTTTGGTTGCACTTTTATTATTGCACCAGCTTTTTCTATGTTGCATCGTAAAGATGTCCATGATAAAAAAGCTCTTAAAACTTATATGTATATTTGTTTACTAACATTAGTTGACCTTCGAATAATACCCACGATTTAATACTAATTCATCCGGTCATCGTAAATAACTTGAGGAAAACCTTAGACGATAATACTTCTAAAGATGACGCGAAACTGGTTTTGTATCGAAAAAACCTGAGCTTAGTGTATGTTTTGACAACTTACCTTGCATACTTACTGCGTACTTACTACAAATGAATGAGGAGCTCGTGGCTAAATAATTACAACCGCACATGCCAATCTTCCGCCGCGCTTGCCGAGTTTGTCTGTGGATGGCTGACCATCTGTCATCGCGAGTTTCCTCCGTGCCTCGGAAAGTACGTAAAGCCGTTGGTCCCGGCTGTTATTTATAGATCTTTGACAGTCGTTACTATTAGTCAGAAGCTCTAAAAGTCTGACAACCAGTCTTACTATGTATCGTATTACCCAGTTACTGTGTTGTGGAGGTCCGATAGGCAGTCGCTCCATGTCAAATACTGATATTCAGCCGCATCTGGTTCGACTGGAAGCAGACCACAATATAGTTGGGAAAAGGCAGGCAGATGATGATAAAGCCAGATACATGGATGGGACTGCTACTGGGACACAGGCCCCATTTCTACGAGGGGATGTGGGCCATAATCATCACATGTCTATGATGGTTTTGTTCTAGGACTTGCCGGTTTCCTCACCATGTTTTCTTTCACTGTTTTGAGAGTAGTGGTGATGAAATGAATCACACAAATCAATGGGCAAAATCAAATACCTTCCACTCTTTCGTCTTTGCTCTTTTCTCTAACCGCAATCTCGCATTTAAAGGCTTCTAATTTCCTTCGTACACAAAGCGTGGTGGAGCTGAAGAGACGGTCACTCTTACTGACAAAAATCTACCCCGTTGTTTCGGTTACCCTATGCGTTTCAGGGTCACGGTGCCCTTTTTAGACAATCCCGCAAACTCTTCATGCGTTTGATCCCCGTCAGTTTACTAAAACATTCTAGAGACGCGCGTGGAATACGACGCGTCGCCGACCCCGGTACGGTCCTTGATCGGACGACGAGCTACCCATTAGCCTCTTCGTACACTAGGCGACGCAAGTCTCCGATACCTTACGACTTTGATATCCATCTATGAGTGCCTGAGTATGAACCTCTATGGATTTGTATTGTGATAGTCACCTGGATACTAAAGTCGTAAGTAATCGGAGACTTGCGTCGCGTTGTGTACGAAGGGGTTTTGAAAATTATTGAGAAATCATAAAACATTAATCGGTCATCTATATAAAAGGCGGTGACTTCAAAAATTTATTTCTAAGAATCAAAGTTATTATTATATGACTTTAGATATAACAATAAAAGTAAAATATAATAACAAAAAGTGACGTTACGCCAGTAATCCCTGAAGTATTAGTCAGAGGTTTTCACGGAAACTTTATTCATTTCGTTCATCCCAAAAGAACGTAGAACATCGATACGTTCTTAGCACAGCGCGTTCCAGCATTGGCGCGCTTGTGTGCGTCAAGCACACAAGCCTACGCACACAACGACACGAAACCCGTTTTCTTTACATTGCGCGCAATTAAATTATTTTTTTGATACCTAAAAATAAAAGTCGGTTCCCAGCGATAATTTTAGCGTAAAGCTACTTAGTTAGATGTACAGTATGCGTAGTTAACGGCTTCGTTAAGTGTCTTCTTACACCCCGTATGTATTACCCACACATTTCACCAGTTAAATTTAAGAGCCTACATCCGCTTTAGTGCCGTAAAACAGTGACTCTTTAAAGCATACTATACTCCTCCTGAACGATTAGTGTTCATCATTCATCATTTTAGCGTATTGCAGTCCACTGCTGGACATAGATCCCTCCCAGGGAGCGCCACAGCGCACGATCTCCCGCTTTTTTCATCCAGACACTGCCAGTTACCTTCTTCAAGACAACGGTCCGTCTTGCTCGGTGCCTGTGCCTATTGCTCGTTCTGAAATTATCAGTTTCCTAAACGTTATTGGAAAGTTTATAAAGCAAATTGTGATTGGCATTTCCAGACAGTCTAATGCAGTGAATAAAAACGAACTCTTTAAAAAAACTACTTATTGTGTCAAAAACCGTTTGGTGGTGTTTTCTTTTTTGAAAAAGTTCTTTATTTTACCTACCATTTCACAAAAGTCAAATAAGTTATTTCAATAGGCCATTGAAGAGGTACTTTTGAGCGTCGAATATTAAAATTAAAGGAAGAGATGGGGTGGGATTGATTCTACACCAATAATTTATTATCCTTGCCATGACTATCTCAAATTATCATGATATACAGGGTGGTCCAGGCCACATGGATATAAAATTTTTTTTAGATAGTCCGTTTAGGGATCTATTTTTGTACCCGCCAGGAAAATTAAAAAAAGTTTATTTATTTTTAATTTTATTTTTTTTTTACTTTTTTAATTGGAGTTTACGAAACATCAGTCGATTTGTCGATTTCAAGGACAGTAACTATTCTTGCATTGATATGAAATTAAATGCACTTTTTTTTTCTTTCAGACACTCTCACACAATTTTTTTCTTTCTGAGAGTGTGCAATGTCTAAGTAAGCACCTAAAATAAAAATATAATATAACTTTTCATTTGAAAAGTAAATAAAAATCATGAAAACATTAAAAGTGGTGATATTTCTAAAATTACAAAAAAAATCATATCTTGAAAACGGCCACAAGCGATTTTTTTCCTGGCGGGTACAAATAGGTCCCTAAACGGACTATCTAAAAAAAAATTTATATCCATGTGGCCTGGACCACCCTGTATAATGATGACAAGATAATAAAAATGTAAAAGAATTTAATAAATATACTTTATTAAATTCTTTTACATTTTTATTATCTTGTCAAAATAAATAACAACTACTTATTAATTTCTTAATTGTATTAATAAATTTTCGTCTCACAAAATGTAAAAAACATTTAAAACACAAATTAATTAGTCGAGGCCAAAAAAATACCGAAAATGTAACCACTTGTTTCAACAAGCCCAATTTTATTTATATACCTTTTGTTTTTAAAGTAAATAGAAAATTCACAGCCGGTAAACTTTGCCGGCCATTTATAAACCTTATTACTAAAGCTGTAGAGATCAAAATTGATCGAATATGAACATACTACATAATACATCTTACCACTGAAAAGGTGACATGTTCTAAGTAAATAGTGGTAATTAAACAATTATAATTACAATGGCGTTGTAAGTAAACGTCAAGTAATATTTACTTTTGATTGAAAAATATTTTTGTTACACGAGGCATAAGCTTTTAGGTATTTCATTGTGCCTCTTCAATATAAGTCAGCTATTTCTATGTAATGAAAAAGTGGTCCTTCGAACCGGATGCCATGCCATGGTGTGGTATACACTAAGCAGTATTCAAAAGCGATGTTCTGCTACCATATTGATTAAACTTTTGCCTTTTCATTAGAGTTCTATTTTGGAAGCCATACTATTACGAAATAGGACTTATTTCAAAGTGGAAACCAGTATTTCACGAGTAAATTGCGTTTTAATTTTGTCAAGTGTATACATGTTATTGCTCGTGACTGTACATCCGTTTTTCATAATAACACAATTAGATACAAATTAAATGCGATTCTAAGTGCAAAATGTCAAATTCTAATGCAAATTTTTTGACTTTTACTTTTTAATTAATTAATTTTAATTGATGATTTGTTAAATGTGACTTAATTGACCGTGTAAATACATCAATTCCCCTTTTTTGTTTTTGGAGTAGTAAAATCATCAAATGAGTCCTCTCGTTATTAGTAGAGCTGAAGAGACGGTCACTCTTACTGACTGAAAATCTACCCTGTTGTTATCCTTTACGTGCCAGGGTAATGGTGCTCTTTTTTAACAATCCCGCAAACTCTTCAAACGTTTGATCCCCGTCAGTTAACTAAAACATTCTAGAGACGCGCGTGGAATACGACGAGTCGCCGACCCCGGTACGGTCCTTGATCGGACGACGAGCTACCCATTAGCCCCTTCGTACACTAGGCGACGCAAGTCTCCGATAACTTACGACTTTGTTATCCATTGACGCGTGCCTGTGTACGAACCTCTATGGATTTGTATTGAAATGAAATGAAATGATGTTTATTTTGCAAGTAGGTTATATCAACACTTTTACACATCTTTTCATAAAACTAGATGAGGCCGGTGTTTCGTACCTGACTACTCTGAGAAGAAACATCCGGAACAAACTCAGAGGTCACTGTCTCTATTAAAGTCCAGACATTGTTTTGCTCAGGTCATACGAGGACCATGCCGGTGTCTGAGATGGTATTTTGAAGAAAGAACCACACTATTCTGAGTGGACCTGTCCAGTCAGTGCAAGCATTTGTCAGTTATCGTGTAGCTCGACTCAGAACACAAGGAGCTCAACGACACGACGAACAATACCAAAGGAAGAACTTGTGTAGGCCGCTTAAGTTACTTAAACTGTCAGACAATCACTATAATTAATAATAAAAAATAAAAAAAACAACAACTCGACCCACACGGGTATTGCGATAGTCACCTGGATACCAAAGTCGTAAGTAATCGGAGAGTTGCGTCGCCTTGTGTGCGAAGGGTCCATTTCGCCTCCCGCAAACTCGCGTCTACGCAGACGGGAATGCCGACGAAGAACAGGCTAGTTAGACATGACTGTAATCAAATTAGTTATAGTCATTGTGAAATCAAATCGGTATATCATCAAAGAATTACGAAAACTCCAAGTGCCATAAAATTTACAAATACCTGTATCATAACAAATTAATTCAATGTAAATACTGATAATGGTTATCATGTTATATTTGTACTTCCCAGAATTTGATCCTTATTAGCAACACTATCGATTAGTATAATAATACAGGTTGTGATGTTTTTTCCAAAATCAGCGGTTTCGTTTCCTGGCCAGGATTATTGAATTTTCTAAAATCCAATGATGCAGTTTTAGTTTTCGTCAAAATCGGCCTCGAGACTCCTTTCAACGTTTTTCGATATACCTCATAGTTTCGGATATAGCCATCCACGCGCAGTTGAAAAATTCACCCTGTATAATCCCCACCAGCGAGTTCAAATAACGAACATGCTTTTAGTCACTGGCGCCATTTCAAAGAGTCATGCCAAACTAGTCCTTATATTACACGTGTTATCTGTTTATCTTTTTGATTACATTATGTACTTATTAGGTAAATAGTGAGAAGGTATTTGACGCCGTAGAATGTACTGGTAAATTATTATGTAGGTTAATAAGCCTTGTTTTTGTAATTAAATGCAAGGCCTCTACTGGTATAATTATAGAACAAAGATACTATAAAAATACATGTGGCACTCGGAGACTGCCGCGGTGAAGCTATTGCATAACATTTTTATTTTATTTTAAAAGAAAAAAAACGCTTACCGCGTATATTTAACGAGAATATAATTTATTTAAAATGTTTGTGGTGCACTACTGTAATAAAGAACTTCTTTTTTGTAGGAGATTTTATAAGTAGGTTTCATTGTGAAAACTCCTTTTGTAGCTGGCCGTTTAGAATCAGTAAGAAAAAGCAAATCCCTCTTCGTACCTTTATGAGCAAGTCTGTCCGTACTTTTATGATTGCCGAAGTCTCCCGAACTGAAACGACGTGCTGTCAAATGTGGTCAGGTTTTTTCGTTAGGTTTTTCGCGCCCGCCGCGCTCAGAGCCTGCGATAAAAGCTATGCAATAGCTTAAAAAAATACCTAATTAATTAATGTCTAGGTATGATGTTTTGGGCTCAGACAGTCATATTTCTTATAAGCATCAGTTTAGTAGTTTTCGAATAACCTTACGTTTAATTCAAATTTTCAAATACATAAAAAATCGAAAATATTCTTAGATGTAGGTACTCCGCATGATTCTAAGTAATTACATACATACCTTTACTGAAACACAGTATGTATAGGTACATTGTTTGTTTGTCATTCTTGTCCAAACAGCACTGAGTTAGGAGTTGAAAATAAACCAAAGTGTTTCCGTAAACAGTTGGAATAGAGTGAAATTATGTGCGATCGATGCCAGATGGCAACCTGCAAGCTTTATCCTGGCAAAGAGCAGGAATAATATCACCAGGTTAAGATACAAAGGTTTAGAACCTGGCTTGAATCCGTGTGAATTATTTCTATTTATTCATTGCTCAATGCACAGGTACACACCGTCCATACTTAGCTGCCATTCTAATTGTGAGTAATGGGTAACTCGCCGTTCGATCATCGACCATGCCCGGGTTCAACAGCGCGTCGTGTCCCACGCGCTGCTCAAAGAGCTTTCAGCAATCTGACGGGGCCCCCTTAAAGGGGCCAAGGCCTGCCGGGCTCGCGAGACTGTGTCTGGTACCCGTGACCCTGGAACGCAAAGGGCTATTGAAGGAACACCGTGGATTTTAGTCAGTACAAGTCTGACAGTCCCTGCCGCCCCGCCCTTGGTAGGAGAACTCATTTGATGATTAACAAAGATAAAAATATGGCCTACTTGTGTATTAAAAAAAGTTCTACATCTCTAGAACATTTGCTTACTGACTAATGTTTCTCTTTGACAGAAGTTTAAAGAAAGCGTTGCTCTACTACAGTGAAACTTGGTTAAGTGGGACCTGGATAAGTGAGAAACCTCCATAATTGGTACTCATGCTGAGGTCCCAACACTGGCACTGAATTACCTCTGTTAGTGGGACGAGCATACCTCTTTAACTGGGATTCGTTCTTTCGATTTTATCGTAATAGTTACCTCTTTAACTGATACAGAGAGTAAATTCTATATGCATTAACCTCTGTAACTGAGATAACATCGTTTTGTTTGTTAACTTACTTATTCTTATTCTACCCGCAAATTCCAAATTCCGATCTTAACTTATTAATTAAAAAATAATCGCACCTCTATAACTGAGGTAACCTGTATTCTGACCTCTATTAATGGAACCCTCTGTAAATGAGACAGATATTTATTCATACCTGGATATCTGAGACACTGGGTAAGTGGAATACCTCTATTTTGCAGGCCCCTTGATGTCTCACATAACCAGGTTCCACTGTGTTTAGCTTATTATGGCAACACCGTAGGGCAAAAACCTCGACAGTATTCCACGCGTATTTCCGACGTATGACATTGAGACCGTTCACAAGTGCGTTACCACATAGCTTTAACGTGAACAACTTTAGGGCAAATGTTGCAATGACCATTACGCTGGCAAGTAGAGGTGTAACCTTGAAATAGAGACAATGGTGGCCCAGTTATATATGAATAGGTGGAATTATAACCCCTTACTGCATGGACTTTTGTATCTTTGTGGAAAAAATATATTATGTTGTTTTTTTGAGCTTAAGGAATCCATAAAAAAATAAAAATAGCCCCCCTTTTTAACCGACTTCAAAAAAAGGAGGAGGTTCTCAATTCGTCGGAATCTTTTTTTTTTTATGTATGTTCCCCGATTTCTCGTAGACGCCTGGACCGATTTGGAAAATTTTTCTTTTGTTTGAAAGGGTATACTTCCCAAGTGGTCCCATGACCATCAGGTCAGCATCTGATGATGGGATCCCGGGGAAATCGAAGGCAACCCTCAAATTTTATAGGCCCGCACAGCGTTTTTCGCAAATTTTATGAAGTAATTTAAGTACTTGCATATGATAATCATCATCTCATGTAGCTGAGCTGATGATGGAAGGTACAACTCCTTAACAGTAAAGAGCAGGCATCGACTGATTTAGTTTGTGTTCGCATATCTCAGGAACTGCTAGTCCAATTTGAATAAATAAATATATTATGTTGTATTTTTGAGTTTAAGGAATCCATAAAAAAAATAAAAATAGCCCCCCTTTTTGATATTATTATGTTCGAGTTCAAACTGACTTACTTAAAACTTTTTTTTTCAAGGCTGCCAACATTTTGCCGTCACTAAACGTCAAAATATACATCTAGTCTATGATCTTTAGTGTTGCCAGCATTCAAACTTGAATACAATTTGGATTTTAGAACGAAAACTTTGGTGTGCAAATATGGTACGCTATGCGATAGGGAATACGGATGATTTGTAATTGGATGCATTCCTTGAAATAGGTAGGTGATATTAGACCATATTTACTACAATTTAAACCTCAACAACATGGGGTCCAAACTGACTGGTTTTATTAGAGTTATAGAACTTTTAAGATTTTTCGTTAAATTTTTTCTCATTATGCGCTTATTGTTATAAATTCCCTGTATTTTATTGCACACTAGCTTCCGCCCGCGACTCCGTCCGCGCGGATGTCGGTCTTCGCGTGGATGGTTTATTTCTCCATTTTGAGTAACTCTGACAATGACATCTTATAAATATCTATTGGACCCAAATACGGCTAAGCCTATAATAATTAAGGAGATCCCTCTATTGAGCTACTGCTGTTGAGCTCGCGTTCTGTAGTAAGTATTTTTTTCATAGTAATTCCGACCTTGTATTTACAAATAACTGATCGGAACAGTAATCAAAAAGGTCGCGCTGAAAAGCACGGTTTAAAATTACACGCATACAATATTAATTCCACGGACGACCGGACCGCTCGCCACACTGGACACGTCCGCTCGCATCAAAATTCAGAATTTATATGCATCGCGCGGCGCGGAACGCGGCTCCTTATATAGGAGTCGGGGAGGCGTGGCCCGCGTGTGCCGCAAACGGTTCAAGCCAAATCCGACTTTCGGCGCTACAGGTTACGGCGCTGAATCCACTGCGGGTAATGCAACGTGTGTTCGCGGTTCTACAGAACAACGTCTATGAATAAAACTGAAAAATAAGATTTTTTTTCTACGTATTTTTTCAGGATAGAAAGTATCCTATTTTATGCCCAGGATAATAAGGTATAATAATACCAAGTTTCATCGAAATCGAACCGTTAGTTTTCACGTGATGCCTGCACATACAGACAGACAGACAGACAGACAAAAATTTTTTTAAACACATATTTGCGTTTGGTATCGATCCAGCAACACCCCCCGCTATTTATTTTTTCAATATTTTCAATGTACAGAATTGACCCTTCTACAGATTTATTATATGTATAGATAATTAGTTTATAATGTGCCCAGTTGCCCACTGTTGGGATACTTACCTCAATAGTATGTATACTTACGTACGTAGTAAGTACTTAATTAGTTAAAAGAAAAAACATGTGGCACTCGGAGACTGCCGCGGTGAAGCTATTGCATACTTAATTTTTTTTTATTTTAAAAGAAAAATATTGCCTACCGCGTATATTTAACGAGAATATAATTTATTTTAAATGTTTGTGGTGCACTACTATAGTAAAAAACTGCTTTGTTGTAGGAGAATTTTATAAGTAGGTTTCATTGTGAAAACTCCTTTTGTAGCTGGCCGTATAGAATCAGTAAGAAAAAGTAAATTGTCTTTATGACGGATATTTTTATGATTGCCGAAGTCTCCCGAACTGAAACGACGCTAGACGATGCGTGGTGTCAGGTATTTTCCTTAGGTTTTAGTTAGGTTTTTGGGAATTCGGTCGCCACGCCGCGCCGCGCTCAGAGCCCGCGATAAAAGCTATGCAATAGCTTAAAAGGTTCGATTTGCTTAAAAGATGGAGTTGACAGATAGAGGTAAATAACTATTTGCCGATAACGTGGTCGCGTATTAGCTAGTACGTAAATGCTTCTATACATATAATGCTACATAATGTACGCCGTTATAAGTTATATCCTTCGAAAAACCTTGTGTTTAGTGAAAGTTCTGTGCGCGACAGAGAAATCACCATATCAGAGAGAGATAGCAGTATTTCTCGGAATTGTTTATTGTTTTGATATGATATCGTTTTGTTATTTGTTTTAAGATAAGTAGGGCTTAAGATAACATACATTCGAAGGATACTGTGGCCCTGGAACGCAAAGGGCCGTAGAAACAGGGTGGACTTTTAATCAGTAAAAATCTGACAGTCAAAATATAGCCTATGTCACCCAAGAATAATTTAGTTTTCTACTGGTGAATGAAGTTTTAATATCGGTGCAGTAGGTACCTACCTAATTCTATAGATTGCCTTCTACAAACAAACTTTATAGACTTGGAGATTTTTTGATAGTCATATTGTAGTGTAGTGCAAAACATGACGAACTCGTGTCAGATTTTAGAGGGCACATGTTTTTAAAGTTTAATTTAAATGTAAAGTATACAGGGTGTATTTGACAGCCAACTAGGTACTTTTTTCTTTAACTTATTTACTTTCTTTTAATTTTTGAGGATAGCTGTTAAAAACACCCTATAACCATAGCAGTGGTGGCCCAGTGGTTTCGGCCTCGACTTACGAGTTGTAGGTCGTGGGTTCGAACCCCGTCAGGCGCATTACTTTGTGTAATTTATTTCAAGCTCTCAAAACGGTGAAGGAAACATCGTGAGGAAACCGGCATGTCCTAGAACCAAAAATTCGAAGACATGTGACATTTACCAATCCGCACTGGGCCCGCGTGGTAGATTACGGCCCACTCCCTCTCACAGAGAGGAGGCCTGTGTCCCAGCAGTGGGAACATTTATAGGCTGATGATGATGATAACCATAGTAACTAGCGAATCACACTGACTTCTAACAAGTACAGTTTAAAAATATGCCCCTTTACACAAGTCTCCAATACCTTACGACTTTGGTATCCAGGTGACTATCACAATACAAATCCATACAGGTTCGTACACAGGCACGCGTCAGTGGATACCAAAGTCGTAATATATCGGAGATTTGCGTCGCGTTGCGTACGAAGGGACTAAATTTTAGCCTTTGTAACTCACGGATAAAGTATCTTTTATTGATAGTTTTTGAGTTTATTCATTACAAACAAAAATACAAATCTGTCATACATATTAGATTTAATTTATCAAATAATTGTGTACGAGTGTAATTGCTATGAAACACGTGTTGATAAATAATGATTAAATTGTAATCTACGTAACTGATTATTATTATTAATTAGTTTTTGCAAGTTTTTTTTTTTTATTAATAGCTTGATTGGCATCAATTATATCCGTGTATGTGTCTGTCAACATTGTTTTTCTTTGCAACGGAAATATACACAATGTTTAGGTAGGTATATCATCGGCTGATCGATTTTATTTTTTGCTCAAGAACTTGACATGATCACGCGTAGCATGACTACCGTAGAAGAAGGTTTAGTCGACGGAAGAATAGACAGAATTACAGATTGAAGAAGAAAGATTTCTATAGTACTAAACATGGCGATGTTTGATACGTAGAAAATAAATGTTTCTTTTCTTCGATCGACATATGTCTACAACGTCAAATACGTCGTCAATATTTTCTCTACTTTTGACATTATTGGGGAAGGAAGACACATACATGACAACAGTAGAAGACTGAAGAATAGAAATAGAAAGATTGATTTCATACATTTTAAAAATCACCCACTTAGAACGATAGAAATCTTTCTATCTCTTACATATTAATTACATTTTGTCTATTCTTCGGTCGACAAAACTCATTTCTTCGGTGTCACGCTAGACATGCTAGTCATACATACCCCCATGCTATATTTTGTGAGCAGTTTCGTAACGGATTTTGCCTGAATATATTACGCTTTTAAAGTAATACTCGCCATCTATATTTATCAGTATTTTCAAGTACCTACGCATTACTTCTAAGCACTTTCATATAAATACAAATTGCACCCGACACTCCATCAAGTGTCCAATCTAACTATGACAGCGGCAGAAAAAGGAACTAACTTAAAATGTACTGATTTTGACAGTTGACGTTGCTAGTGGCGCCATTTTGACAGTTCATATGAAATTGGTTGTATTGTTGGTATTAAGAGGGCTGTCAGATTTAAGTTTCTTTGTTGTTACACTCATTTAGTTTTGAGCAGGGAGTGGGTATTTATTATATTTGTGGTACATATCCAGAGAAGCGTTGCATTTATTGGAGTGAAAAAGGGTAAATACTCTATTTCTTATTTTGTATACTCACGTACTTTAGAAGTGACGTTATTTTTTATTATTGTTTAGTCTAACCATAGAATTAAGTAGACAGAATTTGGCTTCTCAATCAGAATGGCATTCACTTCGGTTTGAATCATCATCATCATCATCAGCCGGAAAACGTCCACTGCTGAACATAGGCCTCCCCCTTAGACCGCCACACTGAACGACAATTCGCCACTTGCATCCATCGGTTGCCCGCGACCCTCACGATGTCGTCGGTCCACCTAGTGGGAGGCCTACCTACGCTGCGTCTTCCGGTCCGTGGTCGCCACTCGAGAATTTTTCTTCCCTATCGGTTGTCAGTTCTACGAGCGATGTGGCCTGCCCATTGCCACTTCAACTTGCAAATTTTATGAGCTATGTCGGTTTGAATAGAGCTAAATAAATGTGGTCTACATGTCTAATGTGGTTTGTGATCCACAATACGCGACAAAACTGGATTCACAGACATGGGCAATAAGACTCTGGTTGAAGTGAGATTGAGTTGTTACCGAGGTAGACCTAGAAAACGCTGGCGTGACAACTTGGACTCCTTCTTTACTGATTGGAAAGATAAAACTAAACATTGCGAGAATCGTGAGACAGTACAGGCTATTAAAAACAAAAACTAGTTAGTTTCAGACTAGTCCCTCACTGGTCCCTTACTGTGCACTTCTCCGGTGAAAGCTCAGCCTTAACAAAAGCGTGTGGCACATTCTTGCTAAAGGATTAGAGGTTTTAATCTCTTTGTTCATCAATGTTATTGATATCTTTATTTATATGATAATTTTTACGAAGGGTAAATACCCAAGCAGCATTGTTTATAAATCTTATCGCTATTTCTTTAATTATTGACGTTTGTATCATTTGATCATCTTCTTGTCCTTAATCTGAATTGATTTGTGTTAGTTGCAGCATGTCTTCTTCTTCCATACTTCTCTATTGCTCGTCATCTCAGCAGTCACATCCTTTCTAGCTTCCTTCTTTCATCCATCGTTTCTTTGGTCTTCTTCTACTCTTTTCTCTCTAGAAGCATCAGCATCACTGTTTTACTTCTCATTGCTTGTTAGATTTTCTTTATTATTTTGGTGTTCTTCGCCACTTTGTGGCCTTGCTAATTCTTTCTTCCTCAACTCTATTCCCTCTCGAAGTATCAGTAGTTCCGTCAGTTTTCTGCTTTTCATTGCATGAAAGTTTTTTTTCCTAATATTATTGGCTCAGGACTTCGCCACTTCCACGGCATGTTTTGGGGTTATGGCAGGATACATTTTGGGACGGGGTGGGACATATTTTATAGCACAGTTCAATACTCTTTCTATCGTTCTTTGTAGGTTAGATTTATATAATGACAATCTTCATCATCCCAGTAAACTCATTTTAGCCTTATCGTCTCTCTCACAGTCCAGCCATTGTAAATATTTATAGTTTCCTAGTCTTATATCTGTCCTCATACATACATTTTATTTCGTCTTATTTTCTTGGCCTTCGTGTCCGTTTAAATTGTTCCGCCTCTTGCTTTGTGTACTCAAATGGTGTACTCGCGTCGCTTAGCACGAATTTGTAAGTGCACGCGGTGTATGTCGCTAAAGTACGCATTGGATATAGCACTTATTTTGTTCACTGTATAAGTATAAAGTATTCACTGTTGAATCGGAGAAAATAAATAAGATCATTCAAGTTTCGAACAAATAGTACATAGAACTCAATACAAGGTACTGAGTTCTATGTTATAATTATCTTGTGTTGTATTTTGTTTGTACGTAAATAGTAAAATAAAATAAATTGAACCCACAGTTTAAAAAAAAAACGTACTTTCCGTTTATACTAAAAATGGGATGACCTTGGCGCCATATGGCGACAATTACGTTCAAAAAAAACTTTTTTAAAGTGACAGTTTACAGATAGAGCTCACTAAGTCCGCATTGTTTGATTAATCAACCGCATTCTAACCGCATTAATTCAAATTTTTGTTAAATCGTACATACATTTTTTAACCATTTGAAAAAAAAAGTCAAACAACTGGCCCTAAGTTCTGTCTATTTTCTATCTTAGACGCATAATAATTGATTTAAGTTTTCTTACATATTCTTATGAAAGCTATGCTTTCCTACTGCGCAACTGTCAATGTCAAAAGTGACAGCCAACGTGCATACAAGATTATGTCCTTAATATGGATATAATGCACACGGGCCGAACAGAATTACTTACGAATGAGTGCAAAATGTAGGTAAATACTATTATTATATTGATAAAGGACTTAAAAGGTACTTACCTGTGTATTAATTTTATTGATTGTAATTATTTACATTCGATAGTCACGCATTTGACCGCTTTATCAACTGACGTTTAAAACTGTATAATTTGTAATATTTTTTTTAAGTGTCATTGTAATAAATTAAATGATGCGGGCAATAATTGCGGTTACCGTACTTACTTCATAATTTGACTAATACTTTATAAATTCGTATATTTTTTAATATTTTACATCTTTTTTATTCCACCAGAAAAAAATAACGACCTTTTCTGTCAAATTTGACTTAAACGAAATTCGAAAAAGGAACACAAACACAGCTGTTTAAATTTTAGTGTTTACATAGTGACAGTGTTGTGTGAGTGAGACGGTGATATTGTTTAAGTGTTTAACTGTGAGTGCGACAGAGATAGCACGATGCGTGGAATAAAGTATCAACGTTTGGATCACTTGGATGACTCGGAGATTGGGTAAGACTTTAAATTTAATTTTGAAGAATATAAAAATATTTTATGGACGAGTTGATGTGAATAGACTTCTATTCGATTTAGAAAGCACAGGGGGGGTATTACAACGTCTTAAAACCAGGCTTGTTTCAGCGAGTGAAAGTGACAGAGCTATACAAGTCGTCTAGCGCCATCTCTTTCACTCACAGGAATAAGCCTGGTTTTAAGACGTTGTAATACCCCCCCAGGTTAATAATTACCATTACTTTCAATCGGTGAATAAACACAACGTGAGGAAACAAGCATGTTCTAGAACAAAAAAAAAACAAACATGCACAAGCTACTGCGTAATGGAGGCACGTTTCCCAGCGGGAGACTAACATGCTGATTATTATTCCCACTGCTGAGCCAAAGGTTTCCTTCTTCCATTTAAATATAGATACATCCACTTATACCACTTTAAATAAGCGTTATCGTCACTGCACTTTCACAACAATATCGGCTCACTACAAACTGACACACAGTTTATTAATGCACACGTAGCATGACACCGTAGAAACGGGTTTTAGTCGACGGAAGAATAGACAAAAATACCGAATGAATTTCTATGATCTTTACGATTCGCGACGAAGGTGTTAAATGCTTATATTTTGATTTGTGTCGTCCTAAAGTGCTGTTTAAAATGTAGACAAAAATGTTTCTATTCTTCAGTCGACTGTGTGTCTTGCCATACTCGGTTAAAATTAAATCGAATTACATTTTTTTTGCCCGATTATGGCACCCTTAGACGACTGAAGAATAGAAACATTTACTTTCCACACACATCGTCATGCCACTCCAATAAAAATATTTCCAGATTCTGTCATATTGTCTATTCTTTCGTCGACAAAACCCACTTTTCACAGTAACTCCAGTTCTTTAAGAACAATCATTTTCTTTGCTTGCTTTATTTCGATGATGTTGTGATCGACTTCCAGATGCAGCTGAATATCAGTATTTGTCTGCCTAGCTCAGGCTGATCTTCCGGGTTAAGCCGCGCTTGTCGGATGTTGTGGATGTGTGACCATCTGTCATAGCGAGTTTTCTCCGTGGCTCGGAAAGCACGTAAAGCCGTTGGTTCCGGCTGTCATTTGTAGATCTTCGACAGTTGTTATTATTAGTTAGCAGCTCCAAAAGTCTGACAACCAGTATTACCGTGGCGTATCGTATTACCCAGGATTGTGGAGGTCCGATAGTCAGTCGCTCCATGTAAAATACTGATATTCAGCTGCATCTGGTTCGACTGGAAGCCGACCACAATATAGTTGGGAAAAGGCAGGCAGATGGATGGTCTGCTTATCTGAACACTGTGTCTTCACGTTGTACACTGCACTCTTGCTGACACGATTTACTCTGAAAAGCCGAATTTTTCGAGTATTTGAATACTGTACGGTTGATAACTACAATCTCTTGTAACGCTTCGGTGAAAAGTATCATGGTTATCTGTTCTAATCTAAATATATAAAATTCACGTGTCTTCATGTTCGTAGTACATGCTTATCTCTGAAACCATGATTCGATTTACAAGCTCCTCCCGCGCTGGCTGGCGTGGAAGGAACTTTTTTTTAACAATCACACCGCCCGCATTATTCTCAAACCACTGCAACTCCTGAGAGCCAGAATCAACAGTGGCAACCACCAGAAAAGTAGTAAAATACGGAGTTTAAGGGACTAGTAGAGTAGGAGAAGAGACTGTCAGACTCTTCATCATCATCATCATCATCATATCAGCCGTAAGACGTCCACTGCTGAACATAGGCCTCCCCTATAGACTTCCAACAGGACCGGTTGTAAGTGGCTTGCATTCAGCGTGATCCTGTGATCTTCATAAGATCGTCTGTCCACCTAGTGGGTGGACGTCCTACGCTGCGCTTGCCGGTGCGTGGTCTCCATACTCCAACCTTACGGCCCCATCGGCCATCAGTTCTGCGTGCTATATGGCCTGCCCACTGCCATTTCAACTTGCTAATTCGTTAGGCTATGTCGGTAACTTTGGTTCGTCTACGAATCTCCTCATTTCTGAGTCGATCGCATAGAGAGACTCCAAGCATAGCCCTCTCCATAGCTCGTTGGACTATATTGAGCTTGAATATGAGGCCTATAGTAAAAGACCACGTTTCGGCGCCATACGTCATCACTGGTAACACACATTGATCGAAAACTTTCGACCTCAGTGCCTCAAGTCGAAAGGCAGACTCTTACTAACTAAAAATCCACCCTGGGGCCTTACCACGAGCTCTTAACGCGATCCAGTTTAGGCTGTGGGAAAGGGACAGAGCTATACAAGTCGTCTAGCGCCATCTCTTTCCCACAGCCTAAACTGGATCGCGTTAACAGATCATGGTAGGCCACCTGTTCTTTTTGTGAATGATTTTGTTCTGAACTGAAAAATAACATAACAGTTTTCTTTTAAAATCTTTCTTATTAAGTGACAAGCTGTATTTTAATTTCAAACTGTTACCTGAGCGAAGCCGGGGCGTGGAACTAGCTGTAGATAACCCTAATCTCGTTTTACGCCTCGATGGAAAGCATTGTAATTTATCTGACATATTTGATTTCCTATCGGTCAACCAAAGTCCCCCAGCGTATCTATACGTATTTCATATAAATATTTATTTTGTTTGATATCATCCGTACAAGCCAGGTACTGCCACGAACTGCCACGAATTAAAGGTGATTTAAAAAGGTCACCTTCGGTCCTTCGCGCATTTTGTCAGCGTCGTACGCGCCGTACGTGTTGCATTTTATAGTTCGTCGTATGTATGTAAAGCTGAAGCCTCTGTGTAGCGCTGACCCAGCGTCGAAACTACGGTTAGGTATTCACTAAGCATCTGACAGCGACATTATCTGAAGACTCTGTCTCGATAACGAGCTCGTCGTAACTTAAAGCTTAGAAATTGTATTTAGAGAATAGTATAGCTGAGCAGAAGTAGACTTGAGTCAATATGGCTCTTTATTTTTGAAACTGTTTGCACTTAGCTTCTACCAAACCTAGAGCGAGCTCTTCTAGAAAGAACTGGTGGCTTACCATGACGTCTTAAAGCGAGAGTAGTTTCACTGTGGGAACAAGATGGCACTAGACGACTTGTATACCTGTCTCTTTCCACAGTGGAACTCCTGCGTACCGACAGAACACAGTAAAAAACTGTTTTGCGCAGGAATCGAAGATACAAAATCAAATTGATTTTGGTTTGCACATTTCTTTATCAAATAATTATTTAATTGGTTGATTCTTTGTTAACACAATCAGATAATGATTTGATTAGCAGTATAACGTGTGATGAAATAAAATACCTCAAGGTCACTTTATCTTGACCCATTTTAAATTAGGTAGGTAGGTAGTTTTGACTTGTGAGTTTGTCGCAAATTGTAAAGTCTAAGCCCCTTTGTGCACAAGGCGACGCAAGTTTCCGATATACCTTACGACTTTGGTATCTATTGCCTGTACGAAGCTCTATGGATTTGTATTGCGATAGTCACCTGGATACCAAAGTCGTAAGGTATTGGAGACTTGCGTAACCTTGTGTACAAAGGGGCTGAGGCCTCTGCTTCGAATTTTGCGGGAGCAATGGTGGCTGCCGGTAGGGTTTTAAGCATGTAAAATACTGCAATGGAGCTACATCCGTTTAAATTGGATGACAACGACAGCTTACTCAGAAAAAGCTAGAAAGGTATATTTTGACTTCTCCGAACCTTTTAATTAATCTAGCAATACTATCATCATCATTATCAGCTGAAAAACAAAAGCCTCTACCTTAGACCACCACGCCAAACGCCAATCCGCAACATTGTGTACTAATTCCTGTCGTTACAATCTTTATATTCAGAAAAATAAATTGTCTACCACTGTAAATTATCCGACCATCTATTAAAAAAACAACTGACATTTACATGCATGTAACAGTAACATGAAAAGGACCTTATCAAATCAAATTGATGTATTGCATCACCGAGACAAACATTTATTTAGCCACAAAGCATGAATCAACAAAATCACTACTCGTAAAAGCGACCGCTCGTCACTAAAGTCGGGAGTAAAATAAATCAATACAATGCATACGTGGTTATATGTGACGTCGGTGAGTGGGCGGGGAGGGGATAGCACTCGTACGCCGCCTACGCGTACTGTTAACATGTTCATTGTGATAAAAGTTAACTTAAAGCCCCTTTTTAGTCTAATCTAGTTAGTCCGTTCTTTAGAGTTTAGAGAATTAATGGAATGGAATCGAAAGGTGCGACGGGGACTGTCTTATTAATATTATTTTTAATATTTACAAAGATAAAACTTGTTAAAGCTCGACAAAATTATGTATTATCAATTTAAAAAGCGTCAGTTTTGGTATACTTAAATAAGAAAATACGGGTAAATTTTTTTTGATAATCTGTCTTCAACTCTAAATTCAATGATTTCGTCATCTTACCTAAATAATAGAGCCTCTAAAGTTCCCACTGTTGGGACACAGTTACACAGACCCTCGCTGTGAGAGGGACTAGATTGTTGTCAACATGCCTATTTTCTTTACGCCCAAGACCATCTTTAAAAGATCTTTCCATCATCTATTCTACTGTGGCTGCCAGTACTCGAAGCAATGCGTGGAATTTTTCATTAATTCTTAATAGAAGCGTTGGGTCATTCATATTGAAGATCAGACGCGTGACATTTGAGCCTGACCTCATTGTTGGAAGGGAATTGCTGGAACGCTTGTCTCTTTATTATTTGTGTGGTACGATACTTAGGTTATTTAGATTGTCCTGGTTCTCTCTTTTGGTAGTTATACCTCGCCTGTGGAGGATGCGGTTGTGAGTTGAAAGCTGGGCAAGTACCAATGTGGCTTTTTTATGCTTTTGCTTTTTGATTAGAGGGCCAAAGCCTGCCGGGGTCACAGGAATATCTTATAAAGTAACAGTGACTATCAGTCTTGAGTGAATGAAAAGTAAACTGTTCCTTCAGTTGCCGGCATTTAGCTCCATCAGGTAGTCAAACTAGCACGATCCGTAGACTACTGAAGAATAGGTATTTTTTTTCAACATTTTAAACATCGCCTTGCATAAGACGGTGGAAATATTTTAACATTCTGTAATAATGTCTATTTTTCCGTAGACGCGACTAGTAGACAACTGAAGAATAAGTTTTCTTTTTTCTTCATGGTAAACATCGCCATACATAAGACGGTAGACATCTTTTAGAATTCTGTAATTATGCCTATTTTTCCGTAGACGCGACCTGTAAACGACTGAAGAATATGAGTAAACGTTATTTTTTTCTACATTTTAGACATCGCCATGCATAAGACGGTAGACATCTTTTAACATTCTGTAATTTTTATGTCTATTTTTCCGTAGACACGACCCGTAGACGACTGAAGAGTTCAAATTTTTCTTTCTACCATGTAATACATAGCCATCTTTTGACATTTTGTTATGTCTATTCTTCCGTAGACAAAAGTCGTTTCTACGGTGTCATGCGACGCGTGCTGAGTTGCGTGTAGAAATAACAACGTCAGACGACACAATATCTTTGAAATCGGGCAGCTTTACACTTATCCCTATTGTTAGTCTATTCGCCTTCGGAACATCCTCAACTAGTTTCTAAATTCAAACGCGTCCACGTGCAAATAGTAACGGTAGAAAACTTTCATCATTTCCCGCGTAAAATAATTTCGCGCCATAAACAATGCCGCCATTGTTTTGTCAACAGAGGAACTTATGAAAGTCTATGGTTCCTGTAATTATAGTGTGGTAACTGTTTTTACGGTTATAGTGTTTGTGAATGAAAGTGTTAAAAGATCAAAATAAATAGGCATTTTCCAGCATTAAAGCTGCGGTTCCACAGAAGCGGAGCGGAGAGCGATTCACCATTCATACATGGCTTGAAATCCACATCGCTTCTCCACTCAAGCTATGTGATTGGTGAATCGCTCTCCGCTCTGCTCCGTTCCGCCTCCGTTGGAAAATTTTGTCCGTCAGAGTATTTCAAAATGGGCCAATGGGTCCGAGTGTTCCACCAAGTTTTTTTAAAGATATCCCATGCGTTTTATAAAGGTAACGTATTTTTTATTTATAGGTAGTAAAACGTAGTTTGCCAACGTGCAATGGAGCGCAGTATTCTAGGCGTCAAACTATTAGACCGCGTACGCAACACCACACTGCGCTCCAAAACACAAATTGCTGACGTTGGTCAAAAGGCCGCTGCACTGAAATGGGCTTGGGCTGGCCACGTCTGCCGCATGCCTAATGAGCTGTGGGCCAAAATAACCACTTTGTGGAGCCCTGATACAGCCAGAAGGCGTCGCGGCAGACCTCGTAGAAGATGGCGAGACGAACTTGATAAAACCAATGACCAGTGGTCCACTTTGGCCCTGAATCGTGAAAATTGGAAGTCATGGGGAGAGGCCTTTGCCCAGCAGTGGGATGATGTAGGCTAGCAGTATCAGTATCAGTATCAGGTAGTAAAATCATCAAATGCATCGTCTCGTCCTGGGTGGACAGTAAAGGACTCTCAGACTCATACTGGCTAAAATCCACAGTGTTACTTCAATAGCCATTTACGTTTCAGGGTCATACATAGTAGACTTTTTAGACAGTCCAATGCAGGTACTTGACCATATGGGGGCCATGCCATATTATGGCAGATTTACATTGAGTCAGTAACTGACGTCAGTGCTGGCGCCGAAAACTGACTCAAGCTATTTAGACGAGGTCAGTATTTCAAGAAATCAATTTACATTATGGCAGTGCCAGGTCAGCACTGACTCGTCAGTGGAGCACAGACTACATATCAGTGGACTGACGTCAGTTACTGACTCAATGTAAATCTGCCATTATCCACTGTCCAGCAGTATTGTTTTTGTATCAAACCCTTGACCAAGCCGCGCAATGAGTATTATCTATACATATTAGTGGTTAAAATCATCAATATGTTTATTGTATTTAATTTATAAATTTTGAGTGACTAAAAAAACGTGCCAAGGTAAATATATCTAGGTTTTTATTTAAAAAAAGCCTTATAAAAGTAGCTGTAACCTAGAATTTGTATTTACTTACTAGTAATTTATAGGCACTCTAGATTAGATACACAACTATTTTTTTTTGTTATTTACAATGCTCTTGGCCTCAATCTAGCCAAAAAGCCGTGAGACCTTTATTTATCTTGGTAAAATTATCAAATCAATCTTCCCACCCAGGGCGGGGCGGGAAGGACTCTCAGACTTGTACTGACTATTTAGTCAGTTCAAGTCTGAGAGACTATACTTACTTTATAAAGGGCTATTGACCGTCGATCAACTCTTTAGCTCTCGTATTAGTAAAGATGGAGTTGACAATTTACTGACATTGGCTAAAGGTCTACCAATGATTAGCACAAGCCACATGATTCTTCAACTGCATGATTGCATGCTTATTGCAAAGAGAAAGGTGTACGATTGCCTTGTGGTTACTCGTAACTACCTGTTCTTGTAGTTACGTGTCTATAATCGATGTTAATCGTGTTTGAGCAGTGGAGGCCCAGTGGTATAGGCCCTGACTTCAAAACTTTGAAGGAATATTTCGTGCGGAAACCGGCATGTCTTAGAACCACAAAATCGAAGACAAGTGACGAACCCCCAATGAATCCGCGTGGGTCTAAATTCAGGCCCACTCCCTCTCACAGAGAAGAGATCTGTATCCCACAACGACCATTTATATCTAGACTCCTAATCAAAGGCGACCGATGTCTGTCAACACATTAGGTAAAAAAGTCTTAAAACCGTCGTGACTCGACCACTCCTGTGAGTCCCCTCGTCTCACTGACCTTGAGTTAGCCAATCAGAACGCAGAACGCAGTATTAGCCAATCAGAACGCAGTACCCCGTCCCCCTCGCTTACGTCGTACCTCAGCGACTTGGCAGAATCATTTTCGTTAGTCAGATCGTGCATGAGGCGTCTAGATATAAATGGTCGTTGGTATCCCATAATATGGCAGGGGTATTTTTTGGGGTGGTAAAATCATCATAATATGATGATTATGAGTCCTCTCGCACTTGGCGGGCGAGGGTTATGGACACGGTTACCTGTTTAGAGAGTCCCACAACCACTGCAGGCGTTTGACTCTATGGAAGCCCCGTCAGTTTACTATCGGGCGACTTACGATCCGGGCATGGTCTTGATCGGATGCCTAGCTTCCCATTACACGCTGACCCGCGCCTAACGACGGCCGGAAATCGGTCCGCGACGTCTGACACCCTGGGGGCCTTTCTTATGCCGGCTCCAGACTATTGCCGTGAATTCGCGCCGCGAGTTCTCGCCGTGAACTCTCGGGGAACAGGCGCGAACACCGCAAAAACCATCCACATTCTCGTTCGCGCCTGTTCGCGGGGCTTCACGGCCATAGTCTGGAGCCGGTCAAGAAAACCTTTATGTCAACGTAATAAGGGTGTTACTAATGCCATTCGCATCGGATCGCGTCGTCCGAGCCGGTAAGCCGATTCCCCGTCGATAAATGTGGGGGGACCCTAAGACGTCATGGTAGGCCACCTGAGCTTCTCCCGCGGCGGGTTAGTCGTTGGTCGTGAGGTGGAAAATGTCCTGTGCTTTACTGCTTCGCAGAAGAAGATGGTTGTTTCACACTCCCCCTCGCCCCGCAGGTGTCCTGCGCACTTTTGTCGCGCTACCAATAGTGTCGACCTACAAGCGGTCTGCTATCTACCCTGTTAACGGGACAGAGGCAGCGCAATAGGCTATTTGACAGTATCAATAAATTATAAATCTAATAAGTCCGTTATTTAGAGTTTTGAAAAATAACGGACACTTATTTTTTCTTATGTAAAATCAATGAATATTTACCAAGATATAACACATCAAGACTCGAGAGTGGGGGCTCGTGACGTCAGAATTCAGTAAAAAATGGTTTGCGTAAAAAAGAAAAAATACGGGTCAAATATTATTTGATAATCTAACTGATAGATTAATTAGATTTTTTTAGTCAAATAGCCTTACTTTATCATACTGTCCCATCTACCTACCTTTTTAATACCAACGCCGACTCTAGTGGGGTCGGTGAAACTTTTCTTCCCATCTACCTCCTTGACGGGGCAAAGACAGTGAGGTAGATGGCACCAAGTCCTTTATTATCCTTTGCCATATACCCCGTTAAATGCCGACGCCGACTCTAGCAGGGTCGATAAAACTAT